>OX421857.1:15850000-16355992 GCA_949127965.1 Pandemis corylana | reverse complement strand
ATTGGGTTCAAATTTGTTACGTTTAAAGTTCGTTCGGTTGCCATTATTGAATGAAATCGGTTAGGTTCAAGTTGGTTAGGTTTCAATTTGGTTGGTTGAAATCGTTTAGGTTCAAATTTGTTAGGTTTAATTTCGTTATGTAGCAATTAGAAAGAAAGAAAGAAGACATTTATTCCTTTTTGCAAGACACAAATATAAGATAATATACAAAAAGTGAAACGGTCGCTGGCTCAGCATTACGCTGAGGCGTTAGACACCTGCAGCACTGATTTTCAGCCAGAACCTTCGAATTCGTCAATTATTGAATGAAATCTGTTCGGTTCTAATTGATTTGATTACGTTTAAATTTGTGAGGTTGAAATCGATTAGGTTCAAATTTGTTAGGTTTAATTTCGTTAGGTAGCAATTATTGAATGAAATCTGTTAGGTTCAAGTTGATTACGTTTAAATTTGTGAGGTTGAAATCGATTAGGTTCAAATTTGTTAGGTTTAAGTTAGTTAGGTTTTAATTATTGAATGAAATCTGTTAGGTTCAAGTTGATTACGTTTAAATTCTTGAGGTTGAAATCGATTAGGTTCAAATTTGTTAGGTTTAAGTTAGTTAGGGCTTAGCGACAAAAAATTAGCATAGTAACAAAGGTCACGTGACGGTCGGTAACAGGTAGAAAAATTCGGAGACTACCCACCTGCTATGGGTGGTGTAGTGGTATAGCACGCGTCACGGAATGACGAGGATCCGGGTTCGATTCCCGGCCATAGCTTTACTTTTCGGATTTTTCTGTTCTGATTTTCACAGACATTTAGAAATTAAATTAAATTTCTAACGGTAAAACCGTAAAAGTAAAACATAAAAATCAAGAAATAAAAAAAAAAAAAAAAAAAAAAAAAAAAAAAAAAAAAAAAAAAAAAAAATCTTGATTCATTTGATAGTACCTATCATTTGAAAAACAGCGCCTTCTCTCGTCCCTGGTGAGCAGTAGATGTTCCACGGGAGTTTGTAATTGTGTCGTACAGACACATCATTCAAACAGATGACGCTTAGCGACAAAAAATTCGCATAGTAACAAAGGTCACGTGACGGTCGGTAACAGGTAGAAAAATTCGGAGACTACCCACCTGCTATGGGTGGTGTAGTGGTATAGCACGCGTCACGGAATGACGAGGATCCGGGTTCGATTCCCGGCCATAGCTTTACTTTTCGGATTTTTCTGTGTTCTGATTTTCACAGACATTTAGAAATTAAATTTCTAACGGTAAAACCGTAAAAGTAAAACATAAAAATCAAGAAATAAAAATTTCTTGATTCATTTGATAGTACCTATCATTTGAAAAAACAGCGCCTTCTCTCGTCCCTGGTGAGCAGTAGATGTTCCACGGGAGTTTGTAATTGTGTCGTACAGACACATCATTCAAACAGATGACGCTTAGCGACAAAAAATTCGCATAGTAACAAAGGTCACGTGACGGTCGGTAACAGGTAGAAAAATTCGGAGACTACCTACCTGCTATGGGTGGTGTAGTGGTATAGCACGCGTCACGGAATGACGAGGATCCGGGTTCGATTCCCGGCCATAGCTTTACTTTTCGGATTTTTCTGTGTTCTGATTTTCACAGACATTTAGAAATTAAATTTCTAACGGTAAAACCGTAAAAGTAAAACATAAAAATCAAGAAATAAAAATTTCTTGATTCATTTGATAGTACCTATCATTTGAAAAAACAGCGCCTTCTCTCGTCCCTGGTGAGCAGTAGATGTTCCACGGGAGTTTGTAATTGTGTCGTACAGACACATCATTCAAACAGATGACGCTTAGCGACAAAAAATTCGCATAGTAACAAAGGTCACGTGACGGTCGGTAACAGGTAGAAAAATTCGGAGACTACCCACCTGCTATGGGTGGTGTAGTGGTATAGCACGCGTCACGGAATGACGAGGATCCGGGTTCGATTCCCGGCCATAGCTTTACTTTTCGGATTTTTCTATGTGTTCTGATTTTCACAGACATTTAGAAATTAGTTAGGTTTTAATTATTGAATAAAATTTGTTAGGTTCTAGTTGGTTACGTTTAAATTTGTGAGGTTGAAATCGATTAGGTTCAAATTTGATAGGTTTAAGTTCATTTCGTTTTCATAATTAAATGCAATCGGTTGGATTTGATTTGGTTAGGTTGAAGTCGATTGGGTTCAAATGGGTTAGGTTTAAGTTAATTAGGTTTTAATTATTGAATGAAATAGGTTAGGTTTAAGTTGGTTGGTGAGGTTTTACATTTTTCGGTTCAAGGTGGTTTTGTTAGAATGGGTTCTCTTTTTATTTAAATTCGTTAGTTCTGATTGGTTAGGTTCAATTTTGTTTGCGCGGAAAAAAATAATACTTTTTACACATTAAATTTTTTTTACAGTGTCTTTTTCGTATAAATTCTTTGTTGTATTTACATATTTGTATCGCTTAATTTAACGCGCATTTATTACAATTTTTGTAATAGCAAAAATCGCGCAAAAAATTCGCCCGCCACTCCCACCCACCAGTCAAACGCTTAGCTACATCACCTCGGTCGGTATTATTTAACCTGTTTTCTTGTAATATTTACTAAATCTCTTGTTTTCAGATATGCAAATTCTGCAAAAAGGTTAAAGGTGATTATTCTTTATCTTTTGGGATTAGTTTTATTCTCATAAATTAATGTAATCTTAAGTTATTCGACTTTTACCTAATTTTTACTCGAAAAAATGATGAAATTTCTTTCTCGCATGACGGTGACTTGATGGATTTCAGCTATTTTTCAAATGTAGATAGAATCAACCTCTGTTTACCCTTATAGTAACTTTATTCTATCCCAAACCGTTGATTTGGCTTGTTTTTTTCGGTTTTTCTTTGGACGAATTTAATTTAAACATTAGTATACTTTTACTATTTGGATAGTTGTAACTGTTATATCAATTGTCTTACCCCCACGTTATTTTGGTTATGGGTAGTGCCGGGGCAGTACTACATTGTGTCATAATTGGAAAGTTTTATATCAAGCAATTTCCTGGATATTAATTTTAGAAATTGCCCCTGCGCCTTATGGAAATCTCATTATAACGCCTGAAATTTTAAATTAGCAATTTCGAAATTGTTTCCCAGGAATTCAGAGTCTTGACTAACAATCCTTTTTTAGGAGTCGAAAGGAAGAACTTACCAAACTCTATAATTTCATTTGAACGGTAGGGCGATATTCTCCTTATTTGTTGAATTAGGAATGTTCAAATTTTTGTTAAATACTCACTCTAAGGTGTTTATTCGGATGGGAACATTCACTATTGATTGACAGTTTCGTTGGCGATGTTCGAAGTGTAGGCGCAGATGGACTGTGGCCTTTTGGTCCACCTTCACAACTATTTTTCAGAACTAGTTAAGAATGAACACTTTTCATTCCTTATTTAATATTAACTATTGATGATAACTAGTTAGTTATTAAAATGGAATAAAAGGTGGCCTTTCTTAACTGTCATACATCCCACCATTACACTTCGCACGCACCAATACTCGTGGTTCTAGGTACTCTTACCAAACGTTAGTGGTGGGTAGTGCCGGAGCAGCTTTAGATTAGGTAACTACCCTTGAGTTTTGAGTTTTGAAATTGGCCTGACAAAAATTTGATTGTGACGCCTGATATTTTGTAAGCAACTAGCAATCTCTAAATTGACTTCCAGAAATTTGAGTCGTCAGGGCTACGAACGAATTTTCGAAGAACAATGCCCAATCGCTGGCGCCCTGAACTACCTGGTTGAGTTATACGAGGCCGGTTGCAAGTAGTGCTGAGTGTTTCAGCCTGGCCGGACAGTAGCCGGCAGCCGGCAGGTGCACCCCGATAAATGTATTCCGGGAACGTTTACTACTTGCGGTTGACAAAAGCGTCGACGGCCGATATTCATAGTGTACGGTGTCTAAGGTGTGAATTATTTTTGAATCCAGTTACAATAAAAAAAAAACAAGGAATGTTTAATTAATCGAACTAACCCCACCACCACCTGCTATGTAAACAATCGAATTATGTTAACTTTTTACTTATTTTATTTTAAAATTTTTAGTATTTTTCTAGGGCCAAAGAATTTATCAAGGCCAATCAAACGAGACTAAATTCGGTTACGTCGTTTTATTACGGAGTTCCTATGGCCACCATACAGTTAGTCATCAGATCAGGGCCACGTCGTCGCCACGGATTTGCTCGGGTGTCTAATTGGGCGGAGAGGTGTACTCCGACGTGGCGCGTCCCAGGGTGGTAGATAAGGGACCGCCTGCCTCAGGTAAATGCGTACCAAACACCAGGGGGGGAGGGGGGGGGGGGGGTCGAGGGATGAGGCCAACCTGTCGCAAGTCATGTGGCCGACTTGCGACGGGTGTTTGGGCAGGCACCCCGAGTCCTACTCCTAGTACCTATGCCTCTGGCCTTTAGGGGCATAGCAGAGGGTGCTTGGGATGTGGTAGCGCTGCGGCGTCAGGGTGCGGGGGAGCTGCCGGGTGGGCGCTGCAGCTGGCCACTCATCGCGGGGGGTACGCGGCCTGGAGGTGGCGAAAAGTGCGGCAGTATTGCACCTATCCCGGATGCGCCCCACGCCCTGAGAGGGGAAGGGGTACGAGATTCCGAAGGTGGTGGTACCCTGGAGGAATGTCGTACCTCTTACGAGGGGTCGGGGTGAAGGAAAGCCGGGGCCACCGGGGGGGCGTTTGTGGTGAAACCCTAGCGACATCCCGCGCCCCTATCACACCGGATCGAGGCAACGCCGGAGTTTTTAGTATGGGTATACCCCTTCGGGGAGGAGTCTCACATAACCCTAGGCATCCCCGTGCCTAGGGCGACCATAAAGATTTCCTCTCCGTTAAAATAAAAAAGGTCCATGTCATCGGGCAAAGTAAACAATCAAAGGCGTTCGGTCACTTATGTAGCAAACCATGTTTTTATTTCGAGTAATAACATTTGACACATTCGTCATGCAAAAGTCTTAAGTAATATTTAAGGGTAATTATCCTTAAACACAATTCCGTTCAAATTCGTGAGGTATCGTTAAGCGTTTAGGTCCAGAGAACACTACCGCAAGCACCGTCGCGCTGCGCGCACTGCGCCTGCGCCGGCTCCGCGACGCCACGCGCGAACATAAACATTATTACTGTTCTTGAAGGGCGTCACTAGATATCCCCGAAGCCAACAGCGGACATCATGCAACTATCCTGCTCTTACATACGTGCATGGCATCATTCTTACGGTAGTATACTCTAAACCTATGACCAAGTCGTGCCGGATTTAAGTTTATCGCACACATAACCGCTCGGCACCGGCCCGGCGCCGTCACGTCAAGCGGGCGCCAACCATACGCAAGCTCGTAACGGAAGCGGCTCGGTGCCTTCGAGTTGGCGGCGGGGTCGGCGCCGGCAGAGGCGAGCGGCGGCGCGGCGCGGGGGAGACCCGCCGCAGCGCGGTGACGGCGAGTTGCCCCCGCACTGCCAGCTTGTGCCGAGGCGAGGCAACGCCGTTCCGAAGCCGATAAGTGATACATACAAGTGATGGAGTTACATAAAGAATACTGAGCGGGTGCCGTGCCGGCGCGGAGCGGCCAAGTGTGCGTCAACCAATAGCAGAACTAGTTTGACAATCAAAATGGATACACTAATGTTGCCAGCTTGCCACAGTACAACCAGTGCCGTATTTACCGTAGTAGGTGCACTGTACAGATTTTATGTAAATTTAATATTGAAACAAATGTGTCCCGGCATGAGAATTGGTAATGGAGGGCGCCGAGCGCAGCCGGTAAAGTATTCACATAAAAAGTACAAAATACAATTCATAAAATTAGAAGACTTAAATTGATGGAGAGGCAGGCCACATAATGAGAGAAAAAGGAAAATTTAAGAAAATAATAATCCCATAGTACCCAAGCAAATGCCAATTACAACAAAGAACAAAGTTAATAGTAATATCAGCACCGAACAACATTTTATAGATCTACGACTGTTACATTTTTCATGTGCGGCAACATCGTCATCCGTCAAACCGGGCCGGCCAACGCCTCCAGTATACCAGATAGGTACTCGACAGGCGCCAAAATTGGTAACAGGTAATTTTGGTACAAATGCCAAAATGCATAGTATGTTAAAATGTAACAACGTCAAAAAGTACACAATGTTTGTGCCACCAGGCGCCTATTTCACGGTCAGCAACATGACCAGCGACCATCCTGTTTGCATTACAGACTCGACAGGGCCTGCGCCGGGTGGCTTCATTTCATATTGATTACGCCCTACGCCATGCATTTCGGATTGCCATGTCGCCGACAGTGTCAAGTTGGTGGAACAGGGGCGAGGGCCTGGTTGATTTGTTTGAACATTTTAGCGGCAAAGCATGCTACGGCCTACATGCACTTTTAGTCAAAATCTTTCCAAGCTATGACATACAACTAATAGACGCGTTATAGCTGAACAAAACTCCTTTCGGGCATGGCAACGTTACTGCCGCAAGGTTGGTACACGCCAAACGCAGAGTACCAACTTGACGCGGAAAGAAACGGGGCGTTTACACGCTAAAATTGCAAAAAAGACTTTAGAATTTAATATCGAAAGTGTATTAAAAGATGTTATATATCGCAGAGAAAAAAGACTGAACTAATTTGTCGTTCGGCCAGATAAGCATGTTGTCATAAGTATATGAGTACTTTTTGACTTTTGTATATTTTGACAAGATAATTTATGAACCCGTCGAGCATTTTGGTATCTAAACCATTCTTAGGTTTTTGTGACATGTATTGTATTTGATTTGTTTTTTGTTCCATACAACACGTTTACATTCACATACTTTTCGACCATAGTACGTTTTGATAATGAGGCATTTTGAACCATCGCGTGCTTAGACATTCGAGTAACCCGTTACCCTAACACTATGAAGGCAGTAAAACAATCCGACACGACACATCGACGTCGCAATCGTATTACAATTCTATTATCACTAAGATGGTACATAAATCATGACGTGACTAAAAATTTGTTCAATTTCGTCTACAGCGAGTTCATTTCATTTATACGCAATTAAACGATCGCACAACGTCAATACGGCGCGTAGCTCATATTCACGTATGACCAGGAGGCGCCCCCCCCCCCTCCCGCACTCCGCGCACCGACAACATCGCGACACGCGCACAATCATTCCCACACGACTCTCGGTAAAAAAATAAATATTAAATTCACTAATCACAACGGTCCGTGTCCCTCTCGGGCTCGGTCTCGGGCTCCAGGCGGGGTCCAGGCGGGCGCGCCGCCCGGCGGCCCGGGCTACCGGCGGCGGCGGCCCTTGCGGCAGCCCTTGCCGTACCAGCCGCCCTCGCCGGGCTCGGGGTCGCTGGCGGGCGCGTCGTCCCTGGGGCAGCACGTGCACAGGTAGCGGCGCCCGCGCACGCGGCGCCACACGCGGCCGGGCGCCAGCGGGTCCAGCGCGGGGTACCACAGGCAGCGCCGCGAGCCGCGCGCGCGCCAGCACCAGGCGCACTCGGGCGGCGCGGCGGGCGCGGCCGGCGGCGGCGCGATGATGGTGTGCAGCCCCGGGTACAGCGAGGCGCGGCACAGCAGCACGGCGCGCGCGAAGATGGCCGCGGCGGCGCTGCGCGCGACGCTCTCCGTCTTGTCGTCCTCGTCCGCCGCGTCCGCCGGCTCCGGCTTGGGCTCGTAGGGCGCGTGCGGCCCGTAGCGCAGCAGGCGGCGCAGGCGCGCGGCCGCGCCGCCGCCCTCGTCCTCCTCGCGCTTGGGCGCCGCGGGGCTCCCGGGCGCGCGCGCGAGCCGGAAGCGCCGCAGCTGGCTGAGCGCCGGCGGCGCCGCGGCGGCCGGCGCGTGCGCGGCGCGCAGCAGGATGGTCGCGGACCCCGTCATCAGCGATACCTGGAAATCGATTAAAAATATCCTGCAGTTCCCAATTTTGATCTAGTTTATTAATAGAGTGATCCTCGTTCGTCTTAGGCTCTGACGCTGCACGTGTTCACGCTCGATCTGCAGCGGCCCGGAGATCCCGTCGTCGACGAGGAGCGCCGCGGGGCGAATGACTCTCGGCAAAACATAAATATTGATAAAAAATGAGAGGGGATCTAAAACGCGACCTTGTGGTACCCCGAACGCATTAGTTCTAAAATCTGACAAAGAATGCGCCAAGTTTCAGTGTACTTCTTGTTTATTTTCAATAATACATATAAGAACTATAAGACTATTAGATCATTTACGTCACGTCTCATTCCTTAATTGCATAACTTTTTCATTATAATATCATGATTAACAAAATCAACGCCCCTGTCATGCCACGTAGTGGGTAGGCATGTGTTTCTGTTAAACATAAATTCGTAGGTTTCTTAATCAAAACACTGTGTTCGGGTGTACGAAAGCAGAATCAGTCCATCTTGTCTATCAAGAAGCCACCCGTCCAGATGCCGTGCCAACAATACGGCGATAGGTACTGTCATAATGTCATATACTTGATTGAGTAACCTAGTTAGCGTTTATGTTTTTGACTGACATTCGTAATATAATGTTTCCTTGATGAAGACTTGCATTATTTAATTATTTAACAGGTACCTACCGCTTAATGAATTCAAGCGACACCTGAACTATACTCGTGGCAGTCGTCACGCGATGAAAGATCGCTCCGTAAAACCGGCGGAACCTCTCGAGTCTCGAAAAAAACATTGCAACCACAACGACAAGCGAGGACCACGGGCGCAGGACTCCGCGCGCAACGACGCAATCACCGGGGACACCGACTCGACCGGTCACGCGGCGCCCAGGAGCGCCAGGCCGGCCGAGTCGAAGAACATCTAATACAAAGCGCATAGTCTTGAAATATAAACATAAATAAATAAAAAATATTATCGATTCGAATGCACCAGAGGAGCGATAGGGAGAAACTTGCGCTAAAGCGTCGTCCTATGGAGGATGCCTCACCTGAAAGGACCTCAGCTCGTCGTCCGGCGTCGAGGCGGACACCCCGTTCTCTATGGTGGGCTTAGTGTCGAGCTCGGCGGGCTCGGCGGGCTCGTCGGGCGGCTCGCTCTTGGGCTGCGGGGGCGCGCGCAGGCGCTCCTGCAGGCGGCGCAGCGGCAGCGCGTCGTCGGAGTCGGCCGCGTCGCTGTCGTCGCTGGACGCGCTGGACGGCGTGGTGTAGCAGCTGCGGCCCGAGTCCGAGTCGGGCTCCGCCGGCGGCAGGCACGGCACCGTGTGCCGCTCGGCCGGCGCCAGCGGCGTGGCGTGCGCCAGCAGCGGGTCGGCGCGCCGCCGGTAGCGCGGCACGCGCAGCCGCAGCCGGCGCGCCAGCTCGCGCAGCACGGCGTCGCAGCGCGCGTTGATCTTGAGCTCGGCGGCCGCGTCCTTGGGCGTCCACTGCAGGTTGACGATGAAGAGGCGCGGCCGGCGCTGCGGCGGGCGGTGCATGCTCCACAGGCGCGGGTAGCGGCGCAGCACCTTGAGGCTGGAGCCGAGGCAGAGCACCATGTCGGCGGCGCTGGCGTGGCGCAGCGCGCCGGCCCAGTTGAGCGGCCAGGCGGCGCGCGCGCGCTCGCCGAAGTGCACGATGGTGTCCCGCAGCGGGCGGCCGCAGCGCGGCGCGGGGCACAGGCGGCGCGTGGCGTGCGCGTGGCGGCGCGTGCGCGGCGTGGTGTCGAAGGCGCGCAGCAGCACGCGGCGGCAGCGCGGCGCGGCGCAGCGCTCCGCGAACATGTCGCCGTGCAGCTCGGCCAGCGCGCGGCGCGGCAGGCCGGCGCGCGCGTGCAGGCCGTCGCAGTTCTGCGAGACCACGAAGCGCACTTGGCCGCGCGCGACGAGCGCCGCGAGCGCCAGGTGCGTGTAGGTGGGCCGCGCGCGCGCCAGCTCGACGCGGCCGACGCGCTCGCCGCGCCGCAGCCGCGTCCACACGCCGCGCGGCCCGCGGTAGTCCGGGATGTCGGCCGCCGTGCTGATGCCGGCGCCCGTGTACACCTGCCGACACCCGCATGACGCGTCTACAGACTGTCCCATGAACCGACGCAGCGCTCGCGACGGCTGCTAGAGCCGCTGATCACCTCTCAGAATATTATGTTTTAGCTTTGGTGAAGAAGTCTAGGAATTGTTAAACATTCCTAAAAAGTAAGGAATGTAAATAGTAAAAATATTTTCTTTAATGCTTAATCTTCGTTTAGCTAAAATATATAATAAAATAAATAAAATAAAAGAACAATGGAAACAAAATACTCCTACAATAAATTTTAAGTGACTGGTAATTATTACAAAAATGACAGTATCTAAAATATTAAGCCATTTTTACTAAAACCTAATCTTCAATCAGCTGTCAACGGCGTATCATAGCCTTCTGGGACCCCCTGTTTGCATCTAATCCTGTTATAGAAGTGAAAGAATGAGGTCCTCAGTTTGACCCCGACCCTTCCATAGGGTGACTTGACAGTGTGACTTGTTGAATCAAAAAATAGCCCAAATAAATAGTTTTGCTATTAATGGCAGCAGCCTTGTAATGTGGTATGCACAGGCACTTGTTTTACTGAAGGCCATACTGGTGCTGTCTTTTCCAATGATTGTAGATTACAGAATATTAATACTTCTCAAAAGACAATTAGGTATTTGAGTTTCATGCATGAGAAAGATAAAAAAGATTTGAGCCAAATGTAACATGTTAACATAACAATAAAATTATAAAGAAAATGCCAACATAATAAATAGCATTTACATAGTCTTGTATTGTATAATAATAAAACTAAAACCCAATTTGGAGTCATAAATGGTAGAAACATACCACAGATAGATTGCAACATTCATATGCTGCAAATCAAGGCTTTTTATCCCAAAGTCAGTTGTTATAAAAACAAAGGAAAATTCATAATTATTTTTGTGTTTTATTATCACACTAAGTTATCAACTATGAAGGAGTTGCTGGAGGCATTGAAGGTGTGTCTAAGCTCGCCATTATTGTCAGCCACAATTGGCAACTGGGCATTCAATACTACCGATAAATTATAGTTTTAGTTATTTCTCTTTGATTTAATCCATTGTTCAACAAACTTTTTTTTGTTTTACTCATGAAGCTCAAATGCCCCTACTTTCCTTTGTATAGTAATGATACCTCATATATATAAAACTGTAATTTTGCTAATTGTGAAACCTGCACAAACAAATAACATTCATACACAATTATTAGGATATGCTGATCTGCAATAATGAGCCAAGACAAGAGGGTCGGGCGCCAGGCCCGACTCTGGTTGGGGCGCTTCCGGCGCCACGCGAGAGCGCACACCAGGCCGTGTATGTGTATGTGTAGGCTTGTGACTGACCACGAGGTGGCGCGCCTGACGCACGGCGCGCGCCAGCACGCGGCACTTGGCACGCAGCTCCTCGGGGCTGTCCTCCACCTCCAGCGCGCGCTGCGCGGCCCGCGCGCGCCTCTCGGCCGCCAGCGCCGCCGCTGCAGCGCGCCGCGCCGCCACCGCCGCGGCCGACTCCGAACTGCCGGCCGCCCCGTTGCTGCTGCCATTGCTGTTGCCTCCGCTGAGCCTGGCGCTCGAGCGCACGACGCCGCGCTCGGCGCGCTCCATGCCGACGCTCACGTCCGCGCGGGGCGCCGCCGCCGCTGCCCGGCGCGCCCGCTGCTGTCGGAGAGGTTTGTAGTCTGTCGGTGGACCATCGCCAGCCTGTGGTTCTCTCACCGATACTGATCACCGTTCATAAACATTAAACGATGCCAATGGCCGACGACCTGTCAAAATGTCACCTCGACGCTTCTCATCGATGTTGCCAGCGAAGAAAAACCTAAACAAACTAAATTAATATTATACGTTCAGAAATCAAGAACACTCTTATACTTGTGTAACGTGAAAAAATAAATGAATGAAGTATGAAATAAAAATAAATGGTTTAGAAGATCCTTCATCAAACCATATTTTAGCAAATAGCTGACAAACAAACTTAAATGACGTTTAGTTCGTTTGAAAATAATCATACTGTTTGTTTACTTACAGCAGTATGTGATGACTCCATCTAAAAATAGCATAACATAACATCTGGTGAGACGCCCACCGCGCCGCGGCTTTAGCCCGACGTATCCCCATACCGCACGCTCTGTCTTGCTAACTGGAACCTCGGAAGTGTCATTGTTCCCCGGCACCAGTAATTAGATGAGACACGTCACGTGGGACCTACGGATGCTGTTATCCTTATCTGGGCCACATCCGCCCGCGCGACCGCGCTTTTGAATTCATTGAGGTCATTGAATTCTTGATGTTAGTTAGCTCTTGACTTGATTGAGACGCCACTCGTGCAAGTGTGAAACGGACTAAGTCAACAGTTACCCTGTATGTTTATTGTTTCCCTGTATTAATCGCCCCTGAGTACTGAGTACAATACTAAGTTCCGCACCCACGAGCCTTTATTCAAGTAAGTTATACTTGGCTATTAAATATAATTTTTAACCAATCACTAGATACAAATATATTAAAATGTGCTGTAGTCTCGTAAGGTAGGTGCTGGTCGCTCGTCGTGGTGTGGGGTGTGGGCGATGGCCCGGCGCGCCTGGGCGGCGTGGCGCTGGCGCTGCTTGCTGGCGGCGCTGGCGCTGCTGGCGCTGGGCGCGCGGCTGCCGCTGCACTCGCGGCTGGAGGGGCTGGCGCCGCGCGCGCCGCCGCACGCGCTCGCCGCACACCTTGCCGACTTCAATAACTTGCACACCTTTTATGATCACATGTAAGTATAACTCACCGTGAGTGCTCCTACACTACATACTTCAAGTTTCAAAAAATTACGTATGGGTGGTGCGGGACGAGGTGAGGTTAAATAGATGCAGGTGACTTTTTGACACTTGGAACTAGAAGAAATGTTATCGCGTCCATTCACCTATGATTTTTTTCTCAGACAAAGTCACACTTATTTATTTTGCAGTCGATTAGGTACTATGGAAATATTACATTTTGCAGTGAAATGTTTCACGGCGGTGTGAGATTCAATTTAAGCAAATGAATGTAGATAAAGTTTACAGCTTAGCTTAGCGAGTAGTATAATACTGTATTATAATCTCTACTAATAGTGCTAATCCCAGTTTATATTAAAAATGCGAAAGTAACTCTGTCTGTTTGTTAATTACGCTTTCACGGCTAAACCATAGACCCATTTTTAAATAATTTGGTACAGAAATAGTTTCAGTCCCGGGGAAGGATATAGGATAGCTCCCGCAGGATAGCGATAGGCGAAGTCTGTGCAGACATAGTAGTGAGCCTGTTGCTAGTTGACTACAATGATTTTAAGATCGGACGCCTAATAGAGCTTTGTTCAACCACCACTCGTGGTACATACATTATATTAGCGAAATTTTGTATTATACGTAATTTAATTAGCAATGCCTGATATGAATAATGGTGTTCGCAGCGAGTCGTGGTGGATCGAGGAGCAGTGGAGCAACTACACGTCGTGGCGTTACTCGGCGCGCTTCGCATGCGGCGCGCGCTGCACCGGCCGCGCGCACGTCACCGCGCACGACGCCTACGAGGGCGCAGGGGCGGGGGCGCCACGGCACGGAGTCGTGGCGCACGCGCATCGTGTGCTGTTGGAACTCACCACGTGTCGGACATTCCCGCTTTTGCCCTGGCCCTCTTTCTGCGGTGCGTACGATTCATCTCTTTTAATGTAATATAAATAACCAAAATGATCTCCTTAGAGTAAATTATAACAAAATGTGAATGTATTGCCTTATATAATAGTGATTGGGTCTTCAAGTTGTGCAAAATACGCATACCTTGGTTGGTGGCACTTATAACAAATTAATTTCGATTCGTATTTATAATAACTTTGAATTGTATTGTTTGCAGATGACGTGACCGTGGAGGCGTCTGTGCGCGGCGACGGCGCGGGCGGCGCGCGCTACGCCGAGGCGGCGACGGCGCGCGTGTCGCTGCTAGTGGCGCTGGCGGGCCGCGGCGCGGCGCTGCGCGCTGAGCGGCAGGCGCACTGGCAAGCACTGCAGGCTGCTTTTGCTTGACCAGCTGCCTTCTCCACTCATGCCATTCATCTGATTTTTACATAATAAAATGTCTCATAAGCACTAACATGTTTTATTTATAGTGATATACCTACATGGTGACTTTAAATTAGGTTGTCTTAAAATGTCAGACTAGTTTTATTTTTCACATTTATTGAATGGTTAATTATTTTTATTGTTTTTTTTTTGAGATGAGAACTTTCATAAAAAATGTGAAGATAATTTTTGGTTGACTATACAAATGCGTGAACCCAACCATATAAAGCAGCCACACTATGTGTGAAGTGTCAAAAAGTCACGTGTGGTTGGCTAAAATGACCATTTATTATAATACAGTAACTCGTTACTTTTTGACACTTCAATTGGCTAAGTAAAGTTTTTGGAAGAGGTGCAAATTATATTTTTTTTCGATAGTCGACGTCTTAATAATCCAGGAACTGCAGCTCTTTTATTTTTATTCCCTATTATTAATGAGATATAATTTTTTAAATGCTCGATATGACATTTGTGAGATTTAACGGCCGAAAAGCTCTGTTGCCTAGAACTAGCTTGTAATAAAAAAAAACTACGTCAACTGTCACGTTTGACGTTGTCAAAAAATAATACCGCGGTTCTGTTTATTTGCGTTTGCGTGTAATCAGTGTTAGCAGTGTGTTTTTTAATGATATTTCAACGACCTCAGCACAACCCCTGGACTTTCGATATTGCCGCACTTCTCTTCGACCTTTGCACGATATTTGGACTACGATTTCAGCTACTTTCGACGACTTAGGCACTGCTTCTTGGACAACGTTTTTCTGCTTTGCGACGACCCCCGCCTTGACTTTTGGACTGATTTTTATAATACTGAGGCTTCGCTATTTATCACAAAATGAGCGAATTTGTACGAGCGGATTCAAGAAACTTGCCACACATGGATATGTTCATGATAATGGAATATTTCCACACAAACGATAAGCACAATGTTGCTGAAATAAGAGGTGTGAAGACACTCATGTACGTACTGGCGAATTTCACATACATTCTGATGCATATAATAATTAATTATGATTACAAATATTTAACATGTATATACATAGTGTATTGTTGTGCATCAAATTAAATCAAAATCATTTATTTGGTTATAAATAAGCCGGGCACAGGCAGTGGGACATAAATAGGCAGATGATAATGATGAAAGATCTTGTGTTATAATGTTTTCCATTGCATTTTAGGTCATCCAGAGGTGGTTATGTTGATAACGCAGTAGGTTATGTTGAAATTAAAAGAGGGAGCACTGAATGCGTTGTCAGGGCCAAAGTTGTTCCGGAGCACAAAATAAGGATGAAATATTATCTTGTGACTATTCATTTAGAAGAGGCGAATAGTAATATAATTGATGCAACATGTGATGGTTGTCCTGCATCAGCTGGTAAATACTTACACTATAGAGTAAATATTTATGGTTAATGAGGATTATAAATATTTTCATTGATTTGTTTTACTTTCAGGTGGATGTAAACACACATTGGTGGTGTTATATTGGTTACAAAAAAAATCTACAGAACCATCATCTACATCCATAGAATGTTATTGGGCTAAACCACGATTAGCCAGTGAGGGAACACAGCCAATATCCTCCAAGGATATTTTTCCATCCAAGAAAAGAGGAATAGAACTAGGACCAAGAGATCCGGAGAAACTCAATGCATTTTATGAAGAATGTAAGAAAAGAAAAATTGGGGACTCTCTGATTTTGTCATTTTTACCAGATCATGATAATGGTTTGACAAAATTGTGTATATTTGACATGATACTTGATTTTGCAACTAAAACTAATAATCACAGTTTTGAATATTTTAAAAGTAACGTATCTGTGCCTCAATCTGTGCAAAATCAAATAGCAAAAAGCACTAAAAAGCAGGCAGAGTCAAAGTTATGGCATAGCATAAGACAGGGCCGAATAACAGCATCAAAAGTACATGAAGCTTGTCATTGTGACACACCTGATGGCTCTCTTGTGGAACAAATTCTTGGTGGTTACAAGATTTATGATACCAAAGCAATGAAGAGAGGAAAAATATTAGAAAAACCAATAATAAAAGAAGTTGAACGGCTATTGGGGGTCCACATTGAAGAATGTGGATTTCACTTAATTAATTTTTTTAGTGGAGCTTCGCCTGATGGTGTAGCCAATGACTTCATTGTTGAAGTAAAATGCCCTAGCACTGCTAAAACCGTGAAAAACTATCTAGATAAAAATAAAATAAAAGAAAAATTTTTGGCTCAATGCCAGTTCCAAATGCTGGCCACAGGATATAAAAAGTGTGCTTTTTGTGTTGCTGACCCAGATTTCGAACACAACAAAAAAATCGAAATAAAATGGGTTAAGTTTGACGTGGCTTATGCCAACAATTTGTTAGAAAGATCAGAAAAGTTTTGGAAAAATGCGATTTATCCCAAAATTTTACTTAACGCTTTGTCCTAAATATATTGGAGAAAAATCCCATGATAGCCAGACCTTCGTCATAGTATAAAGGAGTTTCTCTATGGATGCCTTTAGCCGTTATACTATACTAGCTGACCCGGTGAATCTGTTCCGCGTTAAATTTGAAAAATTCCAGTGGTTTGGGCTGTGCTATCCTGCGGGAACTATGCAATTTTCCGGGATAAAAACTATCCTATGTTCTTTCCCGGGACTCAAACTATCTGTATACCAAATTTCAACCAAATCGGCCCAGCGGTTTAAGCGTGAAAAGGTAACAGACAGACAGACAGAGTTACTTTCGCATTTATAATATTAGTAAGGATAACAAAGGTCTGACTACCATGGGCTAAATCTGTACTAAGATAGACTAAGTTCCGAAGGATGTTTCATTTTCATAATATGAGGACCCCATTCTGACTTCTGATGTGTGTTATCATGAACCCCAGCTAAAATATGACTTTATGTAGAAGAGGTACAGTCGAAACCTTACTCATACGTCCAAAGAAATCATTGTGTAATTTATGATAAAAATGTTCCACAGAGATATGCAATTCTGTTTGTTCAACTGTACAGTATTAGGCTCTGTCTACCCCGCAAGGGATAAAGACGTGATTTATGTGTTGTGTATGTGTGTACAGTATGGTGATTTTTTTCTTATATACCACATCAGGTTTCGTTGGATAGGTCTTTCAAAAAGATTTTTGTTAAAAAGTCTATATTTATAACTAATTTGTACATTTTAAAATAAAACAAAGCAAAAATTATTGTATTTTTATTATGTCGCCTTGCAAATTGACTAAAGCACATGCTATAATAACTGCTTCGTCCACATATCTGACATGGTTATGGTTTATAACCGAGTGAGGCTTTAAAAAGGCAAATTCCCTCAATCTCCTTATCACACGTTCCACATGTATCCTCAAGCTGGCAATAATTTTGGTTTGGATCACCTCCTTTTTGGTTGGCGTTTCCTGTGAGGAAACACTTGGGGGCCGAAGTAGTTTCACGTGTCTCTGCGATAGGAGAGTTTCTATGCCTTTGAAGCCTCGATCGGCTAAAACCACAGCCCCCGGAGGAAGAATATCGACAAAGCCACTACATTCAGTAATAGCTTTGTCAGAAATCCTTCCTCCATAACCCTTCGAAATATAACATATGAAGCCATTTGGGCAACATGCAATCAAGTATTTTAATGTGTTGCATGATTTATACTGTGACCATGTCCTTGATTGCATAACAGGATTTGAGGCTTTTTCAATCTGGATCTCGAAACAGTCAAGTATGCATTGTACGTTAGCAAACCTCACTTTAAAAACAGGGGGCAATGTTTTTTTAATCATGATGGATTCTGGCAGGTATATAAACATTTGTAAATAAGTTGCCAGATGCGGTATACAAATTCTTAACAGCTCTTGCAATGTCACTTGACTTAAATGAAAGTGATGACTTATTCTTTGTATTGTGTCATTTTGCTTTAATTTAAATAAGGTGATAATGACATGCAGGGGGCGTAATTTGCATTGTTTGGCTAAAAAAATTATCAACCAAAAATATGACTTAGGAAGACCAAGATACATTTTGGGGTTTTCCTTAATAATTCTTAAGATATGTGTACGTCCTGACATATCATTCCCTTCCTTTACTGTCTCCTTGGTTGAGCTTGACGATGAGGGGCTAGAGGGTTCATATAATGTTGGTGTTGATGAACGACTTGCAGTTGAAGATGATGGCTTGCTTGGCATGATTTTTTCAGCAATAAGTGACACATTTATATTAGCTGAACAGGCTACACATTTTACTGATGGTTTCACCATAACGGCTTTGTTTGAGTATATGATTTGGGTCTGAGTTGAAGAATCACACTGGAAAAAAAGAATCAAATTAATTTTACAAACTAGCCCTTTATAATAACAACTAGCTTTTATATTGTTTTACACTTTCACAATTTTGACAACTTTTTACTATGTAGGGTTTTATGGTTCCTACCATAGAAAAATTGTTATCGCTCAATCGGTCACTTGATTTTTCTTTTTATACAGGTACATAATTTTACCTTTGAATATGGATTGGTCCCATGTTGCAGTAACTGCTTTGACATAGTAGCCAGATCTTTTGTGTTTTC
Organism: Pandemis corylana; assembly: GCA_949127965.1. NCBI lineage: Eukaryota > Metazoa > Arthropoda > Insecta > Lepidoptera > Tortricidae > Pandemis > Pandemis corylana. The sequence continues at coordinate 16,337,388 of OX421857.1, read as the reverse complement.
CAGTGGCTGTTCCGTTAGGCTGCTTTCATCATTCGACATTTCCTAAAAATAAGCACATAATTAAGTACATATGAGCATCCATTTAACACTTAATTTTTTGCCTTAAGAAGACAGGAGAAGATTCACCAAATAAAACAATAGGTGTAGCAATGAACTAAGGTGTAAAAATTGATTTATTTTTAGTAGGTAACTGTACAATAGGCAAGGGATAAATATCCTGTGTTTACGTTCATAATAACACATTGAACATTTATATAAACTTGTTAATTAATATAGTGGAGAAAAATTACAAATTATAAAATAAGACACCTAGCTGATACTTACAATCTCATTGTATGTTTTGGTTAATATCAAGTTTGCAGTATTTTTTAGGCGTAACTTGCCAGATTTACTTTTGTAGCAATCTTCCTCAATCTGTAAATATAAGAAAAGCATTTTACTACATTCAATACTCTTAATTTCTTACAGCGACATTAACTGCAATATACTCACATTGATATGTTCCTCACAGACATACAAGTTCCGTTTCGGACAGTTGATATCTAGAGTTCGGCACCAAGTCGCTTGTAAAGCCTTTGGTAAGCTCAAATACACGGAATTTGGAAAATCCCGTCTATACTTCTTACACGACGGTACAAAGCATTGGAGTACATCCCTGTAATACTTCATTTCCTCTGCAGTGCTTTGGGGATCGACCAAATCCATTATACTCGTGTAGAAGTCCAAAAGTCCAAGAAGCAGTGCCTAAGTCGTCGAAAGTAGCTGAAATCGTAGTCCAAATATCGTGCAAAGGTTGAAGAGAAGTGCGGCAATATCGAAAGTCCAGGGGTTGTGCTGAGGTCGTTGAAATATCATTAAAAAACACACTGCTAACACTGATTACACGCAAACGCAAATAAACAGAACCGCGGTATTATTTTTTGACAACGTCAAACGTGACAGTTGACGTAGTTTTTTTTTATTACAAGCTAGTTCTAGGCAACAGAGCTTTTCGGCCGTTAAATCTCACAAATGTCATATCGAGCATTTAAAAAATTATATCTCATTAATAATAGGGAATAAAAATAAAAGAGCTGCAGTTCCTGGATTATTAAGACGTCGACTATCGAAAAAAAATATAATTTGCACCTCTTCCAAAAACTTTACTTAGCCAATTAAACGCGCATTGTCAAAACGTCCATATACACAGTGCCAAGTTGTAGCTGCAACTTCTGATATGAAAGCTTGAGAAGGAATTTGAGTTTTTTATAACAATACGGTAAACAAACTTACACAGATAGACATCAGGTTTGCTGCTGTATGGGATTAGATCCCGTTGCCATTCCTAAAAAAAATTGATTGTCAATTGTGCTGTTGCTGTCATTGTCTAAAGTCAAACAACTTCTTTCAGCAAGTTTGACAGGTGAGAGAAGTACGGTTTTGCACAACATTTTCATTAATCTTAGTGAATCTCGATTTATTTTGTAGAATTTAGATAACTGTTAAACCAAAAGAATAGTATTTATCATCACGAGTTCAAATATATGAAGATTTTTCTGACTCGACTTATATTTCCTTGCAGGTACTTGTCAACCGTCGGATCAACTTCATTATGGTAAATATCCCCTATTTACGGCTAATTATTGGTGTTATCTAGTGTGTGCATCATCTCAAAGGGTTTAGTGTGTAACGTGAGCTCTGTGCCCGCGCCACCGCACCTTGTTGTTGTGTTGTGATCGCGAGTCTGACCGGTGTGTTTGTGTTGCAGCCGCGTGAAATTAAGGATATCAAGGACTTCCTCCTGAAGGCGAGAAGGAAAGACGCCAAATGTAAGTGTTTCACCATTTTATTTCAAAATGATTTCAGTAACTCTACACTTAATCTAACATTAATTTGCTGATCATCAGGGTGTAACGTAACCTGTCAGAACTTGTCCATCGTTCAAGTGTTCAGTGAATGTTAAGAATTAATATTATCTAGTTTCTATCATCCATCTTGCTCAAGATGGAAATAATCTAATGAACATACAATTCTGTGTTGAGGCACCATGCCAAAAGACTGAATTGATGTTGGTTATGTTATGTTGTTTTTGTTGTTAACGTTGTATTTTAATGCACAAATTGATTATTTTGTGGTGTTCATAGAAAAATATTTTGTGTTCCATTATGTTGTATAGTAGAGTTGTTGCACCAACTTATACACTATGATTTTTAATTGGTGATCAGTAGTTGAAAAATATTGACAACCAATCAAAATTTTTAGGTAATGAGGTCTTACGCGATTATCTCACTATTTAATTAATTATGATTATGATATTGTTAATACCAATAACAACCGGATACATGGTCATCCTACATTAATTATTCAAACAAAATGGATGCCAATGAGAATTCCCCGTAAGCCTTCGACTAGGCACGCACGGGAAACATTTTGTCGCTGCGCCAGTGGGATCTCTCTGACTATACGAAGATAAAAACAGAAAGATCCGACTGCTACCGTGACAATATAACATGGTGCGCACCTAAACTTAGATCTCGAGTCAATAATCACGACTGTTAGAATTGACAATGACAACTTATTACTCATAAGTTCATAGAATAAACCATAAATTGGGTGACAGTGTAAATTGGTCTAAAAATTACTTGGGATTAAAATTATCATAGAAGAAAAAAGAGCTTGGTTAGGTTTCACTGCAATTTTAATGTGACTTCTTTCAATTACCGAATTAGAAAAGTTGGTACCTGTGCCCTGTTTATCAAAACTCACAAGCCTTGTATTACAAGCAATTTTCCTGTAAAAAAAATCATTATTACAAATATGTGTTCATCAAAACTACACGTGTAAATTACAAGTTACAAGTGTCATTATTTATTTCACAAGTCTATTTTTACACTTGTATTCGTGATTTCGTTCATCAAAAAATCCCTTGTAAGTTACAACGTGTAGAAAATCATGACAAATCCTGAGAGTGTTCGGCGACTCTCGATTCAGTCTTACAAGTTTACAAGTGTCGTGCTTAGTACCGCAATAAAAAAAAAAAATTTGATTTTCTCTTTTAAAATGTGGTCTAGTGACTCAAGCGATGATGAAAATATTTGAATAATAGAACCGAGAACTTATAGAACAAGAATTGACTACGGTCATATGGAGATGACCTATGAATTTAACGAAAGGTTTCGACTTCGAGCTGAAAAATTGGAACAATTAGTTAACATTTTGGGTAGCCATTTAGAAAGAAATACAAACAGAAACCACGCCCTATCAACTAAATTAATATTACAAATTACTCTACATTGGTTGGGGACCGGAGTTCAATACCATGCTGTTTCTGACATGCATGGTGTAACAAAAGGCAGTGTATGCAATGCAGTCCACAGTGTGGTAGCAGCCATCAATACCGTAATGTTTGAAAACTACGTTAAATGGCCGAATAATATGCAGGGGGTAGTACAGAAGTTTCATATGTTGAAAGGAATGCCATTAACTTGTGGCTGTCTAGATGGTACCTTGATAAAAATTGATGCTCCACATCAACACGAAGAAGTATTCGTAGATCGACACGGAAATCATTCCATTAACTGTTTGGTTGTGTGCGGACCTGACAAAAAGTTTTACTATTCCTATGCTAATTGGCCCGGAAGCACCCATGACAGTAGAGTTTTAAGAAATAGTCAGTTATATGAGCAATTTGAAAATGGCTGGAGACCTACTGCACAAGGGGTTCTCCTTGGCGACTCTGCGTACCCTCTGAAGGAATGGCTCATTACTCCTCTAGTAATAGATGGCAACGATCAAGCAAACATCAGGTTTCTTAATGCTCATAAATCGACTCGGCGAGTTATTGAAAATGCTATTGGAATACTGAAAGAAAAGTTTCCGTGTTTAAATTATTTGAGAGTTCAACCCAGATTTGCTTGCGACATTTTTAATTGCTGCGTGACCATGTGTAACTTTATTAGGGAAAACGAAGACGAAGACGAAGACGCCCCGAATAACGAAAACAACTCTGATTCTGATAATGTATTTGAAGGCGTCCAAGATGATAGGGGGGGACGGAGCAGTCTCGAAAGAATAATCAGTTATTTTAGAAATTAACATTTATTATTAATTTAATTTAATTTAATTTAAAAGTAAGCTATAATATTAACAAAATGTCATGACAACAAATGACTAAAGTACCTATTATAATCGTAAAAATATACACTATATCACCACTGTTTGAGTACCATCTTCATTTAAAATTATATTATCGTCCGTAATTAATAAAATTTGATTTGAGTTATCCTGAATACAGCTGCATTTTATTGTATTTTCCTGAAGCATAAGTTTTATTTTTTTGGTCAGTTCTGAAGGCTCAACATCTAATTTGCGTTCCATTTCCAATATTTCTAGTTTCAATTTGTAATTTTGCAATTCGAGGAACTCCAATTGTAGATCAAGTTTCCTTTTATTTTTTAATTGTTGTTCTAGGACATCGGTGTGTTGTTTCGATCCTTTTCGGACAATTTTATCATTTCTTTTTTCGTTTACATTTAAATTTCTAGAGCAGTTTTGGCTTGTTGTTGGATTCAGAGACAAGTCAGGAACATCATTTTGGTCAATGTCACTATTGTCTAGTATAGAAGCTGAAGTCGTCGGTTCTACAACTATTCCATTAGTTATAGGCGAATCTTTGCCTATGATATCCAATATAAGGTCATCTATTGGAGTGAAAATGCTTTTTTTTCCGCCGCCAGTTCCAGTTGTTCTTGCATTGTCTTTTTTACTCTGAAAATAGACAAATCAAATACTAAAAAAAATACTTACAGTCACTCAGGATTAGACAATGCAAAAATTATAAAAAAGGTGTTACAAAACAACGAAAAAGGCAACAGAATTTCATATGACTTCACTATGGTTATGATTATGACATTTACCTACGACATTATTATTATTAATCATCTACTAGAGTGTGTATTCCGAGCCATTTAATTATATCTATCCCATTTTATTGAAGTGTGGTATAAAATATGATTAGGTACTAAAATCTTGTTTCTTTTTTGTGCTGTAGTAGACAGGTAGGTACATTATACATATTATACTAAGGTTAACAAAAATGTATTTAATTTATAGGGAAAATTATTTTCAATAATAACAATAAGACGTACCTATTTAGAGATAACGAATGTTTAAAACATACTTACCAAAGTAGCCCTTTTTAAATTTGAGTAAAATGTATCTCGGACATAGGTGTAATCTTTTCCAGCAGGTACCAGACCAAGCGACTGACTTGTAATTAAAATATTCTGCCATTCTTCTATTTTTTTTTGTTTGGATATCTTGTCGCTAAATGCACCAAACAAAATGTCTTTTTTGTCGCGAATCAGTTGCAAAACCGTTATTTTATTATCCTTTCTAGACATTTTTCAAGAAATCGCAAAACCGTGCCGCGAATACTCTTCAAACCTCAAATTATAATTATAAAATAAATAAAAGGCGGGAATACTTTCGCTACTACTTTTTTTTAATGTCCCGTCAATGGCACAGATAATATACCATTCAGCCACGTGTTTAAGTCGACATGTTCAATTAAAAACACAAAAAAATGGCGGGAAAGGAATACGGCATACTTTTTTAATTTTAGAACTTACAAGTACAACCCACAAGTGTTTTATTTTACAAGCCCTGTAGATTTTTTTTGATAAACGTAATTTACACGAACTTGTAAAAACTTCCTTGTAAAGTGTAACTTGTGAACGTGTAGACTTGTGAGTTTTGATAAACAGGGCACTGATAGTGATCAGTGGATTAAAAATGATTGTGTATATTATATTCCTTTATTCCACTGAAAACAGGCATTTGGCTAAAGGTTAAGGTCTGCTGTCGCCAATTCTTCAGCACTAAGCCAATCACACATACTGGGTGGTAATCTGTTCTAGTAGCCATTTGTTTTTGATTCATTAGAACTTGTGACAGCCAATAATGGCTATGATTACCTACCTATTGTTATTTAAATCAATTCTTTTTCATTGACCATTATATTGTATTATCTTTCATTTCAAATAACACATGAAAATGTAAATTTAGCTACAAAAAATCTTTCCAATACATTTTAAATTGAATTAGAAACTTTTATGTTTTCCAGTGGTAAAGATAAAGAAGAATGCGGAGAATGTGAAGTTCAAGGTGCGATGCACGCGCTTCCTGTACACACTGGTCATCACCGACAAGGAGAAGGCTGAGAAACTCAAGCAGAGCCTCCCCCCAGGTGAGCCACCGCACACCACACAGCTGCGCCACAACTTGACTAACTCAGATGTTGATTTAATTAGCTTGGTTTCCACAACAACAACTAATTATGATATTGGAGATGATATTGGTGACAACTGATAACTGAACTGCAATAATAATTCAAAAATGATTTTTATTATATCCCAGGTCAATATTGTAGATACTTTTAATCGCGGAAAATTAAAGAGTTCCTGTGGGATAGTTAAAAAACTATAATAACTTATGCAGCTTTAGTTCACAACTTAAGCATCTAATTAAGTAAAATTAGCGTGCTGACACCTCCTACCGCCGCGGTTACATTAAACATATATACATAATAGTCGAAATTTGGTATACAGTTAGTTTCAGTCCCAGGGACGGACATATGAAAGTGTTTATCCCAGAAAATAGCATAGTTCCGCGGGATAGCGATAAGCGAATTGTGCGCGGACCAAGTCGCGGGCAACAGCTAGTATTGAATAAAGGGATGAGTGAGGAAGGAACCCTTTGGCATCCCATTCAAGTAGCAGTGAATAGCTCTCATTCAATAGCCAGCTACTGTCGTGTGTGAGCAATGTTCAAGCCGTGGTTCCTTGTTGCAGGTCTGCAGGTGAAGGAGGTGAAGTGATGTGTGACTAAGTGTAAGAAATAAAACTTAAAAACCCATCTGCATGTGTGTCATTTGGCTCCGGTCACGCGCTCCCCAGGGGCTACCCTTCTCCTACTCAGTGAGAGTCGCACCACAACTTTAACAATAACTTTAACCATAACCGAAAATTTTGACATAATATTATATTTGACAGAAAAGAAAACCTATGTAATATATTTTAGTCTATGGATAAGGCTATTTGTTTTTGTTAATGTATGCAACTCGCACTTGGCTATTGCTGGTAAGGGTTAGGTTAGTTCGCCTTCCTAGACGAGATATACTGTGTTAGTGGCACTATGGTGGTACTAAACGTGGCTTGGGCTCCGCCTCTATACGGAATGGCCTATTGCTTGCACAGCAGGGCCGCACTTTTTGCCGCTGAGTATAGGATAGGCATGGCTTAGTAGTAAGACTGCCGATATTATCGTGTGACCCACTCAGCGCGATTCATGTCACTAAATATTGATGCTTCGCTGCGAATCCGGTTGTTTCAAAGCCACGATCCTATATTGAGATACCGGTATCACGATAATATTGCCCGTCTAATCCATGCCATACAATTTTAAGAAAAGAAATTACATTAAATATTCAATGGAATGAAATATTTTAATTGTAAGAATGCAGGTTCACATTTTGCATACGACCACTGTATTGCCTCATATGCATTCAAGGTTTAGTATTATTATTAAGAATTTATTAATAAATAGAGTGTGAGCTTTGGGTATTCATTCATCAAATATACATGTATGCATGAGGCAGTGGAGCGGGCCCCAAAGAAAAGCAGTGCCTCCGCTCCCGCTCCCCCAGCTCGGGGGCTAGCACTAGGGCTGGTTGAATATCATGATTTCTATAGTTGAATGACTACACTAATCATTAGTTAAAATTTAAACAAAGTAAACTGAACTTAACAAATAATATTTATGAAAAAAATAATGTTAAAAACGTTTGTTTTTATTTATTCACGCAGTCTGTATAATGTAAACTCAATTCGACCTCTAGCTACAAATGGGCCAAACTCCATTTACAAGATTTGACCTAAACGAACTAAAATACAAACGCCTGCCGCAAATTAAATAAAAGGTGACGGAAAAATGCCTACCATAACAAAATTGCATTGAAATTGCTGCCATCTGACGGTGAGTAGCTGAACCTAAAATAATATTAGAAAGAAGTTACGCTGCTCTGGGGTGCGTTCAGTTTGATCACCCGACGACGCCCGACGACGCACTGGCCCGTTCAGTAAGTCAGTGCGATCATCGGACGATCACACCAAGTCGTTCAGTAACATCGTCGGGCGTCGTCGGGCGATCGCACCGGTCACCCCGTAAAATAGATGGGTAAAAAACGCACAGACGTCACTTTGACAGTTGATATGAGGCAAAATTTATAATTCGAACGCGGGGATATAAACTTATTATTACGAATACGAAATCATACTTCAATTGACACTTTTGATAGAAGAACGCCCCAAGTCGTTCAGTAAGTGTGTTCATGATCGGACGATTTTCACCCGACGATAATCACACTGACACTTTAGTTACTGAACGTAGCCCTGCTGCGCTGCACACCAGCATAATTTTATTGTGTGGACAAATAATGCCAGTTTAGTTACTTTAAAACCCCATAGATGTCACTGTTACATACCCATAGCAATCCTGAATGGCGCTATTAACATTACGCGCTACTAAAGAAACCGTCGTTTATTCACATCGATGCGCACGGCGTTCGAACGCTTTGTTTATAAAACTGTTACTGTTCACATTCTCTCGAAATTAAGTTTAAATAAATGATTCTAACGTCTGCTTAACATGACTTGCTGTGGATAATAATAACCTATCATAAAGTATCCCTGGCTGGTGGTGTGGTCGGGTGGTCGTGCTGCGAGACTCAGGATGCCGTCGGGAGAGCCGCTTGCGCGTTCACGGCGCCACGCACGTAGCTGCTGCTGCGGCTGCAGTGCGGTGACGTTGACAACAAGACACCTGGCTTCGTGTAACGCCAACGAGCGAAGGGGTCAAGTTATGATTGCCCCAGCGTGCTGCGCTCCCTTCACGGACCAGGCTTATTAGGAGTAGGTATCGGCGGGAGGAGACTTGTTCTACGCGCTTACTGATTGGTTTAGACACGATTCAGACAGAACCGAAACTATGTATATACAGGGTGTTAGGTAATGAGTGGATAATCCTTGAACTATGGATAGACGGCACTTAGGACATTATAATAAAGCTAAAATAGGTTTAGTAAAAGTTGCACGGTTTCCGAGATATTCGGACTTTTAGGTTTTTTTCGAAAATGAACACCCTTGTTCAATGTTTTGATCATAGCACCATTTTAAGCTAACTTTTTCAATTTTTTATTTTTGCTTAATATTCTCGAGTACTTGTGTGTTCAGATAGGCATTACTATTTTTGTGAGACTACATGGGATTTTTTAAAAAAAAATCGCAAACTTAATTTTTGCCTTTTCAATCGTACATTGATCAAATTTCAGCTCTAACGGTGAAAAAAAAATACACTACCGCCTAGTTGCCAATAAGCTTAAAAACATGCCGGTTTATTGACAATTTAAAAATGGTAATTACATTTTGAATTTAAATTCAAAATGACAAAATAATTAAAAAAAAATACACACTCACCCACATTTTTCCCGGTTTACTTTTTGTATCACGGGCGTAGAACTCAAAATTTTTTGTTGCAAAAATAACATTATGGGCCACTTATTTAAATGCAAATGGCATTTAAATAATTCCAAATTTAAAAAACATGTCAACTGCCTTTTGTTTTTTTTTCGAATTCGATTTTGAATTTCGCTATTATTATTGCGTAATGAATGGTTAATTTTGCGTTTAGATCGTTGTGTTGAAGTTTTTTACTTTAATACTGCTTCGAACATAATACACACTGATAGAATACGCCCAAATGCATTACATTTATGGTGAGTGCCAAGGCACAATTTCACCATTCATTATGCAATAATAGCGAAATTCAAAATCGAAGTAGAAAAAAAAACAAAAGGCAGTCAACATGTTTTTTAAATTTGGAATTATTTAAATGCCATTTGCATTTAAATAAGTGGCCAATAATGTTATTTTTGCAACAAAAAAAATTGAGTTCTATGCCCGTGATACAAAAAGTAAACCGGGAAAAATGTGGGTGAGCGTGTATTTTTTTTAATTATTTTGTCATTTTGAATTTAAATTTAAAAGGTAATTACCATTTTTAAACTGTCAATAAACCGGCATGTTTTTAAGCTTATTGGCAACTAGGCGGTAGTGTATTTTTTTTTCACCGTGAGGGCTGAAAATTCGATCAATGTACGATTGAAAAGGCAAAAATTAAGTTTGCGATTTAAAAAAAAAAATCCCATGTAGTCTCACAAAAATAGTAATGCCTATCTGAACATACAAGTACTCGAGAATATTAAGCAAAAATAAAAAATTGAAAAAGTTAGCTTAAAATGGTGCTATGATCAAAACATTGAACAAGGGTGTTCATTTTCGAAAAAAACCTAAAAGTCCGAATATCTCGGAAACCGTGCAACTTTTACTAAACCTATTTTAGCTTTATTATAACGTCCTAAGTGCCCTCTATCCATAGTTTTAGGATTATCCACTCATTACCTAACACCCTGTATATCATAGGACAAACGACAATACAACGGCAGGAATTACTCTCTACAGGTATAAATATGTATGTACATTCAGTAGTAGGTATACAGGTGATAAGAAAAAATATAATTGCTATAAAACTACAGCTCAAATAATTTTTTCGAGTACTTGGTTACTTTCTTCCATGCTGGTCTGGGAGCAAAGAAAAACATTGAATGTACCAGTTGTTTCTCTTCCCGCGCAGATGGTAAAAGCCCATCGAAGGATTGGGCGAAAATCTTAGGGATCATGTTATATAGGCGATGTGGCTAGCAACCCATCACTGTTTTAATTCCCCTTTCCATCCATACGCCCACGATCATGCTAAACGTGGTCTTTAGGTCTTGTTACCTTTGGCCCTGTCTACCCCGTAAGGGATAAAGACGTGATTTATGTATGTATTGGCTAGTTTAATTAGAGATGTAATTTTGTTCTAAGCTAAATGAAAGAAAAAAGACAAGGGCGGCGTAAAGTGGTGTGTTAATTGGGAAACCGTATTAATGTGATCATCTTCAGGTTTTGCTGTAAGTAGGTAGGTAGGTACTTGAAGTTGATTGGAAATGATTTAAAGGAAGCTTCGTCTCGAAGAGGAAGATTTAAGTTGCGACAGCACACGCGGTCCCGTCCGGAGTCGGCAAGGTGGTCGGCGCCCGGCAGGCGGCAGGCGGCAGGCGGCAGCGAGGCAGCGTGGCACGTGGCACGTGGCAGAGGCAGTCGGCGCGCGGCCGCCGTCCGGAGCGCCCGCCGCGCCTTCCCGCGCTCCCCGCGCCGCCGCCGCGTCGCGCCAGCAGCGCTGCGCTCGCGAGCTGCCGGCGGGACCGCCTCGGCTTACGCTTTACTTCCCAAACTATTAAAAACTTGTCAAAGTTACTTTTGCATGAAAAAAAGTTTTTGCTATGCCTGGATTTTTGTGACCGGCATTGAGACGTAGGTATTGTGTAGTATTATTATACAAATTAGGTAGGTATTTAAAACGTAAATAATCCTTGTTTTGGAACTACTAGTGTTTAGGACTTAAGTACGTCACGGGTAAGTATCTGAAGTAGTACGTCTCCTACTCATAATGAAATAGGGCCTATTGAATATCACCGGTAAAATAAAAATAAGAAATTAATGTGTTTTTAACTAAATGCGTTAAACGCGATAAAATCACATTTTAAATAAAATGGCAGATAATATATATTTTTTCCTTTAATATAACTACTAGAAGTTTAATAAAAATATATAATACGCAGATCTATACAGAAATATAAAAAAATATTAATAATTAGAAATGAATTAGTGATAAGGGCTAACTAACTCTATTTTAAGTTGGGTAAGGAACTGATGTGTTTTAACGCTGTTCTCGAACTCGAGGCGCGTCGCGTGTAGCTCTTCGCGCGTAGACCGTCGCGAATAGCTGGTCACGTAGCTCGTCGTGTGGCTCATCGCGTAGCTCGTTGCGCGTAGACCGTCGCGAATAGCTGGTCACGTAGCTCGTCGTGTGGCTCATCGCGTAGCTCGTTGCGCGTAGACCGTCGCGAATAGCTGGTCACGTAGCTCGTCGTGTGGCTCATCGCGTAGCTCGTTGCGCGTAGACCGTCGCGAATAGCTGGTCACGTAGCTCGTCGTGTGGCTCATCGCGTAGCTCGTTGCGCGTAGACCGTCGCGAATAGCTGGTCACGTAGCTCGTCGTGTGGCTCATCGCGTAGCTCGTTGCGCGTAGACCGTCGCGAATAGCTGGTCACGTAGCTCGTCGTGTGGCTCATCGCGTAGCTCGTTGCGCGTAGACCGTCGCGAATAGCTGGTCACGTAGCTCGTCGTGTGGCTCATCGCGTAGCTCGTTGCGCGTAGACCGTCGCGAATAGCTGGTCACGTAGCTCGTCGTGTGGCTCATCGCGTAGCTCGTTGCGCGTAGACCGTCGCGAATAGCTGGTCACGTAGCTCGTCGTGTGGCTCATCGCGTAGCTCGTTGCGCGTAGACCGTCGCGAATAGCTGGTCACGTAGCTCGTCGTGTGGCTCATCGCGTAGCTCGTTGCGCGTAGACCGTCGCGAATAGCTGGTCACGTAGCTCGTCGTGTGGCTCATCGCGTAGCTCGTTGCGCGTAGACCGTCGCGAATAGCTGGTCACGTAGCTCGTCGTGTGGCTCATCGCGTAGCTCGTTGCGCGTAGACCGTCGCGAATAGCTGGTCACGTAGCTCGTCGTGTGGCTCATCGCGTAGCTCGTTGCGCGTAGACCGTCGCGAATAGCTGGTCACGTAGCTCGTCGTGTGGCTCATCGCGTGGCTCGTCGTGCGTGTAGTTCATCGCACGTACCTCGTTGCGTGTAGACCATAGCGCGTAGCTCGTCGCGCGTAGCTTGACGCGCGTATGTCATCGCGCTTAGCTCGTTGCACATAGACCGTCGGGCGTAGCTATAGTCGCTCGTAGCTCGTCGCGCGTAACCTGCCACGCGTAGCCCGTCGCGTGTAGCCTGCGCTGTTACGTGTGCAGGTTGTAGCAGTTGCAGCAACAAGGAACGCCGAGTATCTACTCGTACACTTGTAACCAATACTTACGCCGTCCCCGCGCGCGTCACAGATCATTGCATCAAAACCGCGGTCTTGGAACCGGCTGCATCGTGGTGCTTGTTTTATATACCTACTTTCGGTTTCAATTGTTCAGCTATTTTTAATTTATATATATATTCGTCATGACAATTAAGTGGTAATGAGAAAAATAGGTACCGAAATTGGTTTCTTATAATTTTGAATCTCTAGGTAGATGCCAAAAAAGGCGACTTACAATAGGCATTTTTTAAACAATCCTTTTTTTTGCTCAGCAACTTTAGATCGTTTAAACCTTAAATGGTGGTCATTTGAAATTAAAAATTAGTCGAGAAACCTAAATAATGATTTCTCCGACCTGTTCAACGATGTCCCACTAGAAGGTATTGAACGATTTTTTTCAGAACACTCAATGACGCGCATAATTTTTCCCATTTTCAAGAATTGTCACTCGCGTTTTCAAGACGAACCTAATGATAACAATGACGTATTATTTATCAAAATCGGATAAACCATTGAGTATTACGAGCTCGAGCAGACAGTGGAATGGACATGCATACGCGGCAAACACGTAACCCTCCTTTTGGGCTTTGCTGAAATCGGGAAAAAGCTAAGGTGGTTTGACACAAACATGCCTGCATTTGCTCACGAGTCCTGTCACGCTATGAACATTGAGCAGTTTACTTCGATTTATTTATAGATGTATAATGCTGGTGTTTACTTGGTTTTTAGTTACAACTTCTAGCCAGTGAGTATTCAGGCCCTGCTACGTTTTAATTCATTTCTGTTTTACCGGTGAAATCGACTCTTTAATACTCGAGTCTTCAATATTTTTTTGGGTATAGGTACTGGCACTGTTTTGATGTGACGGTCTCTTGCAGAAATCTAGCCAAATTACTAGCCACAGAGGAGACCAGTATCTTTTTTTAACAATTCGTTAATAGTGTTGCCGGTCACGGAAATAAATAAGCGATTGTGCGGTCGCGGCAGGTGTTCCACGCGGTGTATGGTGGAGCGGGGGGGGCGCGCGGCGGCGCTGCGGCTGTGGTGCGCGCTGGCGCTGCTGGCGCGAGCCGCCGCCGCGCCGGCCTGCGCCGCCAGCCCGCTCTGCCTGTGCGCGGACGACCACTTCACCTGCGACGCCGTGCCCTTCCACCGGTTCCCGGACACGGGTGCGTGGCTGGCGGCAGCGGGGGCGGGGGGCGTTGTGGCGCGCACAGTGTGACGGCGGCGTGTTGCAGGCGCGGGCGTGCGGCACGTGTCGCTGTGGGGCGCGCGGCTGGGCGCGCTGGACGAGGCGGCGCTGGACGCGCGCGCGCTGCACACGCTGGTGCTGGTGGCCTGCCGCCTCGACGCGCTGCACCCCGCCGCGCTCGCGTCGGTACCCGACACACGCTGTCTGCTTGCCAACTAGACTGACACGCTGTACTGATTAGTACACGACCATCCGTATTTTTATTATTATTATTATTACAAGCTCTACATTAACTGGTAATGTATGTTTGTCCGGGTGGAATCTTGCGACTCGATTTTGAAGCAGATATCTTCTTCAACGGATTGAGCAGAAATTTTGCATAGGTAGGTACTTATGTAAGTCAGATGACAATACAATAATAGTGGATTTCTGGTGAGCCAGCCGAGACTGTCTCTGCGGAAGGGAACTATTCAACGGCTGGTCCGATTGATTTGAAATTTGGTACACATATATGTAGGAGGAAAGACAATACAAGTACAGTCAGCAAAAAAGCTTGTATTAAAAAATTATTTTTTTGGCAGAAACTTCTTACTCTAAATACGTGGAATTCACACGTTCGAGTTGTCTTGATGTCACATTCTGCAAAAGTGCAAAACCGATAGCATAGGACTGAATAGTGTATGGTCGTCAGGTCCATGCGGTCCACGCTGGCGTCCCTGGATCTGGGGCACAACGAGTTCAGCGAGGTGCCGCTGGGTGCGCTGCGGGATCTCAAGGTCTTGAATTGGTTAAATTTACAAAAGTGAGTAAAACTCCGGGAGCGCCAAAGACTTGCGCGCGCATCGCTCTCGACATCGACGAGCCAAATAATAGGGATCCCTCTTTTCAGCAACTTCATCAGCGATTTGGACCCCGCGGCGGAGTGGGGGGAGCTGGCGGGGTCGCTGACGAGCCTGTCGCTCAGCAACAATCGGCTGAGCGCGCTCCGCGAGGGCGCCCTCGCGCCTCTGCGCGCGCTGACGCAGCTGGAGCTAGACGGAAACCGGCTGCGCTCGCTGGCGGGCGGCGCGCTGCCGGCGGGCGTGGCGCTGCTGCGGCTGTCGGACAACCTGCTGGTGGCGCCGCCGTGCGCCGCGCTGGCCGCGCTGCCGCGGCTGGCGCACCTGGCGCTGCGCGACAACCTGCTGCGCGCGCCCGCGCCGCCCGCCTGCCGCGCCGCGCCCGCCGCCGCCCGCGCGCGCGTGCACACACTGGACCTCTCGCACAACGCACTCGCGGATGACTTCCAGCTCGATTTAGGAATTCGATTGCAGCTCAAACACTTAATACTGGACTTGAACGACCTCACGGTTCTGCCCGCTTTCGTAGTGGAGTGCGGGCGGTTGGAGAAGCTGTCCGCGGCGCACAACCGGCTGGCGGTCGTGTCGGACGCGGCGCTGCGTGCGCTCGCCCGCGACCTGCGCGAGCTCGAGCTGGACCATAACGAGCTGGTGGCGCTGCCGGCGGCGCTGCGCGAGCTGGCGCGGCTGCGGCGGCTGTCGCTCGCGTACAACCGGCTGCGGGACGTGCCGGCGCTGCCGCCGCGGCTGTACGCGCTGTCGCTGGCCGGCAACGCGCTGGCGGAGTTCCCGGCGGGACTCCACGGGCTGGCGCCGAGCACGCTGGCACACCTGGACCTCGGTTATAATCGCATCTCGCGCGTGTCGTCTGCCACATTCGGCGTATGGGCGATGGCCCTGGAAACGCTGAGCCTCCGCGGGAACAGGCTGGCGGCGCTGGGCGCGGGCACGTTTCCGGCGCTGCCTCTGCGTGAGTTGGCGCTCAGCTTCAACGATCTAGTGGGTCTGGAGGAGGGCGCGCTGGCGGCTCTCCGCGAGCTGGCCGTGCTGGAGCTGGCGGGCGCGCTGGCCGGCGGCGGGATGCCGCGCGCGCCGCCCGGTCTCGCCTGGCTGGCGCTCGATAACAACGATATCCATCACGTGTCGGCCGCCGACCTGCGCACACAGCCGCAGCTCGAATACCTTAACCTGGACTTCAACAAGATTGCAGCATTCCCGAGCGACGCGGTCGCTGGTAACGGCTCGAGCGCACTGCGGGAGCTGCGGCTCGCGTACAACTTCGTTAGTTCGTTGAACGGATATTTCCTATCGACGCTATCGGAACTGCAGAGCGTCGATCTGTCCTACAATCGTATGCAGAACTTGAGCGAAGGGATTTTTTCAAATCTCGACAATCTAGTGTTCGTGAGCCTGACGGGGAACGTGATCGAACGTGTGAGCGCGGGCGCCTTCCGCGACCTGCCGCGGCTGCAGGTGCTGGCGCTGCAGGACAACCGGCTGGAGCGGTTCGCGACCGACGCCTTCCTGCGCGTCTCTAACGAGGAGAACAACTTCTCGGTGAACGTGAGTTACAACCGAATCACGACGCTGTATGGTGGCAGTTCTGTTCCTATCAGCGTGCTGGATCTATCGCACAACGCGCTTGAGAGCCTGTCCGCTGCGTTTTTTGAGGGTGTCGCCCCACACCTGCGACGCTTACTGCTGGCACACAACCAGCTGGCGGCGCTCGACGGGCTGAGCGCGCGTAGTATGCCGCGACTGGCCGTGCTGAGCCTGCACGACAACGCCCTGGAAGCGCTGCGGCGCCGCGCTCTGGCCGCCGCCCCCGCGCTGCAGGAGTTGGACTTGACGCGCAACCGCCTCGCGGCGCTGGCGCCCGACCAGTTCCACGCGCTACGTCGCCTGCGCTCGCTGCGCCTGGCCGGCAACCGGCTGCGTGCCGTGCCGCCGGGGGCGCTGGCCGGGACGCTCCTGGAGGTGCTCGACCTGAGCGACAACCTGTTGGCCGCGCCACCCGCCGCCGCGGTGGCGCGCGTGGGCTTTACGCTGCGCCGCCTGGAGCTGTCCGGCAACGCGGTGCGGCGGCTGGACGCGGCCGCGCTGGCCGGAGCTGGATTTCTGCGCGAGCTGAGCCTGGCGCGCGCGGCGCTGCGCGTGCTGCCGGACGCCGCGCTGGCCGGGCTGGGCTGGCTGCGGCGACTCGACCTGTCGCACAATGCGCTCGTGACCAACTTTCGCGAGCTCTTGCACCCGCTACCGCGTCTGCGTCGGCTCGCCCTGGCCGGCGCCGGGCTGCGAGCGATGCCGCCGCTGCCGTTGCCCACGCTGCGCGAACTGGATCTGAGCGGGAACGCGATAGCATCGTTTCGCGAGGTCGAGGCGCGCGCGCTGACTGAGCTGCGGGCGCTCAACCTATCGCACAACAGGCTGACGTCGCTGCAGCCGGCTCTGTGGGCGGCGCTGCCGCTGCTCACCGTGCTAGACGTGTCTCAGAACCCGCTGGTGCGCGTGCCGGGCGGCGCGTTCGAGGGGCTCCCGCGCCTGCTGCGGCTGCACATGCACGGGCTGCACGCGCTGGAGTCGCTGGACCCGCGCGCGCTGCGGCCGCTGCACGCGCTGCGGGCGATCGAGTTGGACGCGGGGCGCGGCGGGGCGCCCGGTGCGGCGCTGGGGGCGGTGCCGCACGTGCAGGTGCTGACGGTGCACGTGCGGGACGCGACCCTGGACGAGCAGCTGCTGGGGCTGGACGCGTCGAAGCTGCGGGTGGTGGAGGTGCGAGGCTCCGCGCTGCGGCGGCTGACGGCGCGGGCGCTGGCCCCGCTGGGGCGCGCGCGGGCGCTGGCGCTGCGGCTGCGCGGCACGGGCGTGGCGGCCCTGCCGGCCGGGCTGGCGGCGCGGCTGGCGCGAGTGCCGCAGTTGGCGCTCGAGCTGAGCGGCAACGCGCTGGAGTCGCTCCCCCCCGCCGCGCTCTACCCCAACCTCACCGGCTGGAACCGGCGCGCCACCAAGCTGCTCTCGGGTGAGTTCACAGATACCATTCTGACTCGACAGTATCAGCACTCGACCTGTTCGTAGACGGCTCTCTACAGGGGGCGTGCGGGTGTGTGTTGCAGGCGGGCTGGTGGTGGCGGAGCGCGGGCTGCGCTGCGGCTGCGGCGCGCGCTGGCTGGGCGCGTGGCTGCGGCGCTGGACGCGCGAGGTAGGCGGCGGCGCGCGGGGGGCGGCGGAGGCGGCGCGGGGCTCGTGGTGCGCGCGCGGCGCCCGGCACAGCCCGCTGCTGGCGCTGACGGCCGCCGCGCCCGAGTGCCGCGCCAGCGCGCTGTCGGCGCGCGCGCCGCCGCCTGCCGCCTCTGCGGCCCCGCTCGCGCTGCTGCTCGTCCTGTGCGCCGGCTGGTGCTGACGTCGCCGTAGTTTCACCGCTTGTGAAATATGTAATCCCAGTGACAAACTAAAGAGGAACAGTTTTGTGAATATCCGAGTTTATGAGCCGTCTCGGTTTGCGTAAGGCTTATCATGTAAAGAATGACCGCGTAGACCGACCGGAGTTTCCGGACCTGTTCAGGCGGACGGATAATTAGCTAAGCGCTCGATTTAGTAGGTAATCAACAGCGTGGCGTGGTTTGCGCGGCGCTCGGTTTAACCTGTTGTATATTAAGTATGCGTGTGACACGCTTTTGTAAATTGTCGTCGTCATATTTTTGTTGTATTTAAGTTTGACAAGGCTTCGTTCTTATTGTGTTGAGCAGCCTTTGGACTCGCACCACCGGCTGCCGCTGGTCCCGCGCGCCGCGGCCGCCGGCCGGTCGTCCGCCCCTCCCTCCAGTCGTGTGAGAGATACGTCGGAGATGGAGAAACTTCGCTAGTTAATTAAATATTAGTCGTAAGATAAAGTAAAAAGTATCTTGGATATGAAACTAAAACAGTCTGCGCCGCGGCTTTCACTTTGAGGACCCATCACTGTTAAGAGATGAGGTACATAAATGATACATACGACAGACGAACGTGGAAACATACGACTTAGTTATAAGCTTTATAAGTTTTACAACATAACTTGTCTTCGATGTCTTAATTCTAATTATTATTGTTTTCTTAGTTTAGAAACATTGAACTTTATAAATAATTTCGAGACTGCGGCGCAGCACGGCGAGCTAAATCGAACTTTGTGATTTTTGGAGAGATGATGTAAGGAAATGAATTATATTTTGATAATTAGAAGCGTGTTTGAATACCCTCTCCCGTGGCGCGAGCAGCCGCGCCCGCCGGCCGCAGCGGCGCCCCCGCCGGCCGCAGCGGCGCCCCCGCCGGCCGCAGCGGCGCCCCCGCCGGCCGCAGCGGCGCCCCCGCCGGCCGCAGCGGCGGCGCCGCGGGGAGCGAGCGACTCATTTCCGCGGCAGTTAATCTGTCGGCCATCGTTTCCGGCGGCGCCAAAAATCCGAGCACAACCCCGCACGTACATGTTCTTAAACATTGCCTGAGCCGGTGCGTTCATACGGAAAGCGCGCAACATGAGGCTTGAAGGCAGCACCTCGCAAAAGAAAAAACTAGCTCCGCTAGTTCCGCAGCGTCAGTGGAAGCTACGTTGATCCACAATCCATACCTACAAAGTGTAATTTAAGTCTTAAAAATATTGTTTGTATACGAAACTAAGAATTAACTCCATCGGTAGGTACAGTCGAGTTCGAGTTCTCCAATATCTATACAGCTGACCGTTCAAAAATATCTACACAGACCTTAGTTTCAGTTACTTAAGCGCGTTTAGATATTTCTGTACGATTCGCTGTATAGATATTGGAGAACTCGACTGTACCTAATACGCCTAACTCGCTTGTTTTGTTGGAAAGGTGGAATTTTATTGGCTTATCGTAATTTGTAGCTAGTTCTTGGTTACCCTATATTGCTAAAAGTTTGCTCATGAAGTCTCATCAGGAAACCCGGTTTGGATTCATGATTTATATAATTGAGCCTGTCGACAACGCTCTAGACGACATTTCTTTATATCCGCGCGGCTCCTGCTCGGTTGGAATAGTAAAGCGGCCACTTTATTTTACGAGGACATAAAAGAATCAGTGTTTTAAAAGCGGTGTCCAATAAAACGGGCGGGTCGGTCGCCGGCCGCGGGCCGCGGGCCGCTGCCCGCTCGGGGCTGCTCTTGCCTACATCGAGGTGGCTTTTACACGACAATCATTGAAGTCGTTAGTCTAGTTTAATTATTCCAGCAAATGGATATATTAGAATAAATATTTAAAATCTGGGAAATCTACCGAGATAGACTCACTTATTTACCTACTTGCAAAGTAATAATATCATCATAACCTTCACGCCTACTGACCCCGACCTATGTATTCAGCTTTCTTTGCGATTGCGATAAGTATGAATATTGGATACTATGTTAGGAAACCGAGCGTTACTATTTCATAAGCTACTAAAATGTAGGTGCCGACTACGCGGGATGCGGCGAGCAGCGGGCGCGCGGAGAAAAGAAACACTTATCTATAGAAAGTTTCGTAATCTGATTTAGGACTTTTAAAAATGAAAAAAATATATTTTAATAAATGAGCTCAGAACATAGATCGGAAATGCACTTTATGGGCTAGATGGTCATCAACTAAACCTACACTAGGAAACTCCGCAGGGCCATGTAGTCCGCCTATCCAAACGGGCTTTATTGTGTGCTTACTCAGAGAAAGTAAAGTAGGTATCAGATATACTTCAATTTCGTATAGGTTCATTGATGTGCACCTTCAAACATATTGAATACCTACCTAATAAGTCATAACTAGAGTACTTATCAATCTTTGCCGATACTTGACAGACCACACTTGATAAGTTTGTGAATTACTGTGAACGCTTTCCGCGACACATTCGGTAGTTCTATGCGACATTGTACGCAAAGGTTCAACTGTTATTCATGTCTCCGCGGCTAACGAGTCTTAAGAACACCAGGGGCCTACCATGTCGTCTTAATGCGATCAAGTCCGACTCAGCTTAGGTTCGCTCGCTGTTAGATCCATACCAAAAATGAAGGCCCCAGGCTGTAACAAGTTGCAGCGCCGTAGGGGGGCTACGCCTGGCGTAGCGCGCCACGAACTATGAGCTACGAGATCTAAACCACTGAGGTTCATTTAAAATCACTGAACGCCGTGTCAATAGTACCCTTTGCTTACCTCGCCTTGTTCAGTTCTTCGTCAACTCGCAAGGGTACAGCTGACAAGTTCTGTAGGACCTTGTGCAAGCCTGCAAGGTCCATCCAAATCGCAAGCGCTACCTTACACGATAATCCTACCTGGTGGTAGACTCAGAGGATACAGTAGGGTAAGACATCCAAGCAATTGCTAGCACGTGAAATGTTCTATCTTAGCTTTTTAGGCCGGCAACGCATCTGCACTCTTCTGGTGTTGCGGGTGCGCACTTGCTCGTTTGCTTTCCATTATAATTTAATTAAAAAACAGTCGAGCTATCACGTTGTGTGAGAGCGAAGCGCAGGTATAAAGAAAAGTGACTAGGAACTACTTTTGCCTTAGATTTACAATTACTAATGATAACGGTCGGGTAGCATACAAAATAGAAGGAAAATACTGTCCGCGTGAATATATATGTCCTTATAATGAAACAATAAGCTGAACATCAACCGGACCATAAAAGTACGTTAGCTCGTCACTCGTCAGCGGCAGTTCTGTTGCCAGTTAACGAGTGGAAAAAGCCAGAAAGTGGGCGCTCGCTCTTTAAAGCGTTTGTCGTGAGCTGGAAATTGTAGACGGTATTCAGCCGAGCTATTTATTAACTGACTAAGTTATACGTACCTACATGTAGTCGGCTAAGTAATTAATTATGCAATGTTCAATATAATTTGTACTTCTTGCTCATAACATCCACTAGTTTTACGTACTAATACATAGTATAAAATACAATGACTGTTGAACACCGCATATATAGGTACCTAATGAACTATACAGGAAACAGGTACAACATAGAGAAAATGACAAGGTAACCGCCTGTAGGGTCCAAGCCCGTAGCCGATGTGCAGTAGTAAGTATGCAGCTATTAAAAGTTTAAATTCAATGACAGTCCCATCTTCGTGAATTTCACTGTGAAGTAAATTTTAAACGTTCTTCGAGCTACTTCCTCACGTTTCACTCGAAGAATTTTCTCTTGAAATTACAAAAAACTTTAAGCTGAGATTTTTCAGTTGGCTGTAAAAGTAATGAATGCAAACGGCGGGCGCACGTGCCGCCGCCGACTGTTTTCACGCCATTTTAAAGTTTAAACTTGCTTTAGTAATTTCATTGTGAGCCGGCGGGCGGAGCCGGGGCTGCGTACTGCCTCAGTTGTGTATACACGCCAACAGCTTACGATGCCAACTGTACAGTCGAGGATAACAATATCGATACAGCCAACATGTCATCTATAATTATCCCCGACTTTTAGCGTGTCACACACTATGCCCATGCGGTAAGATGTTTGTGTCTGAACGCGTATGTTTCAATACAGCTTAGTTCTTATATACGTGGTATGGTTAGTGAATGAACAACACACGCAGCGCAGATAATTTATACTGCATCGTAAGGTGTCGGTGGGCGCGGGCATTATCCCGGAAGATCGTGAGGATATTATCTGCGTATTACATCTGCCGATATCAATATTTTATCGGCAGGTAGATACAGGTTGTGGTGAAAGAGGAAATAAATCCAAAAGCAATAAACGCGAATTCATTGTAACATCCTGTACCCTGTATAAACAATCCGCACCAAAACAAGTCTACTCAGTTATAAGGACTTAGAGTGAATGTATCATCGCGTTGGTATGTATCTGCGTGGTTGTGACTCGCTTTATCGTTTATTTGCATTAAGATGTATAAATGTTTTTGACGTCTTGGTAACGCACATATATTCATGCCCTTGACTGTACAATAGATTTGATGTAGTGTAAAATGGTTAAATACAAAGTACTGACAACAATGTGTGGCAGCCGCGGCCATGCCGAGCAGCGCGTCCCGTGTTGCCTGCTGCCCATTTGGCGGCGCTGCAATATTGTATCTGATGCAGTTCACGGCGGAGTTGCAAGTACGACCGCCATAAAGCGCACCGCGGCCGCCCCCCCCCCCCCGCGCGCCCGCTGTCATGCGATGCGCTCGTAAACTATCAAGTTATACACGACGAGCACAACAACTATGTTTTATTCTGTGAAGTTGGAATATAGTTCAAGCTCGAGCACTCCGTACTATATGTCCGCACTCAGGCTACTAGCCTGCTGAGTATTTCGCAGATGGCATGAGCTTCTGTCGGTTAATATGTTGCTAACAACTTGTAGGTGTTTCTCCAACGGAACCCTGCACCCAACGGTGACGCGGTTCGTAGTTATGATGAGCACTTCGCGCCTCCTACGCTACTTGTTTAGTCTGGACATATTTAACTACACTCAGGCCGCGTTAAGTTTCTTTCTCCGCGTTAGTTCTTGCTTATATTGACAATTAGGCGTTCTTTTGTTTTGTTGAGTTATCATTTAGTGTGTTCAGACAGTTAATTACGAAAAACCCGGTCCTTTGACCGCCTCACGGCGGCATGCGGAGAGCTCTATTCGCCGCCGGCGCGTCTCCGGTGACGGCGCCGCAGCCGTGAAGTATATAAGGGGCTAAAAATGAGCGGCGCCGGCGGCTCTCCGCTAACTTACCTTTTGTGAAACTAAACACTTAATTGGAAGATTCATTATGAAGGGCCGAGGCTGAGGTTGCAGGACGCGAAAACATTTTAATTCGAGTATATTTTTTCGATCCTGTTTGCTAGGTAAGAAGTTTTTATGCGACTGAGCAAGCAAACGTTGGTAAATTAGTATAGTAATTTTGCCAAAAGCTAAAAGGATAGAATTCTCGCATGTGACCGTGCTCGTAAACAGTCAAAATGCTTTGAAATTGCCTTCGTTCCGGACGTGGAGACGCCGGCGAGCTGGCTGTTATGCGGCCATTCAGCGTCGGTCTCTGTTTAAAGCGCGTCTGTGGGAGAGAGACAGGCGCTTTATGTCGCGGAAGATGCACTGAAATACGGATTTGACTTTGAAATGAAAATAGCACGGGTTTTAGATTTTCATTGTAAGTAGGAGTCGACAACGCGAGCGAACGCACGGCGCTGCGGCGGCGTTTGCTTAGCCTCCGCGCAAGCAGGGGGGTTGACGATAACTTTACAACGTGCTAATTATGAGTTGGTGGTATTCTTTGTAAGACGTCACGGAAGAGATGGATCCGTCCTACTCTAAAACCGGGCACGGCTCAAGTAACGCTACTCAGTACTAAGTACCGCCGGTATTGCACAGGGCCTGCCGCGGCCAGCGAGCATGTAATGCGGTAACGACCTCTATTTCAATCGCCGCCAATTTGCGCCGCTCGCCGCCACATTAGGGCAATTTCGCGCGCACCGCCGCCCGCCACGTAAGTAGGTACTAAATTACCATCTTTACACTATACTGCCAAATGAAAGGTTACATATAGTAGCGTCACAGTCGCTATCAAAAAAGGCAGGACTTAGACGCATTTCACAGAAAATAGTAGGTAATAACATATACTCGGGAGCAGAGAAACCGGGCCACTTTTCATACAGCTTTCTACGGGAGTTGCTCCCGAATATAGTGTTTATTTCAGATCGATATACTCACCAATAGGTACAATACCATAAACATAGTTTAATCTACATAAAATGATTGCGAATAAACTCCAATAACAACACAGTCGAATTGCATTTGTTCAGGTAATAATTAAATGCTCTTGTAAAATATTTGTATGTCCAATGCGGTATGAAATTAAGTCAAGGTGCCTTTGCCGTGGCAGCACCTGAGGGTAGTACGGAGATCAGCCAAGTGCGAGCGTGAACTTACCACGGAAGGTTCTGTGCCACTGAGCTAAAAACCACAATATAATTCTTGTTTGGGACTGAGAATTCCCTTGAAGTTTTCACTTTATTATGTGTAGTTGTACTAATTGTTATTATACCGTCCATACCTATAATATACACTCAATGAAAATATGAAGCTTTTACCTATAAACGTTCTAAAGATACAGCCCCGTGACAGAAAAACTAACGGACAGACGAACATCGAAGGCTTAGATATGTACGCTAAAAAGGAAAATATAACCTAAACAGCTGCATCGAGTGGCAGACGGTGCGTTCAGCACTCTGTGAAGTCCATTAACGTAAAGGTCAATTTCATTGACCCACACCATAATAACCGATTATCCGGCGGAGAAATTGTGCAGAGGAAACTGGGGTCGCTGCGAACATTCATGTAAATATAATTGTAAATAATAAATATTTAGTCAGAGGCGAGTTAGTTTCGTTGATACTTGAATTGCTTTTGCACGGGCTATAAAAATAATACAGCGGAACACAAAATGGAAATTATAAGAAATAATATTGTTGCAAATAAATATAATCCATTTGTTGACCTTCCACCATAATCTCCCCTGCGTTGAATTAAATTATGTGTAAATTTCATGGGCAATTGGTCCAGGCAGTCGTGTGGAGGCTGCGTTGATATGGAGCAATATCTTTAGTAGTTCACGATTTGTTGCAGTGAACAAACCACAATGAAACTCTTGGTAAGTTTTTGTTTTACATCAGAGAGAAGAAAAGTTTTATTTAACGTTTAGATCGTTGAAATCGATTTTTATAGTTCGCATAAAATACTTAAAACTAAAAACAAAGATATTTGCAAAAAAAAACAAAGAGTGCTGTTCTGTTTAATAGCATGCTGCTTATTCTCTTACCCAAACTTATAGACTACAGGCCCACGTACAAAAAATGTGGGTCATATGAACCACCAGGTGACGTATATAGGACGATATAAGAGAATAAAATAATAAGATTCAGCACTATGCCGTCACTTGTAAGCTGTCCAACTGGGTGCTGGTGAGAATTCAAAAGTGCAACCCTCGATTTTTTCCCCTTGTCGCATGATTTTTGTACGGCGTTGCGGAATAATGGATTAGAAGCTGTATTGAAACAGTATGAAACTGATGCCGTACAAATGGTGCGCCACAAAGTCGGTAATTTTTTTTGATTTTCTGACCATTTCCAGGGTAAATTTGGTCATTTGATTCTGTACGGCATCAGTTTCATACTGTGTCAATACAGCTTCTAATCCATTATTCCGCAACGCCGTACAAAAATCATGCGACAAGGGGAAAAAATCGAGGGTTGCACTTTTGAATTCTCACCAGCACCCAGTTGGACAGCTTACAAGTGACGGCATAGTGCTGAATCTTATTATTTTATGCTCTTATATCGTCCTATATACGTCACCTGGTGGTTCATATGACCCACATTTTTTGTACGTGGGCCTGTAGCACAGTATATATATAAGCTGAAGCAGTAAGGAACCTACGAACAAATCGGTTGAAACGAAACACGCACACAGGCGCGCGCTTTACACGGCCCCTAAGGGGACCTCGTCCACTCCGCTCAGGCTCAGGGGCCCGATTTTTGAAAGCACATATGTGAAAATACCACATGAAAGTGATGAAAAAATGTGCTGAATTTGAAATACGAGTAGCTTAGAAGACACTTACGCTCTCATTAATCTTGTGAACTAGTCAAAAATTTGATTAAAGCTGTAGTTTAGAAGATATAAGCTGATTTATACCACTTTCGAGTGGTATTTTCACACATGTGCTTTCAAAAATCGGGCCCCAGGTCCCCTTAGGGGCCGTGTAAAGCGCGCGCCTGTGTGCGTGTTTCGTTTCAACCGATTTGTTCGTAGGTTCCTTACTGCTTTAGCTTATATATATACTGTGCCTGTAGTCTATTAGTGTAGTACACAGTTACTTAGATTGGTCTTGCAACTGAAAAAAAATCGTCTCCACCCTCAATTCGTATTAGGTATAGATGTACTTAGACTTCAACCACGAAATGATGCAATAAGTACACGCGTGTCAGCCTGGTGTTATGGACGCGCTGCTGAGAATATTCGATTTGCAGTTTTGTAAATCGATTATGAAAGTAATGGCGGAATTTGTCGGCTCGGCGAGCAGTGCACGCTGCCAGGCTGCGGCAGGCGGGAGCGGGAGCGGGCGACGAACATCGCCTCCTCGGGTGCTCGAAACAACTAACCACTACTAATAAATAATTATAATAAATAATTGGCCGAGAAGCGTAGGCTCCGTGTCAGCTCGGCCAAAAATGCTTTCGTGTCCTGCTGGCTGCTGCATGTTCTCATTTAAGTCGCATTTTCTCAACCGATATTCCATATAGTATATGTAGGTAGATACAGGTTTTCTTGTTGATTCAGTTTTTGGAAAATTTTCAAAATAGAGGAGTAATGGGAGTTAGAAAAGAAAGTAAGAAAGTCATATTTGACCCACTTCTAGTAGTCGGGTTGCCTTGAAAATCGATACTCATAATGTAAGATGGACGACAGTAAGTACAGTTAACAAATAATACAGTCAGCAACAAAAGCTTGAATTAAAAATAAATTTGAACAAAAACTATTTAAATATAATTATATTCAATACTCGCAAAGCGTATCGAATAATTATTCGATACGCTTTGCGAGCTCTACAACATAGAGTTACTAGTTAGGGAAGCTTCTAAGTGTGTAGCTGCGGCATCAAGCCTGCGTAGTGAACGCTTCCGTGTGTGTTGCGCAGACGGCGATGGCGGCGGCGGCGCTGGCGCTGCTGGCGCAGGGCGCCGGCGCGGGCGACGACGCCGCCGCGGCGGAAGCCAAGCCGGCCGCAACAGACGGTAGCTCACCAGTTATTTGGGTGTTTTTATCTTGAGTCTATGAAACCTGACGTCGAAATTATGTTTGAAGCAAGTATAGGTAAATCATGAGGATAAGTACTAAATAAATACCACCATAATACCAGCCTATAAGGAATATGCAATATGCTTTAACGAACTCTAATTGTATCGTAAGATTGTTTTTTTATACGACAAGGAAGGCGAACTTGCTCTGAACTCTGGCAAACTTGGAACTCAGCAGTGCATGTGCTGCTGCTGCTGCAGAAGGTTCTTAAGCCACTCGTAAAAGTTCTATTCATTAAGGCTAAGCAAAGGAACACAGCATGTTCTGACAAACTAACCCCACCACCTGGCGAATTATTCTGGATTGATTCTAAGATATAGTGTATTGATTCTAAGGTATTAGGTGCGCGGTTGAGGTCGATGTGTGAAGCGAGCGTGTAGCGTGTAGCGTGTGCGTGTGTGTGCAGACGGGGAGCGGTACCGCAGCGACTACCGCTACTACAGCGACGTGGGCGGCTGGCTCAAGTTCAACCGCATCCCCGCAGACTGGCACGAGGCGCGCCTGCGCTGCCACCTCGAAGGTAACCTCGGGCCTCGCGACTTGGATATACAGCAGTGGGGTACTGTTGAGGGCTGTCAGTGGATTTTTTTACCCGATTTAAGGGCTTGTCAATCTACCACGTTAGGAATATTATTTGTTTTAATTTTAATGCAGTGCGATATTGTTTCTGGATATCTCATATCGAAATGTTAAAACTTTTTGTACACTACTGCGCATCGAAATTTTTAGCAATTCCAAAGAATTTCCCATTCTAAGTTGAAGTTAAAGTTGGGCTGATTGTTTGAGTCATTATACTACGTAACCCCGGTTCAAAAGATACGAGTTTGTATTGAGTGGGCGGCGCTGTAACGTTGTGCGCGTGCGCGGCAGGCGGCGTGCTGGCGTCGCCGCTGAACGCCAGCCTGTCGTGGGCGCTGCGCGTCGCGGCGCAGGCCGACGGACTGGCCCACAGCATCTTCACCGGGATCCACGCCACCGTCCCGCGGGGACTACGCCTCCGTCGAGGGTAAGCATAAGCTTTACATATTATTCTTTGGCGTTAAGCTCTCGTCAGAGCAGTCGTGGCTGTCATTTTGAATTTGAAGCCTGCTCTACGATGCGAATTCATTTTGCACGAACTGCCGCCCTTCTGCTACATTCATGTAGAAGACCGTTGACTGCAGTCTTTATTTGGTCTGTCCACCTAATCGACGATCATCTGCGTGGTCTATGAACATACATAGACGTGGTATGAATAACATAAAGCGCACAAAAACGAACAAGTAATTCATAGTGACATACATTAAATAAGGACAATCTCTGGCCCAAGTCTTATTCCTCCATCGTTTTCAGCACAGTACAGATTTTGGGCATTGCTGCAGCACCATTTACAACATAGATATAATTTATTCTACATACGCGCGCTCTCGTGCTATTTGTGCAGCAGCGAATACATTTTTATGTCATAATTGAATCGACCCTATTGGAGCAGGGGTCCCGCTGGCGCGCATCCCGGTGCGCTGGGCGGCGGGCGAGCCGGACAACCTGCGCGACGAGGAGCAGTGCCTGCTGCTGCACCCGGACGGCTCGCTGGCCGACGTGCCCTGCGCAGACACACATCCTTACGTGTGCTACCGCAAGAAGACCCCGGACCTGGTGTTGAACGCCTGCGGGACGTTTGACAACGGTAACACGGCCTACCATCCTGGCCAAAGTCCAAGGCTATGGGTTGCATGTTTTGCCCTTTGTAGCTTCAGTTAAATTTAGTGAGTAGGTCGCACTAATCCTAAGAAAAAAGCGAAATCAAGTATAGAACGGGTCAAAGTTCTAATTTGCGTCTGCTGTTTGGTGTGGCAGTGCGTGATCATGCAAGCTTTTTTTGACAAGTGTTCTCAGAGTGATAGCGCGTGTGTGCCGGCAGATTACGCGCTGGACAACGGCACGGGCTCGTGCTACAAGTTCCACACGGTGCCGCGCACGTGGTCGCGCGCGTACATGGCGTGCATGGCGGAGGGCGGCCACCTCGCCATCCTCAACAGCGAGGCGGAGGCCAAAGTCATAAAGGCGCTGTTCGCCAAGTATCCGCCAGCCGCGCTCCAGACTCTCTCGCCCTTCGGCAAGGCACGTGATATTATACACTTTACATGACGATGGACTAAACAAACACAACTGACTGAGGTACGGAGCATAAAGTAATACGGTATCAGACTTTGGAGTTTATCAATAAGATAACGGTGACAGAGTCAGTTACGTTTTCTCTTCATTGCTTAAAGATTAGAGCTATCTCATTTTAACAGTTCCATCAAGCGGAATCGATCCAAATAAAACTGTGGTAACGGTGTGATGCTCTTTAAATAAACCTGTAATTTGTTTTAAAGGACATTGTCTACCTGGGTTTCCAATCCCGCGACGAGCCCGGCGAGTGGATGACTGTGGACGGTGAGTGACCAATCAAATCAAATCAGTCTATCTGTCAAAACATTGCTTAGGTGACGCTCAAGCTTTACCGCACGCTTATTGAGGTTCACCCATATTCGTTCCCTGGGTTCACCTGTAACATTGGATTGGAATATATCGCTCCTCGAAAGCTTAAGCTTAGCACCATGAACAAAGAAACCAAACATTATTTTAGCTTGAATAGACTTGTTCTCGGCGGGCGTTTGACTGGCATGTTTGACTGGTGGCGTGTGTTGGCGCAGGTCAGACGCTGCAGCAGGCGGGCTACAGCTACTTCCAGCCCGGGCAGCCGGACAACAACACGGGCCTGGAGTTCTGCGGCGGCGTGTTCCGCAGCGGCAACCTGGACGACCTCTGGTGCGAGAACGTGTACAGCTTCATCTGCGAGAAGGCACCCAACAGCTTGTTCTGGGACAGCACGGACCCGTGACCCCGCGACCCGATTCCAGCCTGTGCCATCAGCCAAATATGTGGTCTGCCACCCTACGATTGAAAATCCTTTGCACGTCATAAAATACAATGTCGATAAGACGTGACTGTTTACTTGAAAGTTTGACTTGAGCGATGATCTTCGTGGTTCGAGGATCGAAACAAGAGGAATTAAAAAATCCTCTTGGTCCAGTCAGCGTCATATAGTTTGAAGCATCCAAGTCGGCCAAATAGTTAGATACACCATAGAAATAGTACCTATGACGTGTCGAACTTTTTGGTCACTTCGAATTCGGATATTACACTATATAACGCTGACTGACCGATGGTCGAACTAAGTGGAATACAAAATTCCTGGTAGTCCCGACATGTCGAACAGGAAAGAATCGAAATTTCTCGTCGTTCGACACGTCGGACAACGTTGTCGAACCACGTGGTCGGAAGGGTCATTTTCATTTGATAGGGAGTTAGATGAAGAGTGATAGACCACTTATTTGGCCGACGGTGCCTTTGCATTCCCACCACCTGTTCTATTCTGACGCCTGTTAATTTTACATCGCATGTAATAAAAGTATCGATCGAATCTGTATTAAAATATTGCGCGTTGTCATTTCGAATTCACTGTGTGACCTCTGAAAGTCGTGAGCCTTAAATCTTCAAAGTTGTGAGCAAAAGATAAATAACAAATTATTTCGTTAATTATTTACAGCCTAGTTAAGTTAGTGCTTATTACTCGTATCACCTCTCTACTTGACCCTCATAAGTCGCATTCATAAAGAAACTAATAGAGGGATATTACGATTATAATTACCTACTGTAGTTCTAGTGTTTCGTAGTAGATTTTCAATTATTCCTTGCATGGAACATGGGATGCTTACACTGTATTGTCTAAATCATTTATGGTTGCCCTGTACCAATTGTCTACACAAAGAGCTATAACTACAACTATTTGAAGAGCGGGGTGATTTCTAAACGACACTGACAATTAGAACACAGAAAAATCCAAAAAGCAAAGCCTTGGCCGGGAACCGAACCCGGATCCTCATCATTCCGTGATGCGTGCTATACCGCTACACCACCCGTAGCAGGTACAAAATTACAACTGTTAATAATATCTTTACTTTTTGGATTTTTCTGTTCTAATTTTCAGTGTCGTTCAGAAATTAAATTCCTAACGGTAAAACCGTAAAAGTAAACATAAAAAATCAAGAAGAAAAATTCTTGATTCATTTGACAGTACCTGAGCGGGGTGGTTTCAGCAGAATGAGTAAAACACTGGCAGTGTGTAGGATGGGCGCGCTCCGGCCGCGGCCGCTGCAGCCGCCGCTCGTAAACCGAGTTGCCGCGGCCCGCTAACGCACCCGCCGCACCCGCCGCACCCGCGGAGAATAAACCCATCCCGTCAGAACAGCACCGAAGTTTCTCGTTCCGCTGCGCCGCCAACTTTTTGTATCCAACTTGTAAATATGCGTCTGGCCTCAAACTTTGCGCCCAAACCGAGCCCGCGTCGCCTCAGCTCACTTCATTATGGAACACGCGTTTATATTTCAAATTAATAAATGACGAAAGAATTTGTTTAAAAAGCAATATCGTTACCAGTAACGTGTTATCGATTCTAAGTATCCCCAGCCATTTTTATAAATATCTTCCATGTACAGACTTTCGACTCTCTTCAGCTTTAGGCCGCCTTTACACCTGTAAGTTTTACTTACGGAAGTCACTTACGTAAGCGACTTACGATAATTTTTCAAGTGTAAATAGTTTTTGTAAGTGACTTATTGTAATTTCTCACAGCTTACGTAAGTTGGAAAATTACAGGTCTAAACACGTTCGAGTTTGTTTACGGAAGCGACTCACAGCTTATCGAACTAAATTGATAAGTTGAGAAATTACGCTACAATGTCCGGTTCAAAACAAAAACAAAATAAAAGCTGGTCACCTGACGAGGTGGAAACTTTCATTACTGCTCTTGAGGCACGTCCCATACTATGGGACTACAAAAATAAGGAGTACAAAAACCGCGTAAAAACAAATTTGTTACATATTGAACTTAGTGAGATATTTAGCACCACTCCAGAGGAAATAATTAGAAAATTGCATAATTTGAAAGCACAATTTAGCCAAGAAGTCGTAGAATCCATTCTTATAAAGTTAAAAAATTGGTCTCGGTCTTCCATTCTTAACTCCGTTAAAAGATTTTCAAATGCACCTATTGCCATTCTTCTTTCTAGCCATGGTTTTATCCAGCATTTTCTTTTCTTTTGCTTTCGACTATTTGATAAAATTATGTATGCAGCAGCTGCTTGAACGTGACGACTGTGAGAAGGCATTTTTATTACTGATTTGGGAAGCATGTAAATGGGCGTGTAATAATTTCTCCAAGTTTAAACTTACACAACTTACGTAGAAGAAATGTATTCGTGCAGTTACTAATGCTTGGTTCACGGAGAGTTGCCGACCAATTTTTAAAAAGCTAAGTGTTTTGACGTTGGCATGCATGTACATCAGGAAAGCTTGTGTTTTTGTCAAGAATCACCCCGATAGATTCGAAAGGAGAGTAGATGTTTCTGTTAGAACACAGAGAGCACAGTAAAGAGAACTTTTATATTTACCTCGCTGTCGTACCGCCATATATAGGAATTTTTTTTATTACATGTGTATTGTCTTGTATAACAAGCTGCCGGAGGAGTTGAAACCATTGCAGGGTAATGTCTTCAAATCCAAGATTACTACATGGTTACTTGAAAAATGTTTTTATAGCGTTAAAGAATTTTTAGACTATTAATGTGCTTAATACAATTTGTTTCCTTGAATAGGACATACCATCATAATTATAATTGTCGTAATGTTGCATGCACCTAGCATTGTTGTTGTTGTTTATATTTAATGAAATTGACATTTAATTAAAATTAAGATTTGCATGTCGTTCTCTCACGACTGAATACTGTACTTGAAATACGTCAATATCGTGTATTGTTATAATTGTGTATTGTAGCAAATAAATGATTCTTATTCTTATTCTTATTCTTAAGCATTATTTACGTAAGTATTTATTGCAAGTGTAAATGCAACTGTAAGTAAATTATGTAAATATTACGCAAGTAACTTACAGGTGTAAAGGCGGCCTTATTATTATTATGTATAGATAGGTAGACTATTTGTGTAACCTTCTCGGATAAACCCAATCCGGTTAAAAACAGGGTTGATAAGAGACATGATACTGTTTTCGCGTCTTTAATTATGTTGATATCAACGTTAAAATGCATAAATATCTATACTAACGAGACAAATATAAGTGTTTACTTTTCATTCGACTTTGTATGGAAAGTAAACAAACTAATGAATCAACAAATTCCGAAATTACCGAACTAATTGGATTGCTACAGAGACTTGAAATCGTTAGCTAGCCGTTCGATTCCTTGTTAATATAAATTATGTTTCACGCCACGAGAACTTAAACACTATTAGTAATATGTAGTAGTACCTACTTGTGAATTTACAAGCCAATAATACTCCATTTAATTTGCATGGGTTTTAGATCCTACTTTATTGTCACGTATGAAAAGCTTGCAAAGCTATGCTATGCTATGCTATTGCTATGAAAAGTCGGCAGCTGTGGTCCCGCGGCGCCCCGCGCGGCGCCGCAGCCGGCGAGCCGGAACCGCGCGCATCCGCCGGACGGCGCCGCTTCCGGACGTGAGGAAACAAGTTCATATAAAATTTCAAATACCTAAACATATAGTTAGTTTATATGTCGCGTAAAATCCGACTTAAGTGTGTCGCACACTGCGCAGGTGCGGTAAGATATTGTTAGGACGCATATATTTTTATATTGAAATATATGCGTCCTAACAATATCCAATATAGGCTTCTTATACATTATAATTGAATGAACACATAGCCACAGTAAATAAATAGTGCACTATGGAAACTTGTTTTTTTTTTAATAAATACCTACGCTCCAATTGAGCGTTAGGGTCGTCGATTTAATTTTTGTAAAATTGAAACGCTTTTTGTTTAGCTAGCGCTATCTCAGCTAGTAAGGCCTGTTTTAAAGTAGGTAATTAGGTACACTTAATTAAGTGTATTAGGGTTGGTCTTTATAATATTAGTATAGATTACTTAGTGAGAAATACTTTCGCCTAGTGCCTACGACACGTTCCGAAATCACAATTATTAAATTTATGGTATAAAAAAATCTCATCCGAATGAATAGCTTTCTTAAATAAACTATCTATATATATCTATACATATAATAAAATCGTTGAGACCAAAAAATGTGTACATTGAAGATTTAAAAAAAAAAAACCGACCAGGGTGACTTAAAATCGGTAACTGAACATATTAAAACCATTTTTAAAATTTTTGTTTGTTTGTTTGACTAAGCATCACGTAAAAACTACTGAACGGATATTAATGAAATGTTCAGAAATCGATTCCAATAAATTCAGAATAGGATATAGGCTACAGAAATTGTGGAAAATTTTGGAAAAAGGGGGTGAAAAGGGGGGTTAAAGTTTGTATGAAAAAAGAAAATTAGATTGTTCTAGAATCATGAAACTCAGAATAAATACTTAGTAATAAAAATAAAGGAATACCTGTTTTAGCATTTTTTTTTAATCTCATCCAGAGGCGCAAAAAAGAGGGTTTTGTGTTTAAAATTAATTAACTTCATACACCTATACAATAAAAACCAATGAAGCGTAACCTTTTGAAATTGCTAAATAATACTTCCAATTTAATACAGGTAAATATAATTTCTCAGTTTTCTTGAAATTTGATTTTTGAGGTGATTACGCACAAAATAGCGGAACTCAAGAAAATCAGCTTCCTCGGTATAAGTAGTTGGTAATAGTTACAAACAAAATAATACTACGAAGAAAATAGATAGATACACATGTACATAAGACATAATAGCCGGAAAAGCGTGTCAATTTTGAAAAAACATTAATATAATAATTACATGCTGTACAGGCATTTTTTCAACGAAGAGATTTTTGTCGATCCTAAATCAACCTAAATTGGCGTCCTAAATTGTGTTCTTTACCTAACACCTAAAGTTCAATATGCAATACCGTTACTTTTGTTTTTATTTATTGCGCCATTATAAAATAATAAAAATAAAATAAAATAAGTTTCTCCACTTTTTGCCATTTTAGGCGTACAAATATTTAGGAGCGTTGTACCAAACGACAACCACAGCAGAACTACGCATGCACATTTATAGTTCTAAAAAAATGACTTAATAAGATTGACAAAATAAATTGAATCAAAATCAATACAAATAATCAAATCAAGTAGAATAAAATAATAGTCAATTCAGGTCAAATCAAATTATTAACAACGTGTTCGGTTTTTGAACGCACTCTTATTTGAAAACCTGATATTAATATGAGGGCGGCGTGAAACGCTTGGCTGTATGTTCTTGGTACCTTTGCCTATAAAAAGCAAAATCAAAGGGCGCGTTTACGCCTGCGCTACGAACATGTCAGGGCTACGTTCAGTAACTAAAGTGTCAGTGTGATTATCGTCGGGTGAAAATCGTCCGATCATGAACACACTTACTGAACGACTCGGGGCGTTCTTCTGTCAAAAGTGTCAATTGAAGTATGATTTCGTATTCGTAATAATAAGTTTATATCCCCAGGGGTGCGTTCAGTTTGATCACCCGACGACGCCCGACGACGCACTGGCCCGTTCAGTAAGTCAGTGCGATCATCGGACGATCACACCAAGTCGTTCAGTACCTAACATCGTCGGGCGTCGTCGGGTGATCGCACCGGTCACCCCGTAAAATAGATGGGTAAAAAACGCACAGACGTCACTTTGACAGTTGATATGAGGCAAAATTTATAATTCGAACGCTGGGGATATTTTTTCAAGCTTGATTTTTTTTCAAGATTCCGTGTGGCAAATTATTATTTTCATGACGTAATTCTAAAAGTATAGTTTCGTACATACTTTCAGTGGTTCATGTGACGAAGTTAATAGTCATAATAATAATAATTTTGATATCGAGAAAAGCCGTAAGTATCACAAAAACACACGCGGACGAAGTCGCGGGCAACAGCTAGTTGGGATATATGAAATATTACATCTGCCGATATACATCTTTTATCGGCAGGTAGATGCAGGTTGTGGTGAGACGGAGGAAATAGATCCAGAAGCAATAAACGCGAATTCATTGTACCCCCTCTGGACCCTGTATAAACAATTAAACAATCCGCTACAAAAAAAAGTCTACTCAGTTATAAGGACTTAGAGTAAATGTATCATCGCGTACTAATGTGTTCTAAGTGACCACCGTTTTTTTCAATACAATATTCAACACGTTTAGGTACAGTTTGACAACAAAAATAATGCTCCACGATGTACCTGCGCAGTATACCAATTTTAGTAGCGCGGGAAACTCTGGCCCTGTTATTGGTCGATCGATTTCGTACCAACAATGGCAAAATCGTGTAAGCGGGACAGAGCTAAGAATGCAAAGCAAGCAATACTCTGCCAGTAGCGCTTGCAAATAGAGTTCAATATAGATTATTTACACGTTCGGCTACCATCGGAAACTGGTCTGCGCTTCTCTGCGCAAACGAATACTGCCGATGCGCATTATATTTGTTGTCAAACTGTAATGATCTTACAATTGCATTTTGTATCTTCGTGTGGTGAATTGGCGTTAAAATTGACTATATGGCTGCTTTTAGGTCTTCAACGGTGTCATAGCTTGTTTAGTACACTTCATCCTTAACGTAACCCCACAAGAAATAGTCAAGAGGCGTTAAATCGGGCGACCTTGCGGGCCATTTGATAGGGCCGTTAGTACCGATCCACTTTTGGGAAAAATTCTCATTTAAAAAGACTAGGTATTACACCAATATAATGAAGTACAAACAACCACAGAGCAAATTTTACATGCCTGAACTTGTTGAATATTGTAACGGTGGTCACAACGAACACCTAATAAAATAAATTAAAGTGTGTGAAAACAATTCATTTTATTTATTTTAGACATCATATTTCATAGAGCCATTTACTGCTTAAGACCTACACAATCGATATCTAAATAGAAATAGTGTAAGTTTATTTTTTCAAAACAACCGGGTTCGATTCCCGATCTGAGTACAGGTTTTTTTTAAATGTATCAATGCAGTTTTACTTGTTGTTAAAATCGATGACATGGTTCCTAAGAACAGATCTTCGTATGTCTTATAGTTTCAGACTTTCCCATACTGACCGATTCCAATGAGACACCCTGTATATAGAAACTTAAATGGAGATTTTTACACGTGTAGTAAACGCTGGGTACTCCAAGTTGCTGTTGTCCCCACCGCAGTTTATTTACACGTGTAGTAAACGCTGGGTACTCCAAGTTGCTGTTGTCCCCACCGCAGTTTATTTACACGTGTAGTAAACGCTAGGTACTCCAAGTTGCTGTTGTCCCCACCGCAGTTTATTTACACGTGTAGTAAACGCTGGGTACTCCAAGTTGCTGTTGTCCCCACCGCAGTTTATTTACACGTGTAGTAAACGCTAGGTACTCCAAGTTGCTGTTGTCCCCACCGCAGTTTATTTACACGTGTAGTAAACGCTAGGTACTCCAAGTTGCTGTTGTCCCCACCGCAGTTTATTTACACGTGTAGTAAACGCTGGGTACTCCAAGTTGCTGTTGTCCCCACCGCAGTTTATTTACACGTGTAGTAAACGCTGGGTACTCCAAGTTGCTGTTGTCCCCACCGCAGTTTATTTACACGTGTAGTAAACGCTAGGTACTCCAAGTTGCTGTTGTCCCCACCGCAGTTTATTTACACGTGTAGTAAACGCTAGGTACTCCAAGTTGCTGTTGTCCCCACCGCAGTTTATTTTCCGTGACACAGAGTTAAATTCGTAAACAATCCCGAGTGAATGACGTTGTCGTTAGCCACTCGCTTCCAATTTTAAGATAAGGTAACCTAAATTGTTTTGACATTTCACAAATACGACGGCACAGTGTCGCGTTATTTTCTAAAATCGATAACTTTGTTTCTACTCAACCATTTTCAAATATTTTTATCATTTCGTAAAGGCGAATAAATGAAGAATTAGATAGCAGCGCTTTAATTGTGGGTTATCCCAAGTTACCAAAACTACATCTACGAAAAATCTGGGGGCACGGCAGTGTCCCCGCCAAGTCGAGCGCGAAGCAAACACTGCCGTACCATCCTTTACTGGAACCATTTTGCCGCATTTTCAGGCCCCTATTTGAGAACCTCTGGATAAGAGCAGAACGCAGAAATTTTCGACATCCAGTAAGCTATAATCACATACCTGCTTAAAATCCAAAATTTCAAGTCTGTAGGTCATTTAGTTCCAAAGTTAAGCGAAAGCAAAGTTTCGCATTTATTACACTCACTCACTCACTCACTCACTCCTGATCATCAAAATAGAACTAGTACTTCCCATAAACTCAGAGAGCTGAAATTTGGTACAGAGTTAGGGTTTAATGGCCACATAAAGGGAAAACTATAAAAACTAGGATAATCAAAGAAAAAAAATGTGTCAAATAAGAAAATCTAATAAAATAAATCAATATGCCCACGTTTCTACAAAAAGAAGTGAAATCCCACCAAAAACCTGTAAAAAACTAGCCAAGTCTCGATGGAGCTGCTTGTTTATCTCTAAAAAGTAATGAAATCTAGACAAAGTCGTGCCAAGTCTAAGGTTCCTTACTTAGCCGTTGAAGGGTACGGTACACATACATACATATACATACATACCGTCACGCCTCTTTCCCACAGGGGTAGGCAGAGACTACTTTATTCCACTTGCTACGATCCTGACATATTTCTTTCGCTTCATCCACAGTCATCAATCTCTTCATTCATGCTCGTCGGTTTCGGGTACTCCTGACCTGACCTTTTTCCAAAACGTCTCCTATTTGGTCTCGGAACGTCCGTCTGGGCCTTCCCCTCCCAACGCAACCATTCGCACTCCCCATATAGATCTGTTTAGTTAGTCTACTTTCATCCATCCGCTCTACATGCCCAAACCAACTAAGCATACTTTTTTCTATCCTAGTCACTATATCCTCTTTCAC
This sequence comes from Pandemis corylana, assembly GCA_949127965.1. Taxonomy (NCBI): domain Eukaryota; kingdom Metazoa; phylum Arthropoda; class Insecta; order Lepidoptera; family Tortricidae; genus Pandemis; species Pandemis corylana. The sequence goes on along the minus strand of OX421857.1, from coordinate 16,297,577 downwards.
ACCAGCACGTTCCCTTATCAGACTGTTCCTTATTCTATCTTTCAGTGATACACCTTCCATACTTCTTAACGCTCTCATTTCTACTGCATTTATTCTACTTTCATGCTTCTTTTGCCATACCCAAGTCTCGCTACCGTACATTAATGTTGGAACAAGCACCCCTCTGTGAACAGCCAGACGCGCCTTCTTCGACACCTTCTCACTGCTCACAAAGGCGCGCAGCGCCCCATTTACCATGTTTCCTGCATTCACTCTTCTTTCAATATCACTTTCACACTTCCCATCTACGGTACACAAGGGTACAAAACCAGGTGCTCCATGACATCATTGCACCAATCTGCAATCGTCTATGGGTAGCGCTTCTGGCTAGGTTGTAACGATTCAATTTCGTTGTATCATACACGTAACGCCATCTACCTTGAAGCGGAAACACTACGAAGTACATTATTTTCAGCGCCATCTAGCGTGTTGGTGTGACTCCTCATCGTCTCTTCAGCAGGCAACGATTGCTTTGTTTATTTGCTTATTTTTATAAGCTACAACTTATTATTTAGATTTAAACTAGGGCATCAAGAGGGGACATTTTATTATTGTTTTACATGTCAAAATAAACATTGAACTTTGAATGTTTCGAAGAAACTTCCTATTTGTTGCAGTACCATTGCGCTTGTCTATGGCAAGGCTTCACTAGGGCTGTGACGTTTGGATATTGACATGGCATCGATCCGATCATTTTATCAAGCGTGCCGTGTTATTAAGTTTTGCTTGCCAAATCTTTTTGGAACGCCTTTCGTGGAAGTTTCGTTTTGTGTTTCGAGAATGTTGGACTATTCCCGGCAGGTCAAGGAGGCTTGCAGTTATTTGTTAGTTAGAATGCACTTCATCGAAATTTCTAACCCATCGATAGAGATTGTCGACCAGGGCACAGCACTAGCGGCTTTTGATGCTTTATAACATCACTGCAGGTTACTGGTCGGTCTCTTTTGGCTTCGGGTCTCAAATAATCCAATGCAAACCTTTCTTCTGCTTGTGACGGTGTGCCTACTTCGGGAGCTGGTGAGTTCTACCTGAAATTTGTTACTTTGCATCGTGGGCATCATATTTCGCTTGCACAAATCCCTAACCCAGGATTTGTTTCAGTGTGTGACGCCTTGTTATTCGAATCCGCTGCTTGCTGGGAAGTTCTGAAGCTACGCTAATACAAATCCAACAGTTGTTTCGAATCCATTTCTTTCTCCGAGTAAGTAACGTGCAAACTCATCTTCTGCGACCTAAAACCTACCCTCTTCTCTCTGTTTCCTATGCTAAGACCTTGTTTCGCTTACAGACTATTTGTTCGGTCGCTTGGCGTGGCCAACTTTCTCCGTGGACTCCGGGTATCGTTTCGGTGTGCTGCCAGGGCACAGCAGCTGACGACGTGGCTCGCTGTAGGGCCAGTCTACCCACACACACACATCATATACAATCAGGTGATCACGTTCCTTTTTGTTCTGCGACTTCATGAACCGTGATTAGCTCCCGTAACGTCGGTACCCTCTTCAATCCATTCAATTTTAAGCTGTCCTTGTCAGGCACCATTTAAACCTTTCTTTTAATTTTTCTGTCTAATTATTCGAGCCAATAGAAAGGCCGATTTCATTACCTCCATTGCCGGACCTATCGCTAAGTAATTCTGTACACTAGATTTAATTTATTTTGGTCTTAGCGCTAAGTTGTATTCTAATTTTTAAGCAAACATTGTTCCCGTGACCCGATCCAAGAGTGTTGTATTTTTTTTATTATAATATAATTTATTGAGTGAAAGCAAACTTATTATTTTACTCCATTTCTTTAACAACCTTTCAAGCTTTAGGTTTTCTCTTATTTTTCAAAGCTTGTGGCGCCTACTTCTTTTCTCTGTTTAGTTTTCTTTCTTTTTTATATTAGTTTAGTCTATTGGTAGGCTGGTGTCGAGGAGGCTCTGTTGGGACCCACATCCTGAAGAGCTAGCAGGCCCAACACCAAGCGTGGAATAGAACTAGTACGCCACACGCCTTTTTACATTTGTCGCCCAACCGGTGGGGCCACCTCGACTAAAACTACCCCATTCTTTTTTTTCTCTTCTTTTCTTAACATTTAATTCCTTGTTTGCTTTCTCTCAGTAGTTATTTGCTACTAGGTAGGTTTTAAAGGCCTGTGTGACTGAAACTTGTGCGTTTTGGTGACTTAATAAATTTTGCTGTTATTTTTTTTTAGCAAAATCTACCCACAATTTTTTTTTCTTTTCTCCTTTTTTTCTTTGGGTTTGTAATAGTCTCAAAGCGCACAATCTTCTTTAAATCTGTCCCTACTGTTTTTTTATGTACATTGTCACACACTTTTGCCGGTGGTAGGACTTTTGTGCCAAGTCCGTCCGGGTTGCTACCACCATCTTACTCGCTAATCCGACCGCAAGCAGTAGCTTGCAATACTGTGAAACGGTACGGAGAGTAAGACAGCCGGTTACATCACTTGCACTATAAGGCACTAACATTTCAGCCTTGAGGGTAAGCAGCACAAGCACACAGTTATCCTACATTCTGGTTGCTACCAGGATAATTTAAAGCTTTGGCATTAAATTTTTTTCCTCTTGCTGCTTGTCTGTTTGCCATCTATTTTTTTATTTTTTTTGTTTTTTTTTATATGTGTAAAAGCACATATCCACTGGCCTGGTTGCCACCTCATTCTCATTTTTTTTCTTTGTCTTTTTAATCAGGGTTTTAGGCAGTAATTAATTATCCTTTTGTACCGCCTGCCTGTTTTGAACTTATTTTTTTGTGGTTGGTTAGTGCTATAACACATCGGACACTTGCCTGTTTAACAATTCATTTTGCATTTTTGCCTTGCTTTGATTAAGCTGTATAAGCTCCTGTATAACAGTAATTTAAACTGTAGAAGAATAATTCTACCCACTTAATGTAACCTGACTCAACACTTTATATTTTTTTTTGAACTATTTTTGAACTTGCAATTTCATTAGAGTTTAAACTCATTTGGAACACTGTTTTAGCTTCAACAGTTTAGCTTTTCACTTTAGTACTGAACTGGTTATTTGTACTGACATTGGATCCTTATACACACATCAATTTTTTTTAATTTTTTTATCATGTCACTTCATGTGGACGTAGATTGCCTGAACAAGGATGAACTAATATTTGAGTTGAAATCGAGAGGGATAGACCTACCTAACGTACAAACGGTGGATGAACTCCAGCAACTTTTTAGAAAATCAAAATCACAACAAGACCTCACAAAAGCATCTGGTTACATTTCAGCTTTGTCGCTTGACGAGGAGTTCCAGGCATGCGAGGAGAAGCTGAATGCAGTGCTGGGCGCAGATCACTCGTCGTTGTCATGCAGGCGTCGCTGTCTGTCTCGACTGTCACATGTCATTTTAAGGTTAGAGCGTCTACACATAAGTACCAAAGAACAACAGCTTCGGAAAATTGCATTGGTTACGAAGGCCTATGGGTCCCTTCAAACTTTGAAATGTCGCAAGGAACCTGGTGATTCATCGTCCCATAGTGCAGATGTTCCTGAACAGACTGTAACTGCTGTCGATTGTACATTCAAACGTAGCTCGCAGGTGTTAAAATGGAATCTGTCTTACGATGGCAGATCTCCGGTCTATGATTTTCTGGTTAGGTTGAAGGAACTAATGTTTTCGTCAGGCGTGTCTGAAACCGAATTGTTGAGAAACATTGTACACTTGTTAGCCGGGGACGCTTTGTTATGGTTCCGTAATGGTGGGTCACACATGAATTCCTTTGCTGACTTTGAACACTCTTTAACCATTGAATTTCAGCCAGTAGAGTATGAGCGATGTTTACTAAATCAAATTAGGGCTCGACTGCAGGGTCAGAATGAAAGCATAAAAGGTTACATAAACATTATGGAAAGCTTATTCTCTAGATTGACCAGGCCATTGACAGATACCGAGAAGTTAGACATTATCATGACCAACATGGATCCATTCTATATTTCCCGTTTAGCGTTAACTGAGGTCAACTCAACTCAGGAACTCAAGGCCATTTGCTCTCGACTAGAAGTAGCTCAATTTAAGTGCCAGTTTAGAGGCTTTTCTAATGTTGGTGATAATTCTGTCATTCCCAATATATTACAAAACCAAGTTCCTGTCACTGAGTCACATTCACATTCCAGGCCTAACAACCAAAGGTCTACTGTCACATGCTTAAAGTGCAATGGCCCTCATCACTATAGTCGATGCAATGTGTATGTAGGTCAGCATTGTTTTAGATGCAAAAAGCCAGGCGTAGATTCGCGATCCTGCAATTGTTCAAAAAACTAGGTGTCCGGTCAGCTGTATCATCGAGTGCTGCCCTTGATGCTTCTGACCGTAATTTAAAAACTAACAGGAATTTCACTTGCACACACAGAACTAAACCACTATTTAAAGAGGAGGCTGGCGATTCCAGACCTTACCTCTCAATAGGTATATTAGGACTTGAATGTAATGCATTGGCTGACTCTGGTTCATCCGTGTCAGTGATGAGTGAGTTAGCATACCACTCATTGCAAAGAGAGGGTCTAAACTTTCCTTTGCAGACATGTGATAATAAACTATCAGTTGGCAATAATGCCACACTGCAGGTGTTAGGTAAAGTTTCTGTTCCTATAGAGTTTAACATGCAGGTGAAGTTCATGGAGGTTTTTGTTTGTAAAGACATAAATATTTCAATTATTCTAGGTGTAGATTTTCTGAGAATGTTCAACCTTTGTCGTGACATATTAAATTCTAAGTCGACATGTGTGCGCACAGGCAGGATGAATCTTCTTAAAAATAGTGAGGTTCATCTGCATGACTTTGAAGATTTAACTTCTCAACAAAAAGAGGCTTTGAATTCTGTTGTAGATAGGTTCAAGCTCATTGCAGCGTCTGATGACACTTTGGGTTGTACTAGCTTAGAGGAACACGAAATAGATACGGGCGATCATCTTCCGGTGAAACAAAAATATTATCCAATTCCATTTCACCACAGGGAGTATGTCAAACGCGAGATAGATAGTATGTTAAAATTGGGTATCATTGAAAAAAGTACTTCTCCATGGAATAGTCCTATACTTTTAGTGCCCAAAGCCAATGGTGAGCTCAGGATGTGTCTGGATAGTCGAAAACTAAACAGCCTGACTAAAGTAGATACTTATCCCATGCCCAGAGTCCAGGAAATATTAGATTCACTTAATAATGCCAAGTATATGACATCGCTGGACCTTAAGTCCGCCTTTTTTCAAATTTTACTGAAGCCCTCTTCTAGGGAAAAAACTTGCTTTTCAGTGCCTGGCGTAGGAGCTTTCCAGTTCCGACGAATGCCTTTTGGCTTAGTTAATGCGACTGCAAGAATGATGCGCTTAATGGACAAAGTATTTGGACCTGAATTCAGCAACAACGTCTTTTATTATGTTGATGATGTAATTTTGATATCTGATTCGTTTGAGGAACACATCTCACTATTAAATAAAGTACTTTCAAAATTGAGACAAGCAGGACTCACCATTAACTTGGACAAATCGGCCTTTTGCCGCTCATCATTAAAGTTTCTCGGCTATGTTATTGACAGACGTGGTTTACGTACAGATAGTGATAAGGTAAAATCCATAGTTGAATTCCCGGCTCCTTCCAGTCAGAAGGAACTCCGCAGATTCTTAGGAATGGTCTCTTGGTATCGAAGATTCCTCAATAACTACTCAACTCTGAGCGCACCGTTAAATAAGCTTACTAAGAAGTTGCCCAAGGGAGTTTCATTTTGTTTGGATGAGAAAGCTTTAGCAGCCTTCAACACCATTAAGACCTTGCTTATCTCTGCTCCCATCTTGAGTGTGCCGCGGTTCGACCGGCCATTCACTGTCACGACGGACGCCTCCGATGTGGGTCTGGGTTGTGCCCTGTCTCAATTTGATGATGAAGGCTACGAGCATGCAGTGGCGTATGCCAGTAGAACTCTCTCTAGCTCTGAAAAAAATCATTCCACAACAGAGAAGGAGTTGAATGCCATAATATTTGCCCTTGAAAAGTTCCGCGGATATATTGATGGTTCCCCTTTCAGAACCAAAGTTTATACTGACCATAGTAGTCTGAAGTGGTTGGTCAGTCTAAAATCACCTACAGGTCGTTTGGCACGATGGGCACTCAGACTCTCACAGTTTAACTTCGATGTTGAGTACCGGAAAGGCTCAGAGAATAAGGTTGCCGATGCTCTTTCCCGAGCACCAGTTGTAACTGACAATGTTAATGTCATCTCTCCTTCTGACTCAACCATAGATCTATGGTATGACAAACTGTTTGAGAAAGTTTCAAAAGACCCTCAAAAACATCCTGACTTTAGAATTTTAGATAACACCCTTTTAAAACGTATTCGTAGCAAAAACCCCCTGACAGTCGAATGTGAGTGGAAGCGAGTGATTCCTAAACATATGAGAAACTCTATTTTAAAGGAATGTCATGATAGACCTGATGCAGCACATCTAGGCACCTTCAAGACTTTTAAGAGGATTTCTCAAAGTTACTTTTGGCCAAAAATGCTCGGTGACATAAAAAAATACATTAAAGCTTGCTCAATCTGTCTGGCTTATAAAAGTACAAATTTACCACCTTCCGGGCTAATGGAACACCCCAAGAAGGTCCAACGACCATGGCAGATGATTTCAACCGATATTCTGGGTCCATTACCCAAAAGTTATTCTGGTTACCAATATGTTTTAGTAGTTTCAGATTATTTCACCAAATACACTTGTTTATTTCCCATGAGGAATTCATTGGCCAAGACTGTGGTACGTTTAATTGAAAATGAAGTACTAATGAAGCACGGTATCCCTCAATGTATCACTATGGATAACGGGCCCCAATACATCTCCAACCATATGAAGTCTTTGAAGGAAAAATACAAGATTAAGACTTTCTTTTACAATTGTAGGTTCACACCTCAAAATAATCCTTCAGAACGAATTAACAGGGTTCTATCGACAGCATTAGCATCATATGTTGGTGATAACCATCGCACCTGGTCCGATCAGTTAAGTCAAATAGAGTTTGCTATTAACACTGCAGTGCATCAAGTTACTGGGTATAGTCCGTATTTTTTAAACCATGGACGCGAAGCTATCCTTTCTGGAGAGTGGTACCCAGCTCGATCACTGGATGACCTGGAACTGCAATTTTCAGACCGAACTTTATATGCCTCTTTATTACCTCACTTAAAACCAGTTTTCGTCAAAGTCAACAAGTGCTTAGCTGAATCCTATCACAAAAACAGAGTTTATTATAATAGGAAGAGAAGGATTGTAGAATATGATGTAGGTCAGATAGTGTGGAAGAGAGAATATCCTCTTTCTGACGCTTCAAAATTTTTCACTAAAAAACTGGCACCTAAATTCAAAAAGTGTGTTATTTCAAATAAGATTTCAAGTGTGACCTATGAATTGCGGGACCATGACTCTAACAAACCTATTGGTGTTTGGCATGTCAAGGATATTGTCAAATCAGAGTTAGGTAATTAGCGGGTTGTTTGTTTTCTTTTTTTCAGGACCCGGACAAGTCCTTAAACTGTGACCACATACACACACACATACACGCACACATACACACACACACACACACACATATATGCACACACACACACACATATGCACACATACACACACACATACATACACATGCGTACACACAACCACGCACATACACATTTATCACCACATTTTTTCCTTTCATTATTATGTTGATATGGAGAGTTAGTGTTTCATCACCTGCACAAGGGAAAGAACACAACAATTTTGATATATCATAGTATTATCATACCCTAACACTTCTGCTTGGGTCTAGGGTTGTCACTCAGCACGAACATTAAAAAAAAAAAAAAAAATTTTTTTTTTTTCTTTTCAAATTTTTTTTGGTAAGGAGGTAATGTAACGATTCAATTTCGTTGTATCATACACGTAACGCCATCTACCTTGAAGCGGAAACACTACGAAGTACATTATTTTCAGCGCCATCTAGCGTGTTGGTGTGACTCCTCATCGTCTCTTCAGCAGGCAACGATTGCTTTGTTTATTTGCTTATTTTTATAAGCTACAACTTATTATTTAGATTTAAACTAGGGCATCAAGAGGGGACATTTTATTATTGTTTTACATGTCAAAATAAACATTGAACTTTGAATGTTTCGAAGAAACTTCCTATTTGTTGCAGTACCATTGCGCTTGTCTATGGCAAGGCTTCACTAGGGCTGTGACGTTTGGATATTGACATGGCATCGATCCGATCATTTTATCAAGCGTGCCGTGTTATTAAGTTTTGCTTGCCAAATCTTTTTGGAACGCCTTTCGTGGAAGTTTCGTTTTGTGTTTCGAGAATGTTGGACTATTCCCGGCAGGTCAAGGAGGCTTGCAGTTATTTGTTAGTTAGAATGCACTTCATCGAAATTTCTAACCCATCGATAGAGATTGTCGACCAGGGCACAGCACTAGCGGCTTTTGATGCTTTATAACATCACTGCAGGTTACTGGTCGGTCTCTTTTGGCTTCGGGTCTCAAATAATCCAATGCAAACCTTTCTTCTGCTTGTGACGGTGTGCCTACTTCGGGAGCTGGTGAGTTCTACCTGAAATTTGTTACTTTGCATCGTGGGCATCATATTTCGCTTGCACAAATCCCTAACCCAGGATTTGTTTCAGTGTGTGACGCCTTGTTATTCGAATCCGCTGCTTGCTGGGAAGTTCTGAAGCTACGCTAATACAAATCCAACAGTTGTTTCGAATCCATTTCTTTCTCCGAGTAAGTAACATGCAAACTCATCTTCTGCGACCTAAAACCTACCCTCTTCTCTCTGTTTCCTATGCTAAGACCTTGTTTCGCTTACAGACTATTTGTTCGGTCGCTTGGCGTGGCCAACTTTCTCCGTGGACTCCGGGTATCGTTTCGGTGTGCTGCCAGGGCACAGCAGCTGACGACGTGGCTCGCTGTAGGGCCAGTCTACCCACACACACACATCATATACAATCAGGTGATCACGTTCCTTTTTGTTCTGCGACTTCATGAACCGTGATTAGCTCCCGTAACGTCGGTACCCTCTTCAATCCATTCAATTTTAAGCTGTCCTTGTCAGGCACCATTTAAACCTTTCTTTTAATTTTTCTGTCTAATTATTCGAGCCAATAGAAAGGCCGATTTCATTACCTCCATTGCCGGACCTATCGCTAAGTAATTCTGTACACTAGATTTAATTTATTTTGGTCTTAGCGCTAAGTTGTATTCTAATTTTTAAGCAAACATTGTTCCCGTGACTCGATCCAAGAGTGTTGTATTTTTTTTATTATAATATAATTTATTGAGTGAAAGCAAACTTATTATTTTACTCCATTTCTTTAACAACCTTTCAAGCTTTAGGTTTTCTCTTATTTTTCAAAGCTTGTGGCGCCTACTTCTTTTCTCTGTTTAGTTTTCTTTCTTTTTTATATTAGTTTAGTCTATTGGTAGGCTGGTGTCGAGGAGGCTCTGTTGGGACCCACATCCTGAAGAGCTAGCAGGCCCAACACCAAGCGTGGAATAGAACTAGTACGCCACACGCCTTTTACAAGGTAGTAGGATTTACTAAGCTGCATACAAAAATCTACTGGTTATTAATAATTTTTATGACCTCGTTATTTCGACATATTCGGCGTGGAGGACGCTCCAACTCAAACCATCGATTTTGTAGGACAATTGTTTTACTGAGTTTATTATCATATTATCTTAAAATTTCAATAACAAATTTACTGTTAGTCAGACAATTTCGACACCCTACCAAATCGACATGTATTACATCTGCGCACTACATTGCCTACCTCTTTGAGAACGTGCACAGAGGAAAAACTTGGGCGTCTCGTCGAACCGAACGAACTCACGAAGATTCAGCCTGTTATTAATCACTTAAAAGGTGGTGGCTGCTGGACCAGACGTTAAGATGCGTGGTGGTGATGGAAACACGGTATTTTGTAGCAATAAATATAATCTAGTTATTACACAGGCTTTAGCGACCATACGTAACGAGTGACACAACAACAGCAATGTAATAGACAAGACAACATCAAAAATGATAAAAAAGGTTAAGCATAAATCAGCAGGTTTGTAAATTAAGGCCAATAATAGTTAGGGAGCTGGCGAGCAAAATTTCTATATGATCAGCACACAAGGCAGACGTTATTAATAGTGATATTTATGCCCTAAGAAACATCAAGGACCTAGTCTGCCACCATGGTTGCGCTGCGTTGTAAATTTACAGCGTTTCAAAAATGTAAAAAAAAAAGGTGTGCTATATTATGCGCACACGTCTGCCTCTGGGGCTGATGATCACAGTCATCCTGGAAACACAAAAAATCGAAAAGGCAGACATCCAGGGCTCTGACTTTTTTAGTATTTAATTTTTTAATTTATTTTTATGATTTTAAAAAATGTATATGAAGTGCACACTTGGCAGATTGGTATCGTTCGATCAATAACAATGAGAGGAACCACGGAAAAATAGTCTGCCACCATGATGGCGCTGCGTTGTAAACTTACAGCGTTTCAAAAATGTAAAAAAAAAAGGTGTGCTATATTATGCGCACACGTCTGCCTCTTGGACTGATGTTTGAATTCCTTATGAAAACCAAGAAAATCGATAAGGCAGACGTTCAGGCCTCTGATATTCCAAAGGCAGACCGTTTGATTTTTTTTCTGAATTGAATTGATTTTTTTTTTGCATAGATTTCAGCTCCAGAAGTTTAATCGTTACCGTGAGTTTAGAGAATAATATTAAACAAAATTATGAGAATAAAACTAAACAATAACAATAATCCCATGCAATAGGTACACACGGCAATATAATCAGGTAAGCACCTACGCACGCTCGCGCCGTATCTATCCTGCTTACCGAATAGCTTTGCCTGCTGTCCCTTGATTCCGTGAATTTCAAACAGTTATACAGCTGAAAATCAGTGAGCAAAGTGTCTGCCTCATTTTTTTTCGAATCCACGGAGTCATGGTGAATCGAATGGGCGCAATGAGAACCGTGTGCAAATGACTTAGTAGAGTTTTTTTTTTTACATTTTTACAACTCCGTCCCATGATAATGCAGAGTCCTGAATGTCTGCCTCTTCGATTTTCTTCGTTTTCAACATGATTGTGACCAATGAACTCCAGAGGCAGACGTGTGCAAATGACTTAATACCCCCATTTTTTTAAGCAACTTCAATCCGCTATAACGCGAAAACGCAGCGACATAGGACCTTAATTGATTGAACCAAATCGATTCGTAATGATTTAAACTGCACTCCACCTCGACGTGAAACGTGTGCAAATCATATACCGAAATGCTCGCCAGCTCCCTAACTATAAGGCCGCATCGGAGGCAGCCTCCCAGCCCTGGCTAAAGGCAGACTGATAACTGATGTAATAACAACCCTTCGAGCCCTTTGGTGCCTCCACGTGTGGTCAAGAGTTGCGGTTCGTTTTTGGATCCGTCCGGGGGGAAGAGCAATAGGTACTTGGTCCGGCGCACCCTGGGCAACGGCTAATGATTTCCTGGCAGTTTCTGAGGGATATTATACTTTTAGGGTCAGGGTGGAAATATTCTTAAAAAAAACAATCGGTCTTAACCTTCAACTTTAATCACAGATTTTAAACAAAAAAAAATCTCCAATAATTACACAAAAAACAAAAGAGCACTTGAAACACCAATTTAAATGAAAAACACTCAAAAATAAGGAAAAACAAAATGGCTCACGCAATACTGCTGGAGTCGACCAAAACCGATATCCTCACGACCGTCCGTCCCGAGCGCCACGAGCAAAAATGTCCACTACGGCGCACTGCAGCGCTTTTTCTAAACTGACCCGTGTGCGAGGGAGATGGCATGAGGACATCAGCTTATAATATGTACATACACAATAATTTCTAAATGAGGATTCCAAAGCGGACTTTCTCTGTAAACAAATAAACATGCCTCTAACTTAACCTTTGACATTCATCGTTGATATGGATAACCGACCTAATTTAGAGTTGAAATTTAGCTACGCACCTAATCGTGGCCGATAACATGGAGCGTGGGGCTGATACCTACAAGTATTTTCATATCTGGTGTCCGTGAGACGCTGCAGTCCGCGAGCAGCCCGCCGCGGCCAACCACGTCGGCTACGAAAGACGTTTCACGATTTCAATTTCCATACTCGCATAAGGAAAATCATGCAGTGCAAGGTTTTATTACTTCTGTTATTGGCGGTATCGCACGGTAAGTTTTGTAACAACCCGATTGCATTCCAGTTCTGAATTTTATGATCTTGGAATTGTGGATGGATTTAACCGTGCCTGAGCATAACCGCCCAGGGAATTCCCAGTACGATTTAATGCTTTCGTTCCAAATTGATCACGGTTGAAAATTAGGAGATAGGATAGACATACCTATACTTACATCATATTGTGTTTGATGTACTAGGCGGAATATTGTGTCTGTGTTGGCAGAGGGCGCGCGGTACCGCAGCGACTACAGCTTCGTGTCCGCGGTCGACGGCTGGCTGAAGCTGCAGCGCGTGCCCTCCAACTGGCACGAGGCGCGCCTGCGCTGCCACCTCGAAGGTAACTAAAATATATTAAATATCAGTTCATAACACAATTACTTTTTATTCAGTCAAGAAGAAGTAAGTCAAAATTACATATATATTTTTTTAAACCATAAAGCTACATTTCCTGAACTGCTACATTTCCTCGATGAGTCGTCGAGGACGTCGCACTGCCCGCTGGCTCTGTCTTTGTGTCGTGGGCGTGATACTGACAGTCCGAGGGGTTCAGGCGGTCCCTGGACGATTCTTGTGGTGATGTTGTTGGGGTTGGCTGTTGGCTGTACGGAGAAGACCCTTCTGATAGTGCAGCAGTTTCCGCACTGGAGGGAGCACTTGGTGGTGTTTGGGTGAGAGTGCGATCACGCGTATGAAATGAAGTCGATGTGAGTGTCCCTGGGGGACTGTGCGTAAATGACTGGTGCGAGTTTCCAGGTGACGGCGTTGAGTTGACAGGTTGAGTTGATTCGGATAGTAGTCGAGGACGGATATCGTCTGCATGTCGGCGAATACTGTCCCCTCTTGGAGTTGATCTTACTAATATTATAAATGCGAAAGTATGGATGGATGGATGTTTGTTTGTTACTCAATCACGCCAGAACGGCCCAACGAATCTGGATGAAATTTGGCACATAGATATAGAGAAAAGTCTGGAATAGCACATAGGCTACTTTTTATCCCGGAAAAATGAACGGTTCCCGAGGGATATTATTTGTTTTTGTTTTTACTGATGATTTTTTGTATAGTGGTAAGTTTAGAGTAAGAAAAGAACGACATAGGTTAATTTTAATACCGGAAAAATGCACTGTTCCTATGGGATACCATAGCAATTGTATGAACTTTAAACGAGTTTCGTTATAGTTCCTGAAATAGGAGAAAGGCAGTAAGTTAGTAAGGCAGTAAAATACAGTAACGAAAAATAACGTCTAAAAGGTTTAAAATAAAAGCGAATCTAACTAATGAAACACTAAATACTTGGCAAGCTTCGTAGTCTAAAGAGGTATTCGACTTTACGCTACCGCAAATGAAGTCATTTATGGTTTCTGTATTTCAATATTTTTTACTCTTCTGCGTGAATAGGAAAGCATTTTTTTTCCATGCCAAACGTCAGTTATCACAACTACCCTCACTTTTCTGCGCCTAAATCGTATTGCGTAGTGTCATCGATTTTATTAATTTTTTTCGCTAATTAATATTACTATATGCTAATATATTACTACTAAGTGGGTACTATTACTACTATTACGTTGCGATTTGTGATTGCAGGTAAGAAATCAAATTAGGTATTAGTAAAATTAGTAAAATATATTCTACATATTCTTTTTTCACTTTGTGCCTCTTTTAATATTACACTGATTGCTTCGGTGATTGACGTGCGGTTGAAACCCCGGAGCAAACCCAGCAACGCGCGACTACAGCACGCCGAATATTTGGCATCTCAACGTGCGGTTGAAACCCCGGAGCAAACCCAGCAACGCGCGACTACAGCACGCCGAATATTTGGCATCTCAACGTGCGGTTGAAACCCCGGAGCAAACCCAGCAACGGCGACTACAGCACGCCGAATATTTGGCATCTCAACGTGCGGTTGAAACCCCGGAGCAAACCCAGCAACGGCGACTTCAGCACGCCGAATATTTGGCGTCTCAACGTGCGGTTGAAACCCCGGAGCAAACCCAGCAACGGCGACTACAGCACGCCGAATATTTGGCATCTCAACGTGCGGTTGAAACCCCGGAGCAAACCCAGCAACGGCGACTACAGCACGCCGAATATTTGGCATCTCAACGTGCGGTTGAAACCCCGGAGCAAACCCAGCAACGGCGACTACAGCACGCCGAATATTTGGCGTCTCAACGTGCGGTTGAAACCCCGGAGCAAACCCAGCAACGGCGACTACAGCACGCCGAATATTTGGCGTATCAACGTGCGGTTGAAACCCCGGAGCAAACCCAGCAACGGCGACTACAGCACGCCGAATATTTGGCATCTTAACGTGCGGCTGAAACTCCGGAGCAGTCGCATCTGAGGCGTACTAATGAATCATCTGAAGAGGCAGAAAATCGGCGACGAACCATGGCTGAGCGGATGGCACAGCAGCAGCAAACATTTGCAAGAAACACGTGGTGCGTTTTTGATAAAGCACCGTTTGAGTATGATTCAACTCTTGACTACACCAATCACAGGATTATAAAAATGGAGAGGACGAATAAAGAATGCAGATTTTGTAGGGCACTTAAATGGAAGGAAGAAAATGCAAGAATGTGTTGTTCTGGAGGAAAAGTTGCTATTCTATCAATAGAGGAGCAGGTGGAGCCTTTAAAACAGTTATTTTCCTACGAGACTGAGGAATCACGGCATTTTATGAACAATATTAGAAAATATAATTCATGTTTTCATATGACATCTTTTGGTGCCGGCGATTCAAAAGTATACACTGTAATGGCTAATGACGATAGTACTACCTACCCCGTTGAATTCCTCAATTCCCTGGAGTTAACGGGCGTACCGTCCCATAAGCTTGAGCTTAAAGTTGGCGTTCCAGTTCTGCTGATGCGAAACCTCGATGCACCTACACTGTGCAACGGCACCAGCCTTCGTGTCACAGACCTGGGTGATAATATAAAAGCCACCATTATTACAGGAGCTGCTAAAGGAGAGAGCGATTTTATTCCCCGCATACCCACTATTCCGAATAACTTGCCATTTCAATATCAATAAATCCCAAGGTCAAACCTTAAAAATGGCAGGCATTCATTTGGGCACTCTATGCTTCTCACACGGTCAATTATATGTTGGTTGTTCACGTGTTTCAAATGCTCAAAACTTACACGTGCTGGCGGATAATAATAATAATAAAAGATATTTATTCAACAGTTTGCAGTTACATACATATAAAAGTAAAAGTAAACAATAATATGCTACAAACTATTGAAATGGTTGGCAGCTCAGCTTATGCCTGTGCCACACAGACCTAACGATCTGTTGACAAACAGACGCTGTTTTTCAGCCGCCCCCATAAGTCATTATAATGTTGTGAACGGTATTAGAATAATAAATAAATAACACCCAACACGGCGTTTGATTGTTCACTTTGAAACTTGCTTGCTTGCATGCTTACTTGCATGCATGCTTGCTTGGACGCTTACTTGCATGCATGCTTGCTTGCACGCTTGCTTGGCATGCTTACTTGCATGCTCGCTGCGTGCTTGCTTGCACGCTTGCATGGCATGCTTTCATGCATTCTCGCTGAGTGCTTGCTTGCACGCTTGCTTGCATGCTTGCATGTTTGCTTGCCTACTTTCATGCCTGCTTGCATGCCTGCTTACATGCTTGCATGCTTGCTTGAAAGCTTGCAGGTTCGCTTGCTTGCTTGCTTGATTGCTTGCTTCTTTGAAATGCTGATGGTTCACGCGTGCGAAGCCGCAGGCAAAAGCTATTATGACATAAGCATAACGATGCTTACGCTCGGCTAAGACTCCTGGTTGCCAGGTTTTCTGCAATCGTGTCCTATGATTATACTGTACTGTATCACCGGGCAAGTAATAGTAGTAACGGAAGCTTGAACCTGTTGGTATTGTCGGGTCCTTCGTTGGTTAGGTCTTATATTCGACAGTAAGCAATTAAGTTGCCGGCCAAACATTATTTCAGCTGGTGATTTACCGGTAGTGTTGTGAGGCGTCATTCTATATGTGAAAAGGAATTCTCGCAGGCGCTGTTGTTGGGTGCCCGTTGAGGAAGAATATCTTGTTTTAAATGTGCGTACATACGAGTCTCTCTGCTAAACCATTAGTCCTTGGATGGTAAGGCGATGATCTGACATGTAAAATGCCCTGACGTTGACAATAATCCTTAAATTCTGTTGAGGTGAATTGTGGTCCATTGTCAGATACAATCATCTGTGGAAGGCTGAATGTGCAAAATATGTCACCCAAAATAGAGCAGAGGTTTACTGTGACGATGTTTTTCATTGGTATGACTTCAATCCACTTGGACAGGGCGTCACTTAAAACCAACCAATAGGAGCCTTCATAAGGACCGGCAAAATCAATAAATGCATCCTTTCCCACACTTGTTGCGGAATGGACCATGAATAAATGGGAAGTTCTGAATTGTGCGGTCTATTCTGTTGACATCTTATGACATAATTGTCTATATCTTCGTCGATAGACGGCCACCAAACATAGAAGTGAGCAAGTTTTTTTTTTTTTTTTTTTTTTTTTTTTTTTTTTTTTTTTTTTTTTTTTTTTTTTTTTTTTTGCTTTCATTGCCGATATGCCTGGGCGACCTCTGTGAAGGTAAGTCAAAACCTTTTGCTGTAGATTAATAGGAATTATCATTCTTCCTTGCCACATAATAATTTTATTTTCTACCGAGAGCTCTTTACGTTTTCTGAAAAAGTGTTTTTCGTCTTTGGTATATTCCAGTTCTCTCCAGCGAGTTCTCATGTACTTCAAAATGTTTGTTAATGTCGTATCCTCAGCTGTTTTTGTCTTTGACAGGTCTTCAGACAAATGTAAGCCCCTTTTGATAACAAATCTCGTAATTATAATCGCCTATAATCAGTTCCCACCTCACGAGTCTGTTGTTCGCAAGCTTAGGCGGGTTGCGTTGTGAGCCTAATATGTGAATTAGGGGTTTGTGATCAGTCACTAAAGTAAACTTAGTTCCACGTAAATACTGGTCAAATAATTTCTTTATTCCAAATAAAATAGTTAGGGCTTTCCTGTCTATAACGGAGTACTTAGTTTCAGATGGACGCAATTTCCTTGATGCAAAAGCTATTGGATGTTCAGTATTTCCATTTTTATGGTAGGTATAATACAGCTCCCACTCCCTTCTCTGAGGCATCACAGGCAAGGTAAGTGAGTCGGTTTGCATCAAATGCAGCTAATGGTTTTGATGTAGCTATACATTTTCCTTTCGTGTTCTGTCCAACGCCAAGGGTGTCTGTTGCTGGTCAGTTCGTGTAGCTCCGCACAAAGTCCGTGTAAGTGAGGTATGAAGCGCTCATAAAAATTGACTAATCCAAGAAAAGACGTAATTCTTTTGGGTTACTGGATTAAGCCGCTTTGTAAATAGCCTCAATTTTTTTAGTCGTGTCGTGGGGCGTATGCCGTCTTTGTTGATTTTGTCGTATCTTTTCCTGTTACTGCAATATCATCAAAATATACTGCTGTGTTAGGTATATCTCTCAGTAGTTTATCAAGGTAATGTTGGAAAATAGATGGTGCTGTGGAAATCCCAAAGGGCATTCTATTGTATTGAAAAATACCCTTCATGTGTGGAGAGAGTAAAGTATTTCTTTGAATCCGGTGCTATTTCCTGTAAATAGGCATCTTTGAGATCAATTTTCGAAAATATTTGTCCATGGGCCAGGTTTTGTCGTAGTTGATTAAAGAGTGGTACTGGGTGCAGATGTTTTACAAGGACAGGGTTCAGGGTGCTTCTGTAGTCGCCGCAGATTCTGATGTCACCGTTTGGTTTGACCACATTGACGGTAGGCGTGGCCCATTCCACAGGTGTTAAATTTGGATCAACCTCGTTAATAATTCCTTTAGAGACTAGGCGGTCTATCTCTTTTTCAATGTTTCGTTTCATTCCAAATTTGATTAGTCTTGCTGGCAAATAAACAGGTTCTGCTGCTGGTTTGACGTGAATATTGACTTGATAGCCATTTACTTTACCGAGTTTGCCGTCGAAAAGTTGTTGGTATTGTTTCAAGATGTTCTCAAGTGTTGTTGTAGGGGTTATCCTTTTGATGGAGTATACAGGTTTCGGGAATTCTATTCCAAAAGACTCACTCCACTGTAAACCAAACAGCATAGGATCGGCGTTTTTCATGACCACTACGGGTAAAATTTTCTGCTCGTTTTCAATTTCGACTATTACGTCCTCACAGATAAGGCCCTTTGATTTGAGTTTATTGTTACAGTATGCTTTTAACTTAGGTGCTTTGGTTAGGGATGGAGCTCCTATTTGTCGCCAAAATTTAATGCTTATAATTGAATATGCAGAACCGGGGTCCCAGTCCATAGTGCAACGCTTTCCGTTGATCAGCACATCGATCCTCTTACAGTCTTTGTTCTGTGCCTGTGCGATGCTGCATACCAATTCATCGTCAGAGTTGCTATTGTCTGAGGAGCTTGATCTGTCGTCTGTGGTATCTGTTACACGCTGTAGCTTGTATTGAGATTTTTGTGGCTTATCTTTCACGAGATACGCTCTTCCAGTTTTGATGCAGCAGCTTTCGAAGTGTCCATTTGTGCTTCAGCCTCCACATGTGTGTCTTTTTGCTGGGCAGTTGGCAAAGTTATGTTTGGCGTATTTTCCGCAGCGAAGACATTGGTTAGAACGTATCTTGCGAGGGCTTCCATAATTTGTAGTGCGTTGAGTGTTTTGTTGTTTAGGTAGTGTTTTCTTTTTAATTCTCTTAACACTCATTGCTGGTGTGTCATGTTCGGCCTGTTCACGAGATTGGGCAACGGCGAAAAGCTGTGCAAATGTGACTTCTGTGGTCTCGCCGTTATAATTTTCTTTTAAATCTGGCCATTTCTGTTTTAAATCTGTTTCTAGTTAGATGATAGATAGATAGATAAAAACTTTATTTTCTCACAACACAGGTACATTACATAGCATGTATTGAGTTCACATATTTAGATGGAAAATTAATACATACAACACAACATAAGTACAATTACAACAACTGAAGAACAAAAGAGGTAATAAAGAAAAATAAACAACTAAGTATGTTGATACGAATTGCGGATGCCATGTGTTGTGAAAAAAAGGTTCTGACTCAGCATAAAACTGCGGAAACCGCAGCACTGATATTCTGCCAGAACCATGAGCTAAATCTGTGGAATACGCACAAGAAGACGAAGCCTGTAGGAGAGTCGGTATGTGTTGCTAACAATAACTATGGAAAGAATTGAGGAATGGACATAGTGGAAACGTAATATACTTAAATAACACTTTATAAAAAACACGAAATTGAGCTATATAGGTGGAAAATTACGGGCTGGTGTTGAGTTCCAAATTAAGTGTGGCAATTAAAATAATAATAATAAAAAAACAAATAATGGGTAAGAGGAAGGGTAAGGGTAAGTATAAATAAGATATAATTTTATTGGTATTTATTAATAACTTAATACTTATATTGATGCAGGCATAAAGGGCCATAAAGAGGAGTAGAAAATTTTATTATAGTTTTATTTATTTTTTTGTAAATTTAGAAGATGAGAGCGGAGTTTATTTTTAAAAACGTTTTTAGAATTTAAATTACGTAGTGGTGGGGGAATATTATTCCAGCATTTAGTTGCTCGAAATTTAAAACTACCTCTAAATGCGGCCGATCTGTGGGGAGGCATGGCTAATAAAACCGCACGAGAGGGCTAAAAAGATAGCTAGGGGCTTTGGTTTTAATTGTATCGAACAAAAGGCAAGCAAACAAAAGCTCCTGTCGGTTAGTTATCCGTAGCCAGTTCGCATCATTTAAGTACGGCGTAACATGAGAACGTGGAGGGATCCTAAAACAGTACCTAGCACAGGCATTTTGCACCCTTTGAAGAAGCCGGTGTGAACGCGCCAAGAGGCAGGGCCCAAAAGCAGTTAGGCAGTAATTTAATTTAGACAATACAAGCGCTTCACAGAGTCTGATACGAAGATCTACACTCAAAAAATCTCTGACACTGTATAAAACTTTTAGGCGGTACAGACAATTCCGAGCAATTTCTGTCACATGCTTCTCGAACCGTAAGTTGCTATCCATTAAAATGCCTAAATTTCGCGCCTCAGTAACATGGTTCACCTCCACACCGCTAATCTCAATCCTGGGGTTGCAAGCCAATATCCTATTGACCTGATTAACGGAGCCTAGCACCATAAATTTGGATTTTGTGGGATTAAGTACCAGTGAATTCATATTAGACCATTCCAGAATACGTTTCAAATCAGCATTAATCAACGCAAGGGCAGTATCAGAACCACGAGGCGGAAATGAAAGATATATTTGAACATCATCAGCATACAGATGAAATTTACAGTGTTTAATACACTTCGAGATATCCGCGCTGTACAAAATGAATAACAGCGGTCCTAAGATTGAACCCTGCGGCACTCCTCTGGATACAGGGGAAGGATTGGATACCAAACAGTCGCCATTGTTTTGAGTCACTTTTACTATTTGATTGCGGTTTCTAAAATAACTGTCGAACCAACGAATGGTACCACAATCAAAACCGTAAAAATGCAACTTAGACAGAAGCAGGGGAACGTTGATGCAGTCGAAAGCTCGTGAAAAGTCCAACAACACCATGACCGTACCCAAACCAGTATCCTGCGCAGAAAGGACTTCGTCGATAACGTCGTGAAGTGCAGTGCAAGTGCTTCTTTTTTTTCTAAAACCCGATTGCATTTCAGGGAGTATGTTGTTGGACTCTAAATAGGCAGACATTTGGTCATAAACTACTTTTTCTAAAATTTTAGAGAGGAATGGCAGGATACTAATCGGTCTGAGATCTTTCAACTCCGACGGGTCACTCACTTTAGGAATCGGACACACAACTGCAGTCTTCCACGCAGATGGGACAGTACAGGTCTTGATAGAAGTGTTAATAATATCGGTAATAACTGTCAAGGTTTTTGGTAAGGTCATTAAAATCATGTCAAAAGTTATTTCATCGTAGCCTAGTGCATTGGACTTGGTGCGCAAGAGAAGCTTAGCGACCAAACTCTCCTCAACGGGTTTCAATGAAAAATTGGCATCTTCAGAATGAAGATGATACTCAAAGTAGGTCATGGATGAAATATTTACGAAAGTTCAGTGTGGTTTAGTCCGGTTGCGAATCTATCACGAAGCTGTCGTTCTAATAGATGGTCGTCGTAACCACAGTCCACACTCAAGCTTTTTAATCGGTTAGCATAGTGCTCCATCGATTCATTGTGCTCTCTAGTGCAATTCCAGAATTCTGTAAGAGCTCGATATCGTGTTCTTTTGACGCGGTATAGGTCTAATAGTTTTGTGCGTATATGGATATATGAGCTCGTATCAAAACTTGGTGTTAGTGCTGTCTTTACCTCCCTGTAGATGTGGGGTGTGAGGCAATTTAAGACGAGATCTTTTTTAAGAGAGTCGTCCTTTGTTACGCCATGTATCATACATTTGGCTTCGAAAAATCCATGTAGTCGCTTACCCGATAGTTGGCAGGGTTATATTTTTCCATTGAAAATGCTTTGGTAGTAGCCATCCTGTTAGATGGTGGCTGTGACGTGCCAGCGTTCGCCACGCCGTCGTCCGTCGGTGCGGTATGTGTCGCGGTACTCGCGGTGTGTGCGAGTGCCATCTTCATTATTTGCAATATTTGTTCCTGCTGCGCCTGTTGAGCGCGCAGAAACTGTGCGAATTGTTCGGCGTCCATCTCGTCGCCAGTAAAATATATTAAATATCAGTTCATAACACAATTACTTTTTATTCAGTCAAGAAGACGAAAGTCAAAATTACATCATTTTTTTTTAAACCATAAAGAGTTTATAACAGTAACCGGAAGCCTACCTATATTAACTCTGGAAGCACTAGCAACTATAAATCATGAGAGTAATTGTTGTCCACAGGTGGTGTTTTGGCTTCTCCGTTGAACAATCAAATGTCGCTGGAGTTGAAAAACCTCATGTCGTCGAACAGCGTCACCAGCGGCTTGTTCACAGGCATCCACGCCACGTTCTCTCGCGGGGACTTTGCCTCCGTCGAGGGTAAGCTCTCAGTCACTGTAGCACCTTGTCAAAAGTTAATTCGCGCCACCCAACCAACTGTTGCTGCTATCTGCGTATGTGGTTTCCTCTGCAGGGGTCCCGCTGGCGCACATTCCGGTGCGCTGGGCGGCGGGCGAGCCGGACAACCAGCGCGACGAGGAGCAGTGCCTGCTGCTTCTGCCGGACGTGACGCTGGCCGACGTGCCCTGCTCCAACACGCTGCCCTACGCCTGTTACCGCAAGAAGACGCCCGGCTTGGTGCTCAACGCTTGCGGGACGTTTGACAACGGTAACACTCACCCACGCATCCCGGCACTCCCACCAGTTTGTTCCACCATTTTGTCTCAATTTGGCAATGAATCCTTGACAACACTTGAACCTGAGTAGGAAGAAAATTTTAACTTTTTGTTTAAATTGGATTGACATCAATTAATTACAGCATTTTTTATTTTCTTCCTGATTTCTTATTACATCATGAAATTACTTCCTTCAAAAATCGTGCACATGGAGCACAAAAAAAGCACATGGAGCACCATTTTTTTTTTAACGGAGAGGAAATCTTTATGGATACCCTAGGCACGGGGATGCCTAGGGTTATGTGGGACTTCCCCCCGAAGGGGTATACCCGATCCGGTGTGATGGGGACGCAGTGGGATGCCACTAGGGTTTCACCACAAAAGCCCCCCAGGTGGCCCCGGCTTTCGCCAGGACCGCGCCAAGAAGGGGAGGGCCCGTACGCTGGGCCCGTCTTCCCTTAGACAATGAGACCGTGCAATGCAGGTAGGTAATGCCCCGTTACCGTTCCCGCTGGCCTCAAGGGATCGGGCGAGCGGTGCAAGCACCGAGTTCACCTTTAACCCCCTCGTCTGCGCAAGGAGTGGTTGCACGTTGAAACGAGGTCAACGTGAGTCCGCCCCCCGAACCTCTTACGAAGTCCTCCCGAGGAATAGTGCCCAACGACGGCCTCACCGCCGCCGTTGCTTCCTCCTTGGGGCTTAGGGCGCATCCGGGTATGCCTCCCATCAGCTTCCCCTCACCCCGAACCCTCACAATAGGTACGACATTCCTCCAGGGTGCCACCCCCTTCGGAATCTCGTACCCCTTCCCCTCTCTCAGGGCGTGGGGCGCATCCGGGATAGGTGCAATACTGCCGCACTTTTCGCCACCTCCAGGCCGTGTGGGGTCACGGCGGGAGGGGCTACTTAGCGGGCAGCTGCAGAGCTAACCCCATCAGCTTCCCGCACCCTGAACCTCAAATGCCCGAAGGCCCCTCACAACGCCCGAAGGCCCCGCCGAAGTGCCGCCACATCCCAAGTACCCTCTGCTATGCCCCTAGAGGCCAGAGGGATACTGGGAGCAGCACTCAGGGTACCTAAGCACCCGCCGCAAGTCGGGCACAAGACTTGCTACGGGTGGGTCTCATCCCTCGACCCCCCCCCCCCCGGTGTTTGGTTCGCGGGGACCCTTACTTATGCCGTGAGGCAGGCGTTCCCTTATCCACCACCCAGGGACGCGCCACGTTGGAGTATACCTCTCCACCCGCTTAGACACCTAAGCAGGTCCGTGGAGCACATGGAGCACCAACCTTAGCTGCCCGCTAGGTTTGGTGTTTTGCTAGCAGTGGCGTAACTATGACGTCTGAGGCCTATGGAAAATTCATCAGATGGGGGTTCTCAACTTAAAGTAGTGCTTCATCGTTCCTTCTGTGCACTAAGCCGAGCCAGTTCGCGGCATTTAACCAATCCTTCCACCCTATAATTTCACTGATTGCAAGGATGATCTCGGGCAATGTACGTTGTGTGCTGTGCAGGGTACGAGCTGGACGAGGGCACGGGCTCGTGCTACAAGTTCCACACGGTGCCGCGCACATGGTCGCGCGCGTACATGGCGTGCATGGCGGAGGGCGGCCACCTCGCCGTCATCAACAGCGACACGGAGGCCAACGTCATCAAGGCGCTGTTCGCCAAGCACAAACACCTCATTACTAGCCTCTCTCCTTGGGGCAAGGTATGCTCCCAATAAGACCAAATATGGATTTCTGAAATGACGTGTTCTATTGAAAAAAGAACAATGGAAAAATGTTTACCTCGTAGAGAAATGATCGAGGGCACTGATGCTGTTGTATTTAAATAAATTTGTGTTATGTTTAAGGACAACGTGTACGTGGGCTTCCAAGACCGCGACGAGCCCGGCGAGTGGCTGACCGTGCACGGTGAGTAGACCCGACCGTCGCTAGTACGCCCCGGGACAATCTCTGCATTGTTATCAAAGAGCCCACTGGCAATCCAAGCAGTTATTACTGTGCATATATATCATGTAATGTGATACTGAAGCGTAAAAGTCAACGCTCAATTGAACATTAATCAACGTTGTAAGTAAGCAATTTTATGGCAATAAATATATAGACATTTCTTTACCTAGATGTATCCAGAATACTTCAGCAGGCGGTCGTGTTAGTTTGCCTGGACATCCGAGTACTTAAATGTTTTTAGGCTTTTTTAAATTGTGTTTTAGGTACTAATTTATTAATGTTTCTATACATTGTTTTATTTTCAAAGTCTACGGCGTCAAAAGGGTCACTTAGTACCAAGTAGCCGTTATAATATTCCAAAATAATATATTTATAAGACACCTTATTACATTACCCGTGACATTTTCTTTTTCTATACCAAGTCAAAGAAGCCTCCTGATTGTTCTGACTCTGATACGACTGAGTGTTGTCACAGGCCAGACGCTGCAGCAGGCGGGCTACAACACGTGGCAAAACGGCAAGCCCAACAACGTGACGGCTGGCCAGTTCTGCGGCAGCGTGTGCAGCACCGGCGGCCTGGACGACCTCTGGTGCGAGAGACTCTACAGCTTCATCTGCGAGAAGGCGCCCGACAGCTTGCTGTGGGACGACCAGTGGAACTAGCCATCGCGCACCCACTAGAAGACACAACTCAACACTTATACTTAAGGCAGTGGTTGGATAGGAGTATACTTTTCAACGGATGAGAGAGGCTAGTGTGAACCAGATGCTTTTGATGCCGCAAGCATCAGCTGAGGCAGGCCAACTGGAAGCAAGTTTGGAATTACGGTAACGGTTATGTTTTTGTCAAGTTTAGCCGCAATATAGGCTGCATCGCTCGTGCCAGACTGTTTTGATACGTTTTGATATGAGTATTACTTTACAAGTTGACAAAATGATAAAATAACTTTGCTTTTAGAATCGCCTACGTTTACGAGACTAGCGTAAGTGTAATAAAATTGTAATAAAACCTATCCCTCATGGAGCCAATGCTGTTATTATTTATGTATTTTTATCATTAAACGTGGTTACGTTTTCTTTACTGGTTAGTATAATAGTAATCCTACTAAAATTATAAATGCGAAAGTTTGTGAGGATGGATGGATGGTGTGACGATGTGAGTGTGTATGTTGGTTCCATCTTCACGCTGAAACAACTTTACGGATTTGGATAAAATTTGGAACGGAGTTAGCTGCATCCCTAGATTAACACGTCGACTATTTTTTATCCCGGAAAATTGCAAAGTTCCCGCGAGATACCGATAAACATTTCAAAGGTCGTAGCTGCCTAGAGTCGCGACGTTAATAATTATTGCAGAATGCAGAATATGTTACATATAATATCAACAGTTCTTAAGTCTAATTCTACGCGGACGAAGTCGCGGTCAGAAGCTAGTACACACAGCAAAGCAAATCGGTATGCCCCCTTAATGTTCATGTTGATACTCAACACGCATAGACACATATACACGACGTTTGTGTGCGTGGCTAGGCTTACCGGATTATTTTGCCGTGTGTACATAATATTATATATCAGCTTTACAAATTGGCTCAGCATTACAAACAAAATTTTCAACTAAAATACTTTTACTCCAGCAAAATATGAAATACGTCAGCATCATGATGTTTTATGCAAAGCCAAAGTGAGAATTGCTCGTTTTAAAATAAGAAATGCGCGCATGTAGTGAGATAGGCGACACGAGCGGGCGCCCCCGGCGGCGCGCGGCGCGGCGCGTCCCGACCGCCGCACTATCATTCCGCAATATTGGCAAACTTTCCGCACCGTCCCGTCTTTTCTGGAAGACTATTTGAAACTCAATTCCACTTTGATATCAAAAGGATTATTTTTTTACTTGTAAATTTACTTAAGCATGTATCTGTAACGTTCCGTTTGAGAGGGCGTAACTATATCGAGTATTAGTGTATAGAGCCGATGCAACTTATTATTGCCTTTTGGAATATGCCTAAACATTAGTATTATTGAAATACGCAGCTTTATCAAGCCTACAATTGACTGGTTATTGAATCAACGTTTTCCAAGTGGCAACTTTCCATCGTCAATGGGTAGCGGTTCTGGCGACAGATTGGTGCAATGATGTCATGGAGCACCTGGTTTTGTACCCTTGTGTGCTCTTCAACGGCTAAGTCACACAACATTAACTATAATAATAAAGAAATCGCAGTAAGGAACCTTAGACTTGGCACGACTTTGTCTAGATTTCATTACTTTTTAGAGATAAAAAAGCAGCTCCATCGAGACGGCTAGTTTTTTACAGAAGGTTTTTGGTGGGATTTCACTTTTTTTTGTAGAAACGTGGGCATATTGATTTTGTTTGATTTTGTTAGATTTTCTTATTTGACACATTTTTTTTCTTTTTAGGTGTAGTTTTTTTCAAACATCAAATGAAGTGGCCCACCAAGTTGAATATTTTTTGTAAAGGCGGTATGTCGATCTCTAATAGTTTGGTTGGGCTCTTGTGTTTTCTAATCAGGGTCACCAGGTACTCCAGATCTGCGACTATCCTAGTTTTTATTGTTTTCCCTTTATGTGGTCATTAAACCCTAACTCTGTACCAAATTTCAACTCTCTGAGTTTATGGGAAGTACTAGTTCTATTTTGATGATCATGAGTGAAGGAGTGAGTGAGTGAGTGAGTGTCATAAATGCGAAACTTTGCTTTCGCTTAACTTTGGAACTAAATGACCTACAGACTTGAAATTTTGGATTTTAAGTATCTGATTATAGCTTACTGGATGACGAAAATTTCTGCGTTCTGGTCTTATCCAGAAGTTTTCAAATAGGGGCCTGAAAATGCGGCGAAATGGTTCCAGTAAAGGATGGTACTATTGGGAAACATGTACACACTGCGCAATACGCTCTTGGCATGTTTAAAACGAAAAGATCGCGGACTGTCTGGGCGCACGTAACAGACGGTCACTCGTCTCAACGCGGCACTCGCGACTGACGGCACCGCGAGATCCGCTTAGAGGACATGTAGAAGCACGCGCCTATGTGTGCGTTCGTTTTGACCGTTTTGTTCGTAGTTACCTTATTGCTTTAGCTTATATATATGTAAATGAGGTTCATAGCTCCTCATTTAACTTGTCTATGGCCTTGTCTTTGAAGGTTGTCAGTTAGACTTGAATTGACAAGAGATATAAAACGTAATGTTTAAGATATTAGAATAATTATAATAAATAGAAGAATATGCGAAATATTAGCATTTAATGTTGTTTCTCCTTTCAGGTAAAGTGTTTAGTTCATATTTTATATGATATAATTTGTTTGTAACATTTTAATTAATAAAATGTTCTCCTTTCAGAGCAACACAATTTTGTTTTTGTTTCGCCATTTTTACACCAAATGTGTAATGTGTTTATAAACACATTTTTACGGCTAATAAATAACAGCAATGGAAAAATTAAAGTTTGAATTCGCAGTTAAATCGGGCGAAGATCCGAAAACAAATGTAATATGCATGATTTCAATTACGGATACCGATAAACGTGTCTTTTTAATCCCGGAAAAGTTACAATCGGTAAGACTACATGATACGATTCTAACAACACAAGCTTTTCAAAAGGTAAGAAATACTTTGCAAAGAAGACACGACAAGAGGCAAGTGTGGATTTCGATGACACAAGAAATAAGCGGGAGTTACATGGATGAAGACGGAAATATGCAATTTCAGGGATATTTGTTGGAGGAGATTACACCAGAAGCTCGGGAAGAGACTCCGGCTGGGATTTCAGGAGAGACATTGACAAAAATTTTGGAAAATTTTACCGGAATGAAGAAAGATGTGTCTTCTCAGAATATAAAAAGACTAACTGAGAAATTTGTCATAGAAAAATTCGGCAGAAAAACGTCAAATGTGTGTCAATGGATAGCAACTTTTGAAACTGAATGTACGCGATTAGGAGTAGACGAAGACTCGAAGAGGATTGAAGCTCTTAGGTTATTTTTAGAGGACTCGTGTCTCGACTGGTACAGTTCAATGCTTATAAAATATACAGTCGACTCGGAATGGTCGATGTGGACAAAAATATTTTGCGAGACTTATGCTGACAAAGGTTGGTCACCAATCAGGTATGCTATGTCATTCAGATTTATACAGGGTTCGTTACTAGAGTACGCGTTGAAAAAAGAACGTCTTTTATTAGAGATAAATAAAACAATGGATATAACGACACTGATAGATCTTATAGTTACAGGGTTACCAAATTTCGTAGCGGATAGAATTGATAGGAAAAACTTGAAAGCAACCGAAGATCTATTTAATAATCTCAGAGGTTTAGAACATTTGGTGGGAAAAAAGATTCCGGAAAAAAAAATGGTTGTTTTTGAAAATAAAATTAAAGAAAAAAACGAAAAATACCGACCTTGCAGAATTTGTGAAAAAGAAAATAAAACAAACCGGTACCACCCTGAATCCTTGTGTTGGTTCAGGAACAAAAACAGTGACGGCTTAAAACGAGATCAAATAAGAACTGTTAATAATTCTCAATTAGAGACAGAATTAAATGAAATAGATCCAAAAAACTAGAAATCCCACCATTAATCAAAATTAAGTTATTGTTAAATGACACTTTGGAAATCTTTGGTGTTTATGATTCAGGATCAAATGTGTCATTAATAAATTCAAAATTGTTGACATTGAATAATAATTCGAGAATGAATAATATTAAAACTGCAGGTTTAAAAACGATTAATGGTGTAAAAAAATCTACAGGGATAGTGACTTTGAAGATAAAAATCTTAAACATGGAACATACTATAAATGTATTCGTGATAGATGAGGAAAATTTTGACTACGACTTCTTGGTAGGATTAGATTGTATAAAAAAATTTCGTCTCACGCAAAACGAAAAATTGGAAGTTACACAAAATATTGATATTTTAAAATGTGACTATAATGAGAAGGTAGTATGTGACGATTCTGGAAAAATTCCTGACTTTTCAGGTAATAAAATAGAAGGAAAAATATATAATAACAATAAAGATGTGAACAGCTTAGGAAAAACTGAAAATAAAACAAAAAATAAATACGAAATAAATTTTAATGAGCACGTAGAGGTTGTAGACTTTAATATTTCTATTAATCATCTCAACCATCAGCAACAATCTGAAATAGATGAATTAATTAACAAATATACATCACTCTTTGCTAAAGATAAATACGATATAGGTACGGTAAAGGACTATGAGGCACATGTGGATTTATTAATAGATAAATATTGCTGCAAAAGGCCATATAGGTGTACTATTGAGGATAAAAAAGAAATAGAACAGCAAATATCAAAATTATTAGAAAAAAAGTTAATTGAAGAATCTTATAGTCCTTTCGCCGCACCAGTAACATTAGCTTACAAAAAAGAAGATGGTAGAAAATCTAGATTGTGTATTGATTTTCGTGACTTAAATAAGATTGTTGTTCCTGAATCACAACCATTTCCACTAATTGAAGATTTAATGATTAAAACTAGAAATTGTACATTTTTCACAACACTGGATATAAACTCAGCTTTTTGGTCAATCCCTATGAAAATCGAAGACAGGAAAAAAACTGCATTTGCTACTCAGGAAGGACACTTCCAGTGGACGTGTTTGCCATTTGGTTTAAAAACTTCGCCGGCCATTTTTCAGAGGATTTTAAGTAGCATTATAAGAAAACACGGCCTATCTAATTTTACTGTTAATTACATAGACGATATCTTAATATTTTCTGAAACATTCGTAGAGCACATTAGACATTTATCGTTACTTCTGGAAGCAATTTCGAAAGAAGGGTTTAGACTGAAATTCTCTAAATGTAACTTTGCTCAAGATTCGGTGAAATATTTAGGTCACATAATCGAAAATAATACAGTTACTCCGTTGAAAGATAATTTGACTGCCATAAAAAATTTTCCTACGCCAAAAACACAAAAAAAATGTTCGTCAGTTTTTAGGTAAAATAAATTTTTATGGGAAATATGTGCCAAATATATCTATTTTATTAAATCCTCTACACAATTTGCTAAGAAAGGGACGGCCATTTATTTGGTCGGAGGACTGTAAAGAATCTTTTGAGAAAGTAAAAAGACTATTATGTATGAAACCTATATTAGCAATCTACGATCCCGAATTGCCAATACATATTTATACCGATGCATCAATTCAAGGTATCGGGGCAGTTTTGAAGCAACCACAGTCTAATGGAGAGGAAAGACCGTGTGCATATTTTTCGAGAAAATTGAACGATACACAGAGAAAGAAAAAAGCTATATATTTGGAGTGTCTAGCGATAAAAGAAGCAGTGAAATACTGGCAATACTGGCTTATAGGGAAAAGGTTTACGGTTTTCTCTGATCATAAGCCATTAGAGAAAATGAATATTAAGGCAAGAACGGATGAAGAATTGGGAGACCTAACTTACTATCTGTCTCAGTTCAACTTTGAGATAATATATTCCCCAGGAAAATACAATTTAGAAGCTGATTGCTTGAGTAGAAACCCGGTGTTAGAACCAGGTGACAATCAAGATGAACGTTTGAAAATTGTAAATTTTATTCAACTAAAAGATATAATAAATGATCAAGAAAAAAGTGAAGACATAAAACATAATAAAGATAAACTAAAACTAAAAAACAATGTATATTATAAAAATATAGGGAAAAAGGAAAAGATTGTTTTATCCGAGGAATACTCTAAAAAGCTCGTAGAAAATGTACATTATTACTACGGCCACATAGGCATACAACAGCTGGAAAAGAAAGTTAAACCATTTTATACATCGAGAAATTTGACGAATGTTATCAAAAAAGTTTGTGATGATTGTGAAATATGCATAAAAAACAAATCTAGAGGCAAATACAAATTTGGATTAATGTCACACTTGGGCCCTGCTACTTACCCTTTTGAGATAATATCCATAGACACTATTGGTGGATTTGGTGGATCTCGTTCTACGAAAACATATTTACATTTACTAGTGGATCATTTCTCGAGATATGCCTTTGTTCTGACATCTAAAACTCAAAGTGCAAATGATTTTATAAAGCTTCTTCAAAAAGTGATACAGGAAAATACAGTTGGCATGATTCTATCCGATCAGTACCCGGGTATAAATTCACGTGAGTTCAAAACCTTTTTAGATACGGAAAATATTCCAATTATCTTCACGGCAGTGAATGCCCCATTTTCGAATGGTTTAAATGAGAGGTTGAACCAGACGCTAGTAAATAAAATACGGTGCAGAATAAACGAAAAAAAAAGATAAATTGGCTTGGACGACTATTGCACACGAATGCGTTCAAAAATATAATGAAACAGAACATACAGTGACAGGTTTTTCACCTAGGTATTTATTAGAAGGAACAAACATTGATATTTTACCAGATGAATTGAAACAAGAACCTACAAATAATGATTTATTGCGAGATAGGCAAATAGCGTTGGAAAATAGTATAAAATCACACAATTATAATAAAAAACAATTTGACAAAAATAGGAAAAAGTATGAATTGAAAGTAGGAGATTTGGTTTATGTTGAAAATGGAAATCGGTTAAATAGGAAAAAACTTGATGAATTAAAAATTGGTCCTTATGAGATTGTGGAAAAAATTTCAAACTCAATTTATAGAATAAATACGGGGCATAAGAAACCTGAATCAAATCTTTTTCATGTTACAAAGTTAGTACCAGTTCCATAAAAAATAGAAATAAATGGAATAATTGTACTTAATGTTGGGGGGGAGATGTAAATGAGGTTCATAGCTCCTCATTTAACTTGTCTATGGCCTTGTCTTTGAAGGTTGTCAGTTAGACTTGAATTGACAAGAGATATAAAACGTAATGTTTAAGATATTAGAATAATTATAATAAATAGAAGAATATGCGAAATATTAGCATTTAATGTTGTTTCTCCTTTCAGGTAAAGTGTTTAGTTCATATTTTATATGATATAATTTGTTTGTAACATTTTAATTAATAAAATGTTCTCCTTTCAGAGCAACACAATTTTGTTTTTGTTTCGCCATTTTTACACCAAATGTGTAATGTGTTTATAAACACATTATATATATATATATAAATACTGTGACACTGCTTATACAAATATATCTGCGTATTACATCTGCCGATATAAATATTTTATCGGCAGGTAGATACAGGTTGTGGTGAGACGGAGGAAATAAATCCAGAAACAATAAACTCGAATTTATTGTAATACACCCTGTACCCTGTATAAACAATCCGCACCAAAACAAGTCTACTCAGTTATGAGGACTTAGAGTGAATGTATCATTGCGTACATTATTGGAGTATCTGCACGAGGGTGTGATACTTTCACATAATTTAGTTTTTATATTATCGTATCTGCGTAGTGTGACACTCTTTATAAGTATCACGTGTTTTTGTTGAATGCATACAAGTCCGAATATTGCAACTTTATCGGACAGTTGCAAAATTTAAAAGACCTGAATTATCATTATTATTACTTAAGACCCGGATGCGTCATTCGGTTTGTAAATTAAGGCCAATAAGGCCGCATCGGAGGCAACCTCCCAGCCCTAGCTAAAGGCAGACTGATAACTGATGTAATAACAACCCTTCGAGCCCTTTGGTGACTTTGATGTAATTATTGATTGTTTGATGGTTTGGTGTATAATACATACACAAAGATTTCTAAATGAGGCTTCCAAAGCGGACTTTCTCTGTTATCAATTAAACATGCCTCTAGATATAACTTAGCCTTTGACATTCATCGTTGATATGGATAACCGACGTAATTCAGAGTTGGAATTAAGCTACGTACCAAATCGTGGCCGATAACATGGAGCATGGGGCTGATACCTACAAGTATTTTCATATCTGGTGTCCGTGAGACGCTGCAGTCCGCGAGCAGCCCGCCGCGGCCAACCACGTCGGCTACGAAAGACGTTTCACGATTTCAATTTTCATACTCGCATAAGGAAAATCATGCAGTGCAAGGTTTTATTACTTCTGTTATTGGCGGTATCGCACGGTAAGTTTTGTAACAACCCGATTGCATTCCAGTTCTGAATTTTATGATCTTGAAATTGTGGATGGATTTAACCGTGCCTGAGCATAACCGCCCAGGGAATTCCCAGTAGGATTTAATGCTTTCGTTCCAAATTGATCACGGTTGAAAATTAGGAGATAGGATAGACAATATACTTACATCATATTGTGTTTGATGTATGTACTAGGCGGAATATTGTGTCTGTGTTGGCAGAGGGCGCGCGGTACCGCAGCGACTACAGCTTCGTGTCCGAGGTCGACGGCTGGCTGAAGCTGCAGCGCGTGCCCTCCAACTGGCACGAGGCGCGCCTGCGCTGCCACCTCGAAGGTAACCGAAACCCTACTTATATCAACTCTGGAAGCACTAGCAACTCTATAAATCATGAGAGTAATTGTTGTCCGCAGGTGGTGTTTTGGCTTCTCCGTTGAACAATCAAATGTCGCTGGCGCTGAAAAACCTCATGTCGTCGAACAGCGTCACCTGCGGCTTGTTCACAGGCATCCACGCCACGTTCTCTCGCGGGGACTTTGCCTCCGTCGAGGGTAAGCTCTCAACATACTGAACATAACCCAAATATTGATCTTAGCTAGTCGTTCCTCAGCTATGATTGACGCTTGTCTTGTCACTCTAGCACCTTGTCAAAAGTTAATTCGTGCCACCCAACCAACTGTTGCTGTTATCTGCGTATGTGGTTTCCTCTGTAGGGGTCCCGCTAGCGCGCATTCCGGTGCGCTGGGCTGCGGGCGAGCCGGACAACCAGCGCGACGAGGAGCAGTGCCTGCTAATGCTGCCGGACGCGACGCTGGCCGACGTGCCCTGCTCCGACACGCTGCCCTACGCCTGTTACCGCAAGAAGACGCCCGGCTTGGTGCTCAACACCTGCGGGACGTTTGACAACGGTAACACTCACCCACGCATCCCGGCACTCCCACCAGTTTGTTCCACCATTTTGTCTCAATTTGGCAATGAATCCTTGACAACATTTGAATCTGAGTAGGAAGTCAATTTTAACTTTTTAAATTGGATTGACATGAATTAATTACAGCATTTTTTATTTTTTTCCTGATATCTTATTACATCGTGAAATTACTTCTTTCAAAAATCGTCGAGTTACTCAAGTCAAAACGCAGTGATCACAGCACATGGAGCACCAACCTTAGCTGCCCGCTAGGTTTGGTGTTTTGCTGGCAGTGGCGTAACTATGACGTCTGAACGTCTGAAGCCCATGGAAAATTCATCAGATGGGGGTTCTCAACTTAAAGTAGTGCTTCATCGTCCCTTCTGTGCTCTAAGTCGTGCCAGTTCGGGCCCCGTTGAGCTAGGGGCCCGTGGCATTCAACCAATCCTGCCACCCTATAGTTTCACTGATTGCAAGGATGATCTCGGGCAGTGTACGTTGTGTGCTGTGCAGGGTACGAGCTGGACGCGGGCACGGGCTCGTGCTACAAGTTCCACACGGTGCCGCGCACGTGGTCGCGCGCGTACATGGCGTGCGCGGCGGAGGGCGGCCACCTCGCCATCATCAACAGCGACTCGGAGGCCAACGTCATCAAGGCGCTGTTCGCTAAGCACAAACACCTCATTACTACCCGCTCTCCTTGGGGCAAGGTATGCTCTCAATAAGACCAAATATGGATTTCTGAAATGACGTGTTCTATTGCTGCCGAACTTTTCAACCTCGCGAAGGATCGGAGGAAATATGCGGATCTGACTGCCAACATCCACTAGTTGGAGAGGCACTATAAGAGAGAGAGATTGAAAAAAGAATAATGGAAAAATGTTTGACTGTTCAAAAAAGTGACCGAGGGCATTGACGCTGTTGTATTTAAATAAATTTGTGTTGTGTTTAAGGAAATCGTGTACGTGGGCTTCCAAGACCGCGACGAGCCCGGCGAGTGGCTGACCGTGCAGGGTGAGTAGACCCGACCGTCGCTAGTAAACTCAGCATGGCTATCAAAGAGCCCGCTGGCAATCCAAACAGTTATTACTTTGCCTATATATCATGTAATGTGATACTGAAGCGTAAAAGTCAATGCTCAATTGACCATTAATCAACTTTGTAAGTAACGAATTTTATGGCAATATATAGATCGTTTATATGCCGTGGCGTGGTCGTATGGTGCCTTAAGATGTATCCAGAACACTTCAGCAGGTGGTCGTGTTAGTTCGCTTGGACGTCCCAGTACCTAAAAGTTTTTTTAGGGTTTTATTGTGTTTTACTAATTCATTAATGTTTCTATACATTGTTTTATTTTCAAAGTCTACGGCGTCAAAAGGGCCACTTAGTACCAACTAGCCGCTAAAATATTCCAAAATAATATATTTATAAGACATCTTATTACATTACCCGTGACATTTTCTTTTTCTATACCAAGTCAAAGAAGCCTGATTGTTCTGACTCTGATACGACTGAGTGTTGTCACAGGCCAGACGCTGCAGCAGGCGGGCTACAGCACGTGGCACGGCGGCGAGCCCAACAACGCGACGGCCGGCCAGTTCTGCGGCGGCGTGTACCGCACCGGCGGCCTGGACGACCTCTGGTGCGAGAACGTCTACAGCTTCATCTGCGAGAAGGCGCCCGACAGCCTGCTGTGGGACGACCAGTGGAACTAGCCATCGCGCACCCACTAGAAGACACAACTCAACATTTATACTTAAGGGAGTGGTTGGATAGGAGTATACTTTTCAACGGATGAGAGAGGCTTGTGTGAACCAGATGCTTTTGATGCCGCAAGCACCAGCTGAGGCAGGCCAACTGGAAGCAAGTTTGGAATTACGGTAACGGTTATGTTTTTGTCAAGTTTAGCCGCAATATAGGCTGCATCGCTCGTGCCAGACTGTTTTGATACGTTTTGATATGAGTATTACTTTACAAGTTGACAAAATGATAAAATAACTTTGCTTTTAGAATCGCCTACGTTTACGAGACTAGCTTAAGTAGGTATAATAAAATTGTTATAAAACCTGTCTCTCATGGAGCAAATGCTGTTATTATTTATGTATTTTTATCATTAAACGTGGTTACGTTTTCTTTACTGGTTAGTATAATAGTAATCCTACTAAAATTATAAATGCGAAAGTTTGTGAGGATGGATGGATGGTGTGACGATGTGAGTGTGTATGTTGGTTCCATCTTCACGCTGTAACAACTTTACGGATTTGGATAAAATTTGGAACGGAGTTAGCTGCATCCCTAGATAACACCTCGGCTATTTTTTATCCCGGAAAATTGCAAAGTTCCCGCGGGATACCGATAAACATTTCAAAGGTCGTAGCTGCCTAGAGTCGCGACGTTAATAATTATTGCAGAATATACTACATATCAACAGTTCTTAGGTCTAATTCTACGCGGATGAAGTCGCGGGCAGAGGCTATTACATACATATCAGTCAGCAAATTGGCTCAGACTGACTCAGAAACAAAATTTTCAACTAAAATACTTTTACTCCAGTAAAATATGAAATACGTCAGCATCATGATGTTTTATGCAAAGCCAAAGTGAGAATTGCTCGTTTTAAAATAAGAAATGCGCGCATGTAGTGAGATAGGCGACACGAGCGGGCGCCCCCGGCGGCGCGCGGCGCGGCGCGTCCCGACCGCCGCACTATCATTCCGCAATATTGGCAAACTTTCCGCACCATCCCGTCTTTTCTGGAAGACTATTTGAAACTCAATTCCGCTTTAATGATACCAAAAGGATTATTTTTTCACGTGTAAATTTACTTTGACGACCGGATAGCCTAGTGGTTTGTGACCCTGACTATGAAGCTAGAGGTCCTGGGTTCGAATCCCGGTAGGGGCAGACAGTTGTATGATGAATACGAATGTTTGTGCCTGAGTCATGGATGCTGTATGTATTTAAGTATGTATTTATCTACATTATTATAAGTATGTTTATCCGTTGCCTGGTACCCATAGTACAAGCTTTGCTTAGTTTGGGGCTGGGTCAATTGGTGTAATTTGTCCCAAGATATATATATATATATATTTTTAAGCATGTATCTTAACGTCCATTTGAGAGGGCGTATATGAGTATTAGTGGATAGAGCCGATGCAACTTATTATTGCGCTACCGTTTCGATCTACCGTGGTTGCAGTTCTCCATCGGGGTGTTGTTTCACCGCCGCATTGATTATTTGGTATGGTAATGTAATATTCAAGTGCCGTCAGCATAATAACCAGTATACTTTAAGCAAGACTTATTATTTTTATCTCCAACATCCTCCGTCTGACGCGCTGTCGTATTCGCGTCACGCACGGCGACCGACAACTTTTTTTGCAAACGAGGTGAAACCTGTAGCTCCGATATTAGAAGTGGGCTCGGCGTCGCGCGAGGCTCGCCCGGGGGAGCTTTGAGGCGAGCGCCTCCAAACTACTGAAAGGCCGGATAATATAATTCACTCGCTGATTGAACTGTCTCTGAACGTCGGCGAACAGCTCGCTGGCTCGTGCCGTTGATGCGGCCGCCTGAATCACTAAGTTTTTTCACCTACAAATTGTTTACAAATTTGGAAATACCCATAACTATCAATTAAATTACGCAGGAGTTGCATGAAATAGAACGATGACGAGTTTAGGAAGTGTGAAATACGAGTGGCGCAGACACAAAGCGGGGGGGGGGGGGGTGCATCACGCCGCAGCCGCCAGCAGAGCAACTTGTGATGAAGCTGTTTGTGAGCCGCGGGGGCTGCGGGGGCTGCGGGGGCTGCGGGGCTGCTCGCTCCGGCACTCTACTCGTACTGGCGGCTGTACATAGAGCGAAATTAACTCATAATATAATGTGTATTAAAATGTCGAAACAAAAAGCGCGCCAGCAGAGCAGTGACTACATAAAGTTGATGTGTGCAAGCCCAAGCTATAAGCATATTTTGTAGTCAACGGACAGAATTCATAGCATACTTTACTTCTCCAAGAAATTGTATAAAAATGGAAATTAAGGTTAATTACCTAACTCTCTTTTGTGTCTACCGAGTCTCTTCCCACGACGAACTAACTCGGCGTGCTAATGTTGTCATTGTCACTGAAGTATACAGAGAGTCATGACATATCTAAACGACACTAAAAATTAGAACACAGACAAATCCGAAAATTAAAGCTATGGCAGAGAAGTGCTATACCGCTACACCACCCGTACCCGTAGCAGGTGAGTACCTCAGCCTTCGAATTTTTCTATCTGTTACTAGCTGCCACGTGACCTTGTTACTGCGTATTTTTGTCGCCAAGCGTCATCTGTTTGTCTGTACGACACAATTACAAACACACAGCGCATGCACAGTAGATATTTCAGTTTAGAAATATAATTGCTAACGAGTAAAATCGTAACGTTCTTCCTTGCTGGTCTGGGAGCAAAGAAAAAACATAGATGAAACATACCCGCGCAGATGGTAAAAGCCCATCGAGGGAATGGGTGAAACTTATAAGAATCATGTTATAGGCAACGAGGCTAGCAACCCATCACTATTTTGATTCCATTTTCCATCTACACACCCTCAACTCGCTAATTGTGGCCTGTAGGTACCTGTTACCTTAGGCTCTGTCTACCCCGTAAGGGATAAAGACGTGATTTGGGTATGTGTATGTATGTATGTAAAATCGTAAAAGTAAACATAAAAAAACCGGTCAAGTGCGAGTCGGACTCGCGCACCGAGGGTTCCGTATCATTATCTATAAATATCTAAAACCAGTGTAAGCAGAGCCCTGCTCCAAAGCAAAATGTACGCAGTGTGGGGTTACTTTATATTGGTCACTGCTATATACAGACATACATACACATTTACGGTTTTCGCAATTATTCTTTAATCTGTGCTATAAGACCTACCTTCATACCAAATTTCAAGATTCTGCGTTCACGGGAACTACCTTGTAGGTTTTGATTCCCTTGAGAGTTGAAAATTTGCGGAAATTTGCGGCATAAACGGCTGTATCTTTTGATTGCGTTGGCTTAGAATTTTGATTTTTTCACAGCTCCAAGGGGCAGTAGACCTAAGTATTTGATATAAATTTCAGCTTGATACCTCCACGCGTTCCTGAGAAAAAGGGTCTTCACAGACGGACGGACGGACGGACAGACGGACAACAAAGTGATCCTATAAGGGTTCCGTTTTTTCCTTTTGAGGTACGGAACCCTAAAAATCAAGAAGTAACATTCTTGATTCATTTGATAGTGTTAAAGAATTATTTCGAATTATTGAAGCAGGTTGGGTAAGTTTGATTCTAGTAAAGGTTTTTCGTCGTAATTTTTAATTCAAAATAAGTCACACGGAAACGTTCGTCCACTTCGATAGAAGTATTCAGTCAAACTCAAACGAACCCAACCACTTGCTGGAGTATGTACCTACCTACCTATAAAAAGGGACAGTGCGAGTACTGTGTGTGTATAGAACACTGTGGCGCCACCTAGGCGGTTCCCTGCGGTGCGCTCATGCAGCCCGCACGCGGTGCCGCAGCTTGCCCCCGTCGGAGCTCACAGCGCCTCTGTGGAGCCAGGTGGAGCCGGGCAACCTCCGGCAAGCGGCGTGGCTCCTGCATGCTACGCAGACCAGCCAGACTTATTACTTTACTTCCCTAATATTTATCCTACTATTGCGTGTTCAGCCATCAGAACAATAAATATTATAATAAAACAAAAATTACAAGCCTAGAAATTTTATGACATAGCGAAGTTGTCAGTTAAGTTAATTGCCTGTTATACTATGCATATTAGACGTACCGGTCTTACCGGAACGGACGTCAACCGACGTAAACGGCAGCGGGCCGGCACCGGCGAGCAGCGAGCTACCCGCAGCGGTAACAAGCCTGTTTTTGAGAATAATGTTATCATGTTATCGTATTGTAATACTTGTAATAGCATCTCGAGCTACGGACTCTGCACGAGGTTCTACCGCCCGCAACATCGTGATCAATGATCGTTCGCACGATCAAAATATTTCTGAGTATCAAAAATATATAACGCTTGTAACCTACGACGCAAGGCAAGGCGGCCGCCGGCCGGCAGCGGTCCGTCGCCGGGCGGGGCAGGCGCCGGGCGCCGGGCGCCGGGCCGGCCGAGCGCGCCGTAACTCATCTCCGCAGCCCCACGTAGTAATTAACAGCGCCAGCATCGCCTGCCGCACACACTCTTAGGTACAAACAATTTTTATACGGCTAGGCGTAATGGATATTGTCAATAACTTAATTTATTGAGTAAACTTTGATTTGTACGCCGAAAGGTAAAACATGACGGACTCTTTTATGACTAGAACAACTTTGTAATGTGAATATTAACTGATGTTTATGCAAATCAATTATCTCTTACCTTATCTTATCTCTTATAAACTTTGAACTGCAATAAATATGGATATGGAAATAAGATAATAATAATCATAAAGAGGCTCAACGTATAGAGACAAAACTCAACGAAGAGCTGTGCTTTGTCTTTGCGAGATCAAATCAGACATGACGAGATCCGTAGAAGAACGTAACCGGCGCAGCTTAATACCAAGTTGCACCTTAAGTGGGAGTGGGCGGGGCGACTTGATCGTAGAACCGATGGCTGCTGGAGCCGGAGGTTCTAGAGTGGCGACTGCGTGCGTACCGCCTCCCGCGAGGTGGACGGACAATTTAGTTAGAATCGCGGCTGTGATGCGGAAAGCCATTGGCTCCGGATTGCACAAAACCGATCGTCACTCTAAATCTTTCCTCTTTGTAATTTTAGTAATGGTGTAGATATATAGGTATAGACTATCTGATATCTTTAAACGAGAAATTATTGTACAGTACTTAAGCATTATTAGATTAGAGTCCTGTGTCCTCGAGAGAGCTTTCGACCGTTTATCAACTGTAGGAGTTTTTGGGGCGAAAAATCGATCTAACTAGGACTCATCTCTGAGAAAACGTGGTTCCGAGTTTTGCAGACACCAAGCTTTGATGCTCGGTCGCCAATAGTTGAGAGCGGGGGCAGCGGTGCGGCCGCCGGCCCGCGCGTCGTCTTGATCCCGCCCGGCTTGGCTTGCCGGCAGCTTCATCGGATACGGTTATTAACGATTATCGGCTCGTCCGCCGCACTGCACCGCGCTGCAATCGACCCCGGTCCGGCTTCCGTTATGGGTTTCATTCATTTCAATTTTATTAGACACTATTTAGTGTGGCACCAAATTAAATTGTCCTTGTGAGGCTCGTATTCTACTGGTTTCGCTCGTGTAAGCCTTAGATTTGGTAGACCCCATCGTGATCTTCCTATACGTACGTAAAATTTCATAATCTCTAAACTTAGTTGTTGTCATTTCGGAACATTACTTTCGTATCCCGATTTCAGAAAAAAAAATATCATACTTATGTATTAAATCTAGGTTTGAAAGTATTGTGTGACAGGTTTTTCCAAATCCGTTCACTGGCTGTTTTAGCTTGAAAGAGTAACACACGTGAACATCTAACCTTTCACACTTACAATGTTATAGTAGGATTAAATGACGATAGGGCTTAGCTTACTAGGTATATTATAGCAGAACTACGGTACAACGCAGCTCGTGCCTCGAGCACGCGACACTTCAGTGCACTTTTGTCAAACAATCCCGCTCCTCGAGCGATGCAGCGCCGAGTGTCGCAGACGCTCCAGATGCAATTTTAATACGGTCGCATATTTCAGCCGGCGTTCCGGCGAGCTCGCCGCGCCGAATAGCCGGAGTGTTTGCCGGCGCCGGCCGCTAATGACCGCAATACACAGCCTACTTTATGCCGGCCACCTGCCTCGACCTGCCAGAGATTGGCTTCTCTTTGCCCGCTTTGACACACTTCTATTTGACACGAGAAGGGTCATTCCGCACGACGATTGCTTCTTGTCTTACAACTTGCTTTAAAGCGACTAACATACTTGGATTTAAATAGGTTTTTGTAAGTGACTGCATCAGAACAACTAGTGGATCTGCGCAAAGTTTTTTTTAAATAAAATAGAGCGGAAAACCTGATGGCAAGTGATCACTATTACCTATGGACACCTGCAAAAGATGCGGATGCGTTGCCAGCCTAGAGGGCTAAGATGGGTTACCCCAGGCGCCAGTCATTTCGCCGGCTGCCTTACTCTCCTGGCAGGAACACAAGTAGCGCAAGCACTGCCGATTGACGGCCGGGCTAGTGAGTAGATGGTAGTAACGATCCGGACGGACTTGCACGACGCCCTACTACAAAGTAACGCCTCATTTAATAAATTAATCTACCTTTTCACAGTTTTTTTTACTGATGGGAAACAAAAAAGGTCACTAAAAGACATATAGGAAGCAAGACTTACTTACTGGGATGAAGTGCACTTACATGCTTAAATATGTGTTTAAGGAAGAAGACTTTAATTCACACTCAGATTGAGTCATCGGCGGGGCGATAAACCCCGGGCGGCCGCCGGCGCCGGGGCGAGCCTCCTGCCAACGGAAGGTGTTTATTTCGTCGGTCGGGTGGCATTCCTGCATTGCCAGGTGGCCTCACTGGAGGGTGCTATTTTGCACTATGTTGGTATTGTGGGGTGTGTTACGTTACATCTCACTTCAAAATTTACACATAAATAGCTAGTCCTCGTAAGAACAGAATTATGTAAATTTTTGTGAGTCCCCGTAGTGGTGTCAGAAGGGATAGAAACAAAATAAAAAAAATACGATAACAAATTGCCAGAGAAAAGAATATGTCTAAAAATATAACTAAGCTACTTTTGCTTTAGTAACTGCTTTAACAAGTGAAAACACAAACTATTAGTTCTATCCCTTGTCCCCCCGTTTTACGGTACCATTCAAGTTAAAAGTTTGTCGGCAGTGTGTGTGTTGTAGGCAACCATTGTATTTGCACCTGACTAAAGGCTAACTGACCAGCAGGCTCCAACGAAATTACAGCACAAATTTATCAATATTACTACATAC
The DNA here is from genome assembly GCA_949127965.1 of Pandemis corylana. Classification (NCBI taxonomy): domain Eukaryota; kingdom Metazoa; phylum Arthropoda; class Insecta; order Lepidoptera; family Tortricidae; genus Pandemis; species Pandemis corylana. Next base: position 16,254,033 of record OX421857.1, on the reverse strand, counting down.
ATGCTTTTAATTCAAGGCGGCAAAATGCTATAAACTATTTCAATATAAATGGCATTTCCCGCGGCCGCCGCATAGTTTCGAAACGAAATTCGGCGCTAACTCGATTGCAGATTCGATTCCCGGCGCATTTCAATGGGCGCCCCCCCCCCGCCCTTCCGCCTCGCTCCCCTGTAACCTCCGGGCCAACAATTCAATAAAATATTCGTTACCGCCAAATATACGGATGTGACTTACGCGGGCCCGGTACTGGACTCTATTTATACATACAACATTTTAGTATACTGCGCCACGCCCGCTTCGCACAGGTCATTAAACCATATACCTACATAAACCTTCCTCTTGAATCGTTCTATCTATTGATGGAAACTGCATTAAAATCCGCATAGTTTAAAAGATCTAAGCTTACATAGAGCTCTTCGACTGTCTATCAACTTCTGATGCTGACTGTACAAAGCATGCGTACAGACGGCATGAAGCGGAATTTTTATACTACACATACACATATAAGTACAATACAATACAATAACTCTTTATTGAACACCACACATAACAACCAAAACAGAAAAAAGGTATACAGAAAATTACAAAGTAACAATAGGCGGCCTTATATATTATTATTATATTATTATATACAGAGCAATCTCTACCAGGCAACCATAATGGACTTGAGTAGGTACATACACAAATCATGTCTATATCCCTTTCGGGGTAGACAGAGAAAATGAAAATGAAAATGAATGAAAATGAAAATTTATTTTTGCAAATTGGCCGCCAGGGGCTCTTTTACATGTCTTTTTGAAACTACCAGCACATTCGGAAAGACCATCATTGCCAAGAAGAATGCGCCGCAAGAAACTTGGCAGAAAGTCATTTTTTCGAAATAAAATACAAATAAAATACAGAATACTTAAGTTCTACTTAAATTAAATACATTTATAAAAGGGATGTATAAGGTCCCCGAGTCTTAAACTATATTAATCTATAAATAGTAGAGATGTATAAAGTCTCTACTGGTCAAAAAATAAAAAACAAAGAAAAGAAAATAATAACAATAAGTTCAGTGGAGGTGTAAAACGCCTCTACCGTCAAATAAATTAATTGGAGATGTCTCCAATGTCGCAAGAAAAAAAAATATATAAAACAAAATTATGAAATATACATTTCATGTCAAGTAAGTAACCAATAAGCTTTTGGATTCCGAAGGCAAGCTTGCGTCTGCCGCCCCCAATGTTGGCTTCCACGCACTCATGTCCTGCTCTGAAAGCAGAGCGGTACCGAAGGCATGTCTCGCTTCCGTCCCCACAAGCACACTATGGGAACGTTTTAGGAACTTCGACGTCGTTAGCCTGCAACTAAACAGTAAAAGAAAAAAAAAATGAAACCGGAAATCCATAAGCTTAACAATATACCTACCCAATACCTAGCTTAATGCACATACGACATAGCAATATTTACGTCATTGTAAACAATAATAATTATGAAAAATAGAATAAATATTTAAATAAACAATTACAGTAGGTACAATATTTATATTGATAATACCTATCTTAATATTCATAATTAATAATAGCTATAGGTACAATTTTGAATCTTAATAAAAATCTTAATTAATCAAGATCAGCTAACCTAAACAGCAGACGGTAGCAACAGGGCCAGAGACCGTTGTATCTAGAGACACTACACGCATACACACATACACACACACCCACACACACACACACACACACACTATAGGATCACTCACAAAAACACTGGATCCTTACGGTAATTTTTCCAAAGATGGCCATGTCATGTTCTCATCACACATGTACTCATCGACTGTGTAATATGCTTTCTTTAACAGCGTGTTCTTTATGTATTTCTTGAATAACACATATGACAATTTCCACGCATCTACAGGCACTTTATTGTAGAACCTGACACAGTTTCCCAGGAAAGATTTACTTACTTTCCGTAGACGAAATTTAGGAATGAGTAGCTTGTGTTTATTACGAGTGTTGATATCATGGATGTCCGACAATTTCTTAAAGGAATTGAAATTCTTGTGTGTGTACATAATTACATCGTGTATGTACTGCGAAGCCACTGTGAGAATTTCTATCTCTTTAAAGCGCCTGAGGTAACAAGACCTAAAGGCCACGTTTAGCATGACTGGAGGCGTATAGGTGGAAAGGGGAGTCGAAATAGTGATGGGTTGCTAGCCGCAACGCCTATAACGTGATTCCTAAGAATTTCACCCATTCCCTCGATACTACGATTTCATAATATATATTTATGTAATAAAGATGATCTCACACACGGAACACTAGTTGCGAGTTCTCTACCAACAAACGGGCCCCGAATGGTCCACGGAGATTGGATTCGTTCTATTCCTCGTAATGCCAGTTTACTTTATAGTATAGAGGTACGTGATAACCGAACGGGGTTGGAGGCAGTACTAAGAAACGTTGACCACATTCAGATCAGACACACGTACGAGCCGTGGCCAGCCTTATAGCACAGATCAATGAGGTATTTAACCAAAATAGGTGCAGAACTATACAGTGGTGTAACATATTTAGTAATTAATTTGACATTTACACCGCACTGGAACTACATTGCTTCCGTGCTGGTCTGGGAGTAAAGAAAAAACATAGAATGTACCAGTTGCTTATTTTCCCGCGCAAGTGGTAAAATCCCATCGAGGGAATGGACATAGGAATCATGTTATAGGCGATGCGGCTAGCAACCCATCACTATTTTGATATCCCTTTCCACCTATACGCCCACAATCATGCTAAACGTGGCTTGGAATCCTTGAATGTTATTTTCATACGCGACTCTACATTACTATAGAAGTCTACAAAGCGTCCGGTGTCGAGCGAGCTCCACCCACGTTGCCGCCGCCTGCACTTCTAATGTAAATAAATACATAGCATTTTTAACTTGACACGATACTATTTTATATACAAAATAAAACGAAGTGCAAAAGCACACGGGTTCGTTTTCGACGCCGTTATGCAGGAGACAGCACTTTATTATTCGGCCAAATACAACGTGTTTATGAACGCTGTCGGGGCGGAGCACTTTAGGAATCAAAACAAGTCGTAGGTGTCAATGTTTCGGATATCAATAATGGGTATATTCAGGAGGCAGTCAGGGTAGTTCGCCGCAGCCGCCAGGTTTGGTTATATAGTGCATAGAATTTAGACACTTACATTTTAGGACGACGTCCGCGTAACTAACATAAGTAAATTTTAAGTCGACTTTAAAGAATACGGAGTAATTTATGGCTGGTGTTATTCTTCGTTTCTCCAGATGAACTTCGCTTAGGACCTGTCTTATTGTTCCGTATGTTCGGGTATCTATACTCTAGTGTCTAAACAAACCTCATCCGCGGATCTGTTTTTCGCAGGCCGTAGTCTTGGGCACTTTAGAAAATAAGTTAATGTTTGCATACCAATTTATTTGGTTAGACGTGTCGCCGGACGTCAACACTAAATACTAGATCACTTTTTTGCCATGTCTAAAGCAAAATAAATAAATTCATTTCATTTCCTTTCATGGTGTACCTATCGAGGGAATCTTAGGAATAATGATATAGGCGATGAGGCTAGCAACCCATTACTAATTTGATTCCCCTTTCCACCTATACACCCGCAATCATCCTAAACGCGGTCTTTACCTTAGGCTGTGTCTACCCAGTATGGTATAAAGATGAGATTTATGTATGTATGTATTTGAAGCACGAGTTCTTCTTCTTCTTCTTTTATTTGTGGCGTATCAAGTCGTTATAGCGACGACAACTTCGCCAATGTCAATGTAAAAATTTTTATTAAAAAATCTTGTGACAAAATGTCGGCAACGTTGTACGGTAATGGTCAAAGACCCCCCTCCCCCCCTGTCGGGCTCTTAGCCAACGGTCAATGATATCCCTCAGAAACTGCCAGGAAATCATTAGCCGATGCCCAGGGCGCACCGGACCAAGCACTGCTCTTCCCCCCGGACGGATCCAAAAACGAACCGCAGCTCTTAATCACACGTGGAGGTAACCCGACTCGCACCCCGAAGCACGAGTTAGTTGCAGAAACAGGTTACGTGCGTAGTGACAGTGACGGGGCTGTTGTCAGCGAGCTCGCGTCGGCGCCCGAGGACGGCCGATGTGCGCCTACCTTCGATCAACAATACAACTAGATTCACGGTGATAGCTCTGAAAACGGCTCCATGAAATAAGACCACAAAATAAATTTGTGGCCTTCTTTCTGACAGTACGCGCCAACCTCGGCCAACGTGAGGACGTGTCAAAATGCCACAATGTGCGTTCAAAAATTGTAAAAACAGCCACCGAAACACTAAGGTTTCGGAAGGAATATCTTTCTTTAAGTAAATACAAGTCAGTATTTCATAAAGTACGTGATAATTTGCAGTTTACATTTTAAAATCAATAATTTATTGTTTGGCAATGATGGCCCACCATCTTGACAATTATCGGTGGTTTTAGAACAAGAAATTCATGGAGTAGTTCTCGTTTTAAAATAAAATATATATTGTTTTTTTTTGTAGATTTCCTAGTGATCCTTTTTGCTGTGCGGAATGGATAACTATTGTCGCGAGAGAAAGAGAAGAAGAACTTTACAGGCCTGGATACCTACATTATATAAGGTATCTATGTGCAAAATTTCAAGTCTCTAAGTCCAGTAGTTTGGGCTGTGCGTTGATATATAGTTGTCAGTCAGTCAGTCAGTCAGGACTTTGAATTTTATTAGCTTATAGTAAATTTCAAATTAAATTTTGCACATAAATTCGGAAAAACTCAGGAGGTGCGAGGCCTGGTTTGAAACCACGACTTTCTGCTTGAGAGGCGGTAGGTCGAACAACTAGGCTACTACGGTTGTTGCCTGGCTGGGCCTGCGTGGGAACTATGGCCCAATCCCTCTCGTTGTTAAAGGAAGCCTGTGCCAGCAGTGGGACGTAGATAGGCTTAATTATTAAAATTCATGTTAATATTTGTATTTGTAAATATCTGACAAATAAAAAAATTCTGAGTTATATACTTAATTGCGACTCCATTATTACCCTGTTCCTCAAATAGAATGACATCTTTTTGAAACGAAGGTAGTTCTTTTGTTTATCGACCGCTTTCGCTCGTCTTGTGACGAAACGTCGTAAGTATTATATACAATTATAATTATTTGGATCTTTGTTGCTTAGACTTAAGGTTTATTTTACGTTAATAAAGAAGGTAAAACAGATATAGCTATAAGCATAAGCAACAGGGCCACTTTTTCGCTTTGATTTTGTATGGGACCGTGAATCTAGTTGTATTGTTGATCGAAGGCGCCTACTTAGCGATGAGCGTTGAGTATAAAGTTTGGCGAAAACTTCAAGCATAGTCAGACAAGGAAATGCTGCAAAAGACTGATGATGAGAATTCACTTAAATAGTAAACCAAACCATAAATAAATGAATAAAAAAAGAGCAAAGATAGAAACACAAAGGTAGTTATATGGCTTTTACGCGGGGCTGTCAGCTCTAGCAGGGAGACCGAGATTTGATTGTCAACAGCAAGTTACGGTTTTTATCACGCACTACTGTAACTGTTTTTAACCCCCCATGCAAAAAGAGGGGTGGTTGTAAGTTAGACGTCGATGTCTGTGTGTCTGTCTGTGGCATCGTAGCTCTCTAACGGATGGACCAATTTCGATGCGGTTTTTTTCATTCGAAAGCCAGATTCCTTGCAGTTGTTCTGAGCCAGCTTTGGTAAAAATCGGTCCAGTAATTTTAACAGTGTCAGTGTCAGCTTTTCCAAAATGATGTCAGCCATTTTTGGCATAAATTAAATGATCTATTTTTTTTATTTTTAGTATTACGTCGATTAATGCGTGGGGGGGGGGGGCGGTTTAGTTTATTTTATTTTATGTTATTAAGTAAGTACTTCAATCGAGTTCTAGATTACTTAGTGTTTCAAGTAGGTAATATGAGTGCAAAATAAAAGCTTGAAAAAAGATAAAGTAAAAAGTAGGTGGTTGGAGTTGTTGCCGTGTTCCGATCAGATAATTTTCCCCGTTGACTGTACGAAAATGAAGCTGAATTGCGAGAGTGGGCACTCAAAGGGCGGGCGCTCCGGGCCGCGAGGAGCCCGCGAGCCGCAACTTGAGCTTGCTCGCCGGGAACTTTGCCGATCTCGCGGGATATCGAACTGTGTGGTTGATTTTTGCCCTTGAGACGATACGAGGCTTTCAATGGTAGTGATTGAGCCACGCAGCGAGACGTGCGGTGAGTGTGAAGTTAAAACAAAATTGGCAGATTGTATCTTAAATTAGTTGCACAAACGTCTTATCAAAACAACTTAGTAAAGGTTCATTGGATATCTACACAGACTGAGTACGTATTTAACATAAATATGATTGCGATCAGTTTCTATCTTCCCTCCTGTATCGGACTATTTTTATATAACATACATACACATACATTATATCACGTCTTTATCCCTTACGGGGTAGACAGAGCCTAAGGTAACAAAACCTTGAGGCCACGTTTAGCATGATTGTGGGCGTATAGGTGGAAAGGGGAATCAAAATAGTGATGGGTTGCTAGCCGCATCGCCTATTAGACGATTCCTAAGATTTTCGCCCATTCCCTCGATGGGCTTTTACCATCTGCGCGGGAAGAGAAGCAACTGGTACATTCTATGTTTTTTCTTTACTCCCAGACCAGCATGGAAGTAACAGTTAAGTTAAAAGTTATATAACACTGTTTTAATTACAGCTTCCGTAGGTACTGCTCTGGGAGCTAAAAACTTCCATGCCGGTCTGGAAGCAAAGAAAAAACATAGAATTCCCCTTTCTACGTATACGGCCCATAATCCAGCTAAACGTGGCGCTAGGTCTTGTTACCTTAGGCTCTGTCTAAACCATCCACACGGGAGGGGGGCCGGGAAGGAGAGTCCCACATAACTTCCGTGCCGTCCCCACGGCGCGGTCGTATGCGTAACGCATTTTCTCACCGCAAAAAAAGTCTGTCTAAACCATAAGGGATGTAGACGAGATTTGTGTAGGTATGTATGTATGTATGTTTTCAAAATTCTTGCCCCTGGGCGTGTCTCCGTGCTCCCATCAGCCCCGCTTATCGGGCGGCGCGCGCGCAGCCCGGGGCCGCTGATTGCGCGCCGCTATCGGCCCCCGTTACCTTCGCCCGTTACGGCTTATTGCCACTTCCGTGCGCCATCAACATACAGATCGGGAAGGGATTCCATATTTTTTTTGTTGTTTGTTGTCGCTGGAGCGGGCGCCGCGTGCTCTCACGCGTGTTGTGCATTTTGCTAAGCTGTGAGATATTGCTCCTTTCGGAATTAAACTCATTTTATTTGCATAAACGAGATATAATAGTACAGGGGCTTACTGCGGTTCAATTCCGAATCCGTTTAGGGTCGCTCGCTGTCAGATCCATACTAGAAATGACAGCTAAAGCGGCTATCTCGTGTGAACTTGCCACTGGCCTCTTAAGTCATCGCTTATATTAAGACCGAGCCACCGAGTCCCAGTTATTTGATTTTAGATTTAATTTCGTATTTAAAGTTATTTTTTGATTTAACTATTTGTATTTTATGTAGTACATTCGGCAATAATCATTCGGTAATAAACATCCTTGCTATTAATTTGTACTTTAGCAAGTACGCGAGGACTTACGAGGCTAGAGGCGCTTTTGTCGCATGAGGTCCAATGACATTCACTTTTCACTAGTTTAGTCACGCTGGATAGGCATGTAGCTACATCTCTATCTGTACATAGTATAAAACAAAGTCACTTTCCGCTGTCTGTCCCTGTGTATGCTTAGATCATTAAAACTACGCACCGGATTTTGATGCGGATTTTTATAATAGATAGAATGATTCAAGAGGAAGGTTTATATTTAAAATTCTATACGCAGACGAAGTTGCTAGAAGCTAGTAGATATTAAAAAAAAAATAGTTCTGACTGATAGACTGAATGACTGACTTACCCGAAACACACAGCCCTAGACAGCTGAAATTTTGGATAAGATCATGACATTTTAATGTAGATCGTGGAACGGAGAACTGTTTACTATAACTACTTAACCACCGTCTATGAACAATGAAGGGGGATAAGACTGCAATGTATTTTATAAGGTTCTAGTTTGAGATCTATTTATTGATGAGCCGGTAAATGTTCGTGTAATAATCAGTGAAGTTATCAACATAACGGTTCTGTCAACTGCGGGGTGGAGAGTAGTGGGAGGGGGTGGCGCTACAAAGAGCCGCTAGGCTGAGCTCCAGGCCCCCGCCACACACTAACTCGACTTAGCATGTTTTATTTTCTTCCGTGTCGTCAAAAGTATTTTGTCTATGATAAAACTGGGACAAGCCGTTGAAGCTACAGCAGATTCATGTATCGTACTGGCCTAAGCACAACGAAATAACAACTAACATTTGTTTGCCTTTATTTTGAGTACAAGACTGTGCTGTACAAAGTTGTATGAAAAGCGAACCGTTATTTAGCTCGTGAGTGTAAAATGCAGTCTATTGTTATTTTGGGAGCGAGCCGGCTCTGCGGCGCCGGCGCGGCTAAATGATACTCATGATTAAAGTCCTTGATGGCATTCATGTTTCACAAGCGCGGGATGATTATATTAAATTTATGCTAAATAAATTATTTACCTCCCTAATTAAAGCATCGTTCTAATTAAAGAATTTATAACATAAGACACATGGATTCAAGCAAACGCCAACATTATGAATTTGATAATAAACAAAGAACACCGCCGTATCATTGTCCAAAAATATCTTCCGTAGCATATACGAAAATGTCGAGTTTTAAGTTTGGCTTGATTTGTTGCACCTATTTGTAAGGGTGATTGTGTTTTAGCGGCATCACAAAAACTTTTTATCTGTCTATGCCTTCTCACAAATGCCCACAAGCAGCCGCCCCGAGTCATCTGGAATAACTTACGTAGACCGCATAACAACCCGTGCCGACTCGCTAACTGAAACTAATGGCGTACCTACCTGCATAGGTGCAAACTAACTGGCGCTTTGATTTACAACTTTAAGTGAAAAGTACATAAAGAGTATCTATCTTTTCCCCTTTCTCGCTGGAATGATGTTTGAAGTCTCAAGCTTGGCCGCCATCATGACTTACCCATTATTTGTATCGCCTAGTTTAAAAAATAAACTTTCCGGTTTGGAGCGCTTGAAGTCGAAGCTGTTTTTTAGTAGGTTACCGTATAACGGGGTGAGTATAGGGACTAAATTGAAGTTCAAACATTGATAAAAAAATATGTTCATATGTGACAATACAATACAATACAAATACCTACTCTTTATTTAACAACACAAATCAGTTACAAAACGATACACCCAATAAAAGAAATAAGTCGGAACAGTTTAAGTACATGGCGGAAACAAATAGACAGGAGAAACGCAGGGATTCATAAAAACAACAATACTAACATAAATAAATAAAATAAAATAGTATGTATATACATCCACACATAACATTATTGCATAACACTTAAAAAGGTACCGATACAACATATATATTATAATGTACCTAATAACTTAAAAATAATAATGATAATAATAATAACATGTATTATATTTAAGAAGACCATATAACAAAAAACCGGTCAAGTGCGAGTCGGACTCGCGCACCGAGGGTTCCGTATCATTATCTATAAATATCTTTAAACCAGTGTAAGCAGAGCCCTGCTCCAAAGCAAAATGTACGCAGTGTGGGGTTACTTTATATTGGTCACTGCTATATACAGACATACATACACATTTACGGTTTTCGCAATTATTCTTTAATCTGTGCTATAAGACCTACCTTCATACCAAATTTCAAGATTCTGCGTTCACGGGAAGTACATACCTTGTAGGTTTTGATTCCCTTGAGAGTTGAAAATTTGCGGAAATTTGCGGCATAAACGGCTGTATCTTTTGATTGCGTTGGCTTAGAAGTTTGATTTTTTCACAGCTTCAAGGGACAGTAGACCTGAGTAATTGATATAAATTTCAGCTTCATACCTCCACGCGTTACTGAGAAAAAGGGTCTTGACAGACGGACGGACGGACGGACAGACAGACGGACAACAAAGTGATCCTATAAGGGTTCCGTTTTTTCCTTTTGAGGTACGGAACCCTAAAAATGAGAAAAGGATTTGATCAGAAGCAAAAAAGAAAAGAAAGGGACTAAAGACATAGGAAGTGGATTCAATTAGTGACAAATAGTGAGATTTGAGTTGGTGTTTAAAAATAGGTAGAGTTTTAGCTCGTCTTAGGTCTACAGGAAGTAGGACAGGGAGGGAATTCCACAGACAGGTAGAGGTCATAGTAAAGAAGTCATCACAATATTTAAAGGAAGAAGCAGGAACAGCAAGTGACAAGTTGATTTTCAAAGATAAAAAATGTTCCAGTCTCTATATTAGTTCTATCTCTTCTCCCCCGCAATCCCTTCTCTCCCCGTTTTACGGTACTATTCTCTTCGTTCAACATTGAGTAGGTCCGCCAGCGGTAACGATGGCGACAAACAAGCTTTCTGAATTAAGTAAGTCGCCTATTTCGCGGGACTGTTTTTTACAGAATTATTCCGGTCCGCGTTACGCCAGACTAATTTAGCTAAGTTATTAAAACTCTAGACGACTATGGAAAATAAATTGACTTCAATTCCATGAAACGGTGGCGTAATCACCGGTAACTATTACAAAGTTCTTTATTGCCTCCTCTGATTGTTACCTTACTACGACTTTCGGCCCAAATCATTCAGGTTTACAGTGACAGTAAGGCACGTTATTCAGCACCATTAGTTATTTAGTTGTAATACTAATTAATTAATTGAATCGCATTAAGACGTCATGGTTTTACAGCTTTACAAATTTCGCATTAGAAATGCAATCGCGGCTCCTCGGGTGCTGAAAGTCTCGGCCGACGGGGCATGCTTTGACGAGTACCCCTTGCACGGAAAATGTGTCATGAAACTGTAGCTCACATACTTGATATTCAACTTGTTAGTATTTTAGATCGATTAGTAAATGTTTCCTGTGATGGCGGGGCCTCCATACCGCCATTAGCGCGGCTCGAGCTGCAATTAGGGTCTCCGCACACGGGCCACAAAAAAACGCCGCCACCGGCATATTTCCTGTAGTTTTCATACATTTTTATGTACTCGCCGTACACGGTTGATGCCGATGGCTGCCACATGCTAGCTTCTTGTGCGGCGTTTGTGGCTGTGGCCGGTGGCCCGTGTGCGGGGACCCTTATAAACCGCACGGCGCACGGGCGGCGCGCGGGCGGCACGCGGGCGGCGCGGGCGCGGCGCGGCGGCGGCTAGCTCGCGCTCACACGCGATCGAATTAACTGGCTTAATTGTGTGGCTTTTGATTTTGACCTGAATTTAATTGGAGTTGAAACCTTTCATTTCATGCATGTATGGCAAATCGAGTTCAAAATATAATCAATACTTTACCATAGCTTTTACGTACGCCTCAGCAGACAATCAGTTACAATGAATGCTTGGGAAAGCTCTCGTAACGATTATGGTAGTCAATGTAAGTACAAATAGACTCGCCAATTAATTTGTTGTGCCGATTAATAAGTGCTTTTTTTCTGAAATTATGTGATACTAAGAACTGAAGAGTAAATACTAAATAGGCTCCTATCTATATCGGATACCTAAAAACCAGTGATTCTTGAATCTCGCAAAACGGCTCCAATAACCATTTTCATGAAATTTATTCGGGGGGAACACGTACCAAAAATACCGATCAAAGCGAAATACTCCGAATAGACAATGGTTGACTGTGAGTAGATTTTAGTGTTTTCATCGTTTATCAAATTTTCAGTTCATGCAAAAATATCTTGGCATTCGGATAGAAAAGAATTGAATAGAGTTGGAAAGAGAGTTGTAAGTTGTAACAAATAAGGACATAACCTGCACTGATTACATGAGAATTAATACATAAGTTATGTTAGAAGCTAGAGCGTCCCACCACCTCGGGTTTTCAAGGTATAAATCAGGCGGCGCCGCCCGGCCGGCGCTGGCGCTGCTCGTCAGAGGCCTCCTTTTTATACCGACACGCTGCAAGAGGGATGACTGCAAATTGAGATAAACTACAGTCACAGCAGTCGCGCCGCTACGAACACTGTTTGGACCGTAACTCACTGTGATCAACTCCGTGCTGGAGTCCAATCGCGATACAAGCAAGGTGTGAGCCGTTATAATAAATAGCCAATTCCAAAAAATCAAAGGATGACTTTACTTTGCTACTCCGCTATGGAGGTCAGCCATGCTTCCGATGAATCTATTCTGATCATACTTTAAAAATGCAATAACTAACAAAAAAGTAACCGCAATCACGTTTTTATCCCTTACGGGGTAGACGGAACTAGGGTCACAAGACCTAAAGGCCACGTTTAACATGATTGTGGGCGTAAACGTGGAAAGAGGAATTAAAATAGTGATGGGTTAACATGATTCCTAAGATATTCCAGCATGGAAGACAACTCTAACACTACCACAAAAAATACTCCGGACACGTGTTCCACCTCTCTCCGAGGCATCTTCAGTGTATGGTGACAGTCCGACAGTCGGTTGACTGCATGAATAGAAAACATGCAACGGGAGCGTGGCTGTTTCGCTAGGCTTTGCCTCACTATATGGCGGAGGAGCAGAGTAAAGTTTAGCTTTTATTTTAACACGGACCTCTGCAAAGGACGCTTTCTAATATAGCTTTTACTGCGCTTATGGGTCTTCAAGCCTAATGTTTTGTAGTATCTAATTGTTTTATCAAAAAATACACGAGCTATTTCTATCCCTGGCAGCCTCAATGATAGATAACGAAGGTAATGTTGTCGTGAGTCATTACGGAATTGCCCTGGATAAAACAAAAGCAACGGCATTATTCAAATCGTAAAAGAATTACGGTTCGTCTGTATTCCGGCGATAATTGACGGCGCCGCTCGTTGCGTGTCAATAAATACCGGGCGTAATTACGGCGCGCCGGGAACGACGCAAAGGGAACACTTTCCTTTACACCTCAGGGCTGTTGTTGGCGTAACACAAAAGTTAATAAAAGTTAGATTTCAGTTCTAGAAAGTGTCTATTCAATCTTTTTCAACACAGTTGCTCGTAAATTGAGTCTTATTGCACCGCATTTAAACTCATAATACAGCTTATTACGCACAAGTGCCGTAATAATATTACCGCACGAGTGCGGTAATATAAACTTTTTTTTAATCACAGCAAACGGTTCAGTATCAATAGGAACAAGGAATATTTTCGTGAATATTAAACTAATTTAGTTTAAAGATGATAAATAAACATTTAATTTCGACAAATTATTCATTTTTATCTAAAAAGGGACCATAATTTGCATATTTAAGACATCGATTGATTATTTTATTATAATTTTAATATGTATTAGGCTGTTTAGCAGTCTGTTGTCAGTGCCCTCGTCACGCGCGTGCTAAGAGCACAGCGCGCATGCGCGAGTGCTGCGTGCGGATTGGCGCGGAGAAATAATATCTGCCGCTATTTTTCACTGATATTGTTGATTCAGACTTTGTTATTTCATTACTTTAAAAATTACTAGTTCAAGTAATAAAAAAATTTAGTGTCCGTCGCTGGAAATACTAAAATATGTTCGGAAAATGTTCGGACAGTTATATCAGTAAGAAATCCAAGGTGTTAATTACCAAAGATAAAGTAAAGTTCTAAAGCAGTTCCATGTAAGCAATGTCTGGTAACAAAGGTAATGCAAATGTGTTGAAAAACGTCGTATGCGACGCGTGTGCTTTGGTAATTACACATCTCGGCTCTCTTACCCGCGCTCGCTAGCGCTCGCGCGTACAATACGCCTCGTGTGTAATTACCAACATAGCACACTTGTATCATAATATACTATTGTTTCCGAAACGAAAGTCGAATCAAAGTCTGTTAGGAGCGTGTTAAGTTACGTTTTGATTGTCCTTAAAAAGTAATATAGAACTGTGTATTGCGGGTTGTTGTGCGGCGTGGCAGGGGGCGGGTGTCGGTGCGAGGAGCGGCGGACGAAGCGCTGTGTTTTTGTCGAACATTTTCGCGTTGAAGCCATGCTATGAGATTAATATTTTAACATTTACGTGTACGTGTTCAAGACGTTTTGTAACTTGCATTGAGGGCTCTATAAACACACGCGAAGCCGGGCACTCACCTGGCAGTAACAGCTGCACGTTACAGTAACCAACAACTCTGGTCCGCTTCCTGTAACGTGCAACAGTTAGTACAACTCGCAGATGGATACCCTGATTTAGAGAACACTTACAGTGGAGTTTATCCTTTGCCTATACGTATGTAGGTATGGATATACAGATAGCACACTGTTAAAACATCTCAGGGAACGCTCTTCCTGGTTTATATCAATGACTTGTGTAGCCTACAGCTTAACTAAAAGCCAGTGTAAGCGCGCTGTGACACAGTGGTTACTTGGCTTGGATTATAATGCGTCAGAAAAACTTTTATTGACTGTCTCCTAAACCGTACAATCTTATTAAGTACCTATTATGAACGAACACTATCGGGACACCTCACCATGCCTCACCATGACGTCTTAATGCGATTCAATTCCAACTCAGTTCAGGTTTTAGCTGTCATTTTTAGGATGGATCTGACAGCGAGCGAACCTAAACTGAGTCGCATTACGACGTCATGGTAATAAGGCCCCGGTACGTTTGCTGCCAGCAGTAATGCTGTGTGTAAAGTTATATGTCGTACCGAAGCTAATCCACGCTCGTAGTCATGTGGTTTTGGAAGCGGACTGCGTCAAAGCTTTGGCTAATGCAAGCCGTCGAACCGGCGCGGCGACCGCAGCGGCCGAGGCGGCCCGGCGACCGGTGGCCGGGCGGCGAGCAACAGCGTTTGAGCCGGCCCGGCGCCCGGCGCCGTTCAAACGGACTATTTACTCGCGCGTTTGATTTGTTTGAACGGTTTGTTTACTCGTACCTAAGCCCATTTCGAGGGGCTACATACAATAGTTAAACGAGCCTCAAACTGGTTTAGCAGACATCACACAACAGCGGCGCGTGTCAGGCAACCACAAGTTACAGCCTCGTTACAGTGAGCTGCGTTGCACAAGCGACTGTTGTTGCGGGATGGTTACTATTTATTTCACAGTCATGGCTTTTATTCTCAAGGGGTCCTGACGCGAACATCAGCAGAGTAGCTTTGGAGTGGAACCCCGTTGGCGGAAGAAGAAGACAGGATCGTCCCACTGAGTCCTGGAAGAGATACACACGGCGGATTTCAAAGCTGCCGGGATGACCTGGGCCGACGCCAAACTGACGGCTCAGAATAGAGAAGTCTGCAAAAAGACTGTCGAGGCCCTATGCTCCACGAGGAGTTAAACGATCAATCATCATCATCATTATGGCTTTCGTTCTGGGTCAAAAGCTGGAATGACTCTGACACTATTTCTAACGACCGCGTAGTAAATAACGATGGCCTTGGTTTATTTGATCTTTTGTATTTTCTACAGCTATTAGTGCGGGTGTAGGTTCAACTTCTACTTTTTGTGCATGACAACCGGTTGCTTATGGCCGAAAACCACTATTGCCAATGACTCCTGACAGCAGCAGAACGTATATCGTGCTTGGCCGGTTTATAAACTTCATTTCTAAACGGGGGTTGTAGTTGTCTGTGTTTGTGAACACCTGGAATGGACACAAGACAAGGGCATCTGTGTGAGTTCGCAGACTTAGTACAATCTGTCATTAAGTGGTCATTGCATTAGGTTAGCCAAATGAGCACAAGCTAGTAAGGCATAAAACTTACCATGAAAGCAAATAGGTCCTCGCGTAACAAAGAGGTACAGAAATAGATAGGTACCTACCTGTGTCCACGTGTGCTGACGGGGATGCAGCGCGCCGCCTGCACTCTGCAGTAATGCCGGTGCACAATGCAGCAACAACGGGGCAGGCGGTGGGCGCGGGCCGGGCGCCCGCTGTTCCGAACACCTGCGTCGTTGGCTCAATATAAAGAACGAGCTGATGCTCGCGACTTCGTCTGCAAACGATTTGTTTATCGCTATCCTGCGGAAACTACGCAATATCTCGGGATAAAAAGTATCCCATGTGTTATTCTAGATTATAATCCATCTCTGTGCCCAGTTTCATCCAGATCTGTTCAACCGTTTTCGCGTGAAAGAGTAACAAACTCCATTCTTACTCACAAACTTTCGCATTTATAATATTAGTAGCAGGTATGATGAATAACTTATAAAGAAACCTAATACAGAAAAAATATTTGCGTGTTACCAACAAACTAAGAGTGGGCTATTTCTATAAATGATCAAGCGAGCTCGAAGCGTTTCCGCTTCAGCTTGTGAGCAAAAACAGTTCCGTATGCCCGGCTGTAGGCTCAACAGGTCACATTTCTCAACGGATACTCGTGAAATTTTGTAAGCAGATTTGTTAATTAGGTACACGGTTATTTTTAGTCCTCCCAAGCTGGACTGGGAGCAGAAAAACATAGAATGCACCAGTTGCTTCTCTTCCCAAGCAGACGGTAAGAGCCCATCGAGGGAATCATTAACCCATCACAATCTTAGGAATCATTAACCCATCACTATTTTGATTCCCCTTTCCACCTATACGCTCACAATGATGCTAAACGTGGCCTTTAGGTCCTGATACCTTAGGCTCTGTCTATCCCGTCAGGAATAAAGACGTGATTTATGTTCGTATGTATATATAATTTAGTTGATTTAATTATTAGATATTTTTCAAAATGGATTCGGTTATGGATTGAAAACGTAAAATATCGAATTTCAGCCTTTTCAAAAAACATTTCAAAGCTTAATCTTACGAATAGGCCCCTGTGGAGTGGCGGTGCGCGCAGCGGGCGCCCGCGCTGGCTGCTAACGAGCGCTTTGTCCGTGATCTGCATGCGGCGCTCGCGCGACCATTCGCCGAAACCATTAGCCTTTCAGCGTGTTCAGCGGCCAGAACAACATCCCTGTACTGCTGAAGACCGGTCATTAGACCGAGCCATAACTACAGTCAGCATCAGAAGTTGCCAAACAGTCGAACAGCTCAAAATGATCTACACACCCTCTTATTACGTTCGCAATAGAGTCATGTGTAGATCACTCAAGCTCTTCGATTGTTTATCAACTTTTGATACTGACTGTACTATACGGAACATCTGATGTGGATATACTGTTCAAAGGAAAACAACGGGCGCAAATTAAACAGTGCATTGTCATTCGTTGAAGTGCAAGCGCCGCTATTGCAGCAGGCAACTTCAGTAGATAATCGTTTGTGATTCGCGTGCCTGCAACCGTTTTGCCGATTTCCACTAGGTTTCTTGTACTTAATTGCTTTTGCTAGCGCTAGCCGGTGAACTCGCATCCATTTAAATGTAGTTTTAGGGCTCTGCTGTCCCTCCGCCTATCGCAGGATCTTTTGTAATAAAACGGGCTGCCAGGAGCAGCGCCCCCAGCCCATCGTGCAAAACAGACGAAGGAAGCTCGCCGTGTTGAGAAAAGCCAGCTATATTACCTAGACAGACATTTGAAATTTTCACTGAGTATGTTGTTGTTGCTGTGACTGCTGTAATAATAAAAAATGAAACGAATGTTATTAAAAATGAAAGGAGTTTTCATATGGTAAAAAATGTTTTGCTCTTTCATTGCTCGATAATAACTGGTAATTGTAAGGTGGTTTCTGTTTTGGGGTCGTTACGAAATCCTTCGCGTATGAACCCGACTTGCGCTTGGCGGTTTTTCTGTGTTGAAGTTATCTAGGTAATAATATTATTTGGTAGTTAGAAACATGTATGATTTGAAAATAAGTTCAGTTTGTTCACCGTAACAGTGTGTTTCACTTAGGTACAGGAGGTTCATGCAGAGTCATGGCTCGAATGTCTTTTGAACTGTGGGCAGCTTTTACATTCCGAAGCCATCTAAATCGAATCGGGCCCCTGTATTAATTCTTCTTCCCTTCTTTACTGTGAAACGGGTCAGTGGCGCACCGATTGCAATGATTGACAAATAATCAAGTAGGCAAGTAAATTATTCTTGGATTGTTGAAGTAAATGGGGCATGTCAATTAAGTGTCAGAAATTAATAATTAGACGCAGTACTTGTCGGATATCTCGCCCCCCGTCCGCGTGGGAGGGCGAGGGGGAGGGGGGAGCTGTCCGCTGCAGGCGATTGAAGCCGATATTCAATTAAGCATTAATTAATGTATTAATAGAAAAGCTCAGGCAAGGCCACCGACAGCAGCGTTAGTCGCGTGGGTCAAGGAGGTGCCTGGTCGTAAGGAAAGCCGTTCGTACTATGTATGTATCTAGTTGTGGCATTTAGCCAAGTGTATTTAAATGATTGTCTTCCATTCTGGTCTGGGAGCAAAAAAAACATAGAATGTGCCAGTTGCTTCTCTACCCGCGCAGATGGTAAAAGCCCGTCGTGGGAATGGGCGAAAATAATAGGAATCATGTTATAGGCGATGCGGCTAGCAACCCGTCACTATTTTGATTCCATTTTCCACCTATACACCCACAATCTTGCTAGATGTGGCCTGTAGGTACCTGTTACCTTAGGCTCTGTCTACCCCGTAAGGGATAAAGACGTGATTTGTGTATGTGTATGTGTATGTATGTATTAAATGATCTAACTACCCGTCCGGAAAACCTAGGCAGTCCAATGTATGTCTAATGGCGGCTCTATCTGACCTATAGTTCTGATAGACCTGCTTGTTAGAGTCATAATTTCCCATACAAATGGATAAATTTTTGCTTCATTGCATCCACTGCGAATAGCTCTGGGTTTCCAGTTGCGCTGAATTTGCGTTTTCGTCGGTATTTACGCGACGGCGACTGCTGCGTAGTGCAACTGCAACTGCAACTGCAACTGCAACTTTAAACGAGCTGCGACAGTGATGGATCGGCGCGGGCGCGACGTGCAGCTGCAGGCTGGGGGTGCGTTTAGTCTTCGTCACGGCGCACGTTGCTGAGGGCTACTCCGAAATTCGATTTTCGGAGTTCGTATCGTATCGTCTCTCTCTCTCAAATTAATGACTATTAGTGAGAGCGGAACGGCACGAAACGAACTCAAATCATATTTCGGAGTATAGTAAAGGAGTAGAAGGAATGGCTAAATATGCTACTGTTAGAATATTAGATCCAATATTTTCATTTCAATGAAACATAATTTTAAAGAAAATTTTCATAATGAATTTTATTTCGTAGAATAGTTTTTCCAAAATGACAAATGGTAGATTTATAATTCACATAATTTTATTTCTGAGATGGAAATATTATTATTGAAAAAACTTGACTATTGCGAATATAAAATAATATTTAGACAAAATAGGTTAAGTTAAGTTAGTATAACGACCACACCAAAAACGAAATGCTACCAGAAAAGTAGGTTAGGTTAGTTGTTGGGGTCGCACTTCTAAGTGCGACCCCAACAAAAAACAAATTTTACCAAAAAGCAAACGTGTGCCAATTTTGCCAAATGTTACCAGTAAATCATATCACTACATAGTATAAAACAAAGTCGCTTTCTCTGTCCTTATGTCCCTTCGTATGCTTATACCTTCAAAACTACACAACGGATTTTGATGCGGTTTTTTCAATAGATAGAGTGATTCAAGAGGAAGGTTTTTATGTATAATTCTATGCAGACGAAGTCGCGGGCAGAAGCTAGTCAATCATAAATTAATAATATTTGATTCGTCATTCTACTAGGTATGTATGTATTTAAATAAAAATAATATTGGTTTTAAAAATCAATGAATTAAGATTATATAAAATGAGTTTTTCATGAAATAATCATTCTATGAAATGAGAATATGAAAAACAACTTCTGTGGAACGAAATTCTATAAAAATATTTTCTACAATGTAGCGTACAACCCTCGGTGGCGTTCAGCGCTCGGAAGTCGGTTTACGTAAGAGCATAACGGATGATTGTTATTTCAACTTCTAAAGAACATTTGTTATGTAATGTGTAGTTGTAACGGGCTGTTTTCCGCAACTCGATCCAAACCACCAGCGCTGCTCACTGCCTGGAGAGCTGGTGCATGGTCAACTCGGGTTACAAGACTGATCCTCTGTCAAAAACAGCTGCCGGCCCTTTTGCTCACGAAGCTTTTATAAGGTGCGCGGACATCTTCCTGGCGATATCACGTGCGCCGGGTTTCCTTGGACAAAAAAATGTAGCCCTGCCAGAATTTAAATATTAATGTAGAATTATAAGCGCTGTAATTAAAATTCAGACCCTTTCTTCCAGTTCAATCAACCATTTTTAGGGTTCCGTACCTCAAAAGGAAAAAACGGAACCCTTATAGGATCACTTTGTTGTCCGTCTGTCCGTCCGTCCGTCTGTCAAGACCCTTTTTCTCAGGAACGCGTGGAGGTATGTAGCTGAAATTTATATCAATTACTCAGGTCTACTGTCCCTTGAAGCTGTGAAAAAATCAAACTTCTAAGCCAACGCAATCAAAAGATACAGCCGTTTATGCCGCAAATTTTCGACACTTGCAAGGGAATCAAAACCTACAGGGTGCTTCCCGTGAACTCAGAATCTTGAAATTTGGTACGAAGCAACGTCTTATAGCATAGATAAAGGAAAAATTACGAAAACCATAAATTTTTAGTTACATCACATAATATATTTTTTTTTAATAATTTTAACCTTACTACCCATTTCCTCATAAACGCGTAGAGGTATTAAATTGAAATTCATACCAAATACTCAAGTCTATAATACCTTTAAGCTGTGAAAAAATCAAAATTCTAAGCCAACGCAATCAAAAGATACAGCCGTTTATGCCGCAAATTTCCGCAAATTTTCAACTCTCAAGGGAATCAAAACCTACAAGGTAGTTCCCGTGAACGCAGAATCTTGAAATTTGGTATGAAGATAGGTCTTATAGCACAGATTAAAGAATAATTGCGAAAACCGTAAATGTGTATGTATGTCTGTATATAGCAGTGACCAATATAAAGTAACCCCACACTGCGTACATTTTGCTTTGGAGCAGGGCTCTGCTTACACTGGTTTTAGATATTTATAGATAATGATACGGAACCCTCGGTGCGCGAGTCCGACTCGCACTTGACCGGTTTTTTTATGTCTTTTTCTACTCCTGTACATACAAATCCTCCATCTGTAATTTAAGTAATCACGAGCATCACTATAAGAACACTCATAAACTTTGGATAAGTCTATATTGTCTATACTCCCTAAAATCACTTGTTGGCTTATGTCTCTAAAAGTGCTCCATCGTTACTCTGCCAGCCGTAGACAGCCAGACCTAGGCAAAACTTTTACACGATCGAAGTTGGTAAACGTTGTGGCTAAATGCGCTAAGAACGCAAGGCTGTTAAAAAAAGTAAACGTTGGTTAAAAACAAAGTTTACGATAAACAAACCTCCAATTTTGTCGTTTGTCGTTTTCATGTTTCCCGCTCGTGTCTAATTTGACTTCTTTGTCGCTTGATTGCAATTGGCAGAGTGCAAAGCGGGTGGAGGGGGTAGCCTAAACGATCACAGCGCTCGCTATGGCTAAAATTGTCATTTTTGTCGCTGACTTGAGCTGTCAAATCCATATTGCAGTAAACATTATCTAATCGTTTTTGAGATAAAAATATGGTCCTGGTAAGATGTGTTGTTGTGAATTGTAATAACACCAAGAAGAATAGCGACTGTAAATTTTACCAATTTCCAAGACCATGGTGAAAACGAGACCAAAGAAATAAATGGATATTTGCCGTAAGAAAAAAAAAGTAAGTTACCTAACCTCTAAAATTTTCACTGAAAACAACAATTTTAATATTATTGGCAATAATGTTACTGACTACCATTGTCCAAAATTGTGTAATATAGTAAAAAAACACAAGATTTCATTAATATTTTTCAAAATATTTACTTATTTCTTGTTTGACAGCGGTGACAATATTGTCCATAATGGCCGCCTGTCACGTGGCGCTGTCGTCGCGCTCGGTCCCAATAATAGTTTTAACAAACTCTGTAACATATCATAGAAAGCATGGATGAGAACGTAATTAAATCAACACCGGAAGAAATATCCGCGTCGGCCCAGGAAGTTATGGAAAATTTGTTGCCTAGAAAATCTCGGCAATGATAAAGCCTACGAGAATTTCATGGCGTGGAAACTGGAACACCGGACTTCTTCATTTTCAGAGACCGTATTACTTTCATTTATTAAGTTCCTACTTAACTTAGTCGTAGAAAAAGTATTGTATGCAACGTTGTATAAGTAAGTCAAAAAAAGCTCGTGGCGTATTTCTTAACGCAACGTAACCCACACCACTCGCCTTTTTTGACCCCTCTAATACAACTGTTGCATAAAATACTTACGTAGGAAGTTATAAAGTATAATATATGTATATATTTTTAACCTAATTAGGTTTCTGCATTTATACAGGTGCATTCGTGGTACTATATCAAGACGCGGGTCTGGCCTCAACGCGCAGCGCACGCGGCGCACGAGACTGCACGAGTGTCAGGACTCAGGACAAAGGCAGACCTCATATTTATTTGATTGTTCTCATTTTAAAACGAACGCCCTGTTTTCACAGACCCTAAGTACACAGCGCCCAAAAATTTAAGAATAACAAGCAAGTCTCGGGGTCCCGCGTACATTGTACGTTTCATATTTTATCGTCGCCAACGAATTACATTGTTATTTGCCAACATATTTGCGAGTGGGATATATTCTACGAGTATCTACATAATTTGGGTCGGCTACTTCTAACACGAATCAATTATCCGCCTGAAGAGGTCACCATGAAGCGTTTTCGCTTTGCTATTGTTGTATTACTATGGCTACCCCATGGCGCCTTTGTCCCGATGCGACCAGTACAGTCGCCATCAGTTACACAGATAGGGTGGGGTTGAGAGATTTCTCCATTCCCGATATTTGACCAAGCGACTGTACTATAAATCTAGAACGCTGCAATTTATAGCGCCGAGTCCAAGCTTTCAGACCTAGACAGCTGAGAATTTGTTTAGGGATTTCCTTTATAATAGAGACAGAGAGGACTGATTTTACGCAATTCCTATAGGATAGGGATTCCTGCAACTAGGGTAAAGTCACGGGTATTTCCCAAACCTGCATTGCACAGGTGCCGCGAAGAGGGAACCCCATCCCGGGGTGGTCGTGGGGCGTCGCGGTGACACCGAGTGCTCCCGTAACGCCTCACATACGACTGAATAGGGAATCCGTGTGGTTTTTAGTGGGTATGCCGTCGCGGGAGAGCCCCACATACCCCCGGTAAACCCGTACCGGGCGGATGCATAAGGCGCATTTTCCACACCATAAAAAAAGGGTAAAGTCACGGGTGTGAGCTAGTAAGCTTGTATTTTTTGAATACCCTAAGTATCATGTCATCAGCCTGCACGAGTACTCCCCGTATTGTTGTCATGTCAATCGTCAATATTTCGTGCGCGGTAATGGCCGTCGGGCGGCCGACTGCTTAAATATTTAAGCGCTGGAAACTATTAACACCCATCGACGGCTCCCACTATTTAGTTGTACAATTACGATGTTATTCGTGTTTGGAACGGAAAATACGGCCATGTCGGCGCCGCTGTTGTGAAACAACTGTAGAAGGTATAAACATGTCCCGGTCAAAGTTACAGCATAACACGATACTCGTTCGTTTGTCCGTCGGCAACAAACAACGCCGAGTCGCGGCGGCGATACGCGGACGCTACAAGCCTCGACACACTGCCGGCGAGGCGCGGCGGCCGCGGCAGACGCTGGAACATAACACCGCTCCTGACACAATGAGGTCTCGACTGACATATCAGACCTCAACTGAGATATGCACCAGACATAAGACCATTTCCACCTATACGCCTACAATCATGCTAAACGTGGCCTTTAGGTCTTGTTAACTCAGGCTCTGTCTACCCCGTAAGGGATATAGATGTGATTTGTGTATGTATGTCCATGACTGATACAGGAACACGCGATTGAGGCTGTGTCTGCTGCTGAAGCATCATATCGCGACTGAGACATGAGATCATGATTAAGACATGAGACCGTGACGAGAAACAAGATGCTGTGACTTGAGGTTTTTGCAGTTTCAATATTGTTCGATTTGAGGTTTTAGATTAACAATTTATGAAAGACTTATTTATGTCTCTGTAGCTTTGCTTCGTTCGCATCGTTCCATCGCCCTGTGTGTTCACTGCTTAGGAGCACAAACTGCATGAGTTGGACGTTGGAAACTTCACTGCAGCTGACCGTAGCGCAGTGTAGTGACCCTCTCTGTTGTGCCAAATGACGCGCGCTTCTGTCGAACTTTGGGCAATTTACACGAATGCCTTGTACCGTGTACAGTGGAGGGCATAAATATCGATATAGCCATCATGTCCAATGTATGTGTCACCGACCTTATTGTTTGTGGCATAAAGATGTATAGATGTTTTTAACGTTTTGGTAACGTACATATATTTATGCCCTTAACTGTACCCAATTGTTCGTGTTCAAGATTTGCATATTTTCTATGTATGTGCTTGTCTTGACTACCACCAAAATAATTGCTCTTTTTGGAACGAATGTATCAAACACTGGGCTAACCTACTTTCCTTCATTTGTATTATTCTTCATCGTTCTTCAATCGACTATCACATAAAATCGAAACAATGTTAACGCTCTACAGAGTTCAAACTTATGCTTTCGTAAAGCCATCGATAACCCGCTAATCTGATGGTGGGTGTTAAACTGCAGTTTACATGAGAGGCGCTTCCCACGCCACGTGCAGGTTGCCAACTTCAAAACATCCAATTCGCTAAGCTCAATGCCAAAAGTCGCTAATTTTCTTTCGTTGACTATCGATAAATGATCGAAAATAAAAGCAGTAATCTGGCTGAAATTGTCTAAAAATGCAAATAGAAAAATCCCAAAATAATAATTAATCAAATTAGTTAGTAATAAGTTAATCGATCAAAAGAGTTAATTTTGTAGCTACAACTTTTTTATTGCTAGGACCTAAGCAAATTCGCCATTTCTAGCGATAAAGTCGGTAAATTAGCAACACTGTCCGCGGCGCGCGGCCGCCCGGCGGGCTCGCGTGCGGCGCCCGCTCCGCCGCTCTCATCACGCCGGAACTAAAACCGACTTGCGTCTTGATTTCACTTTAAACTTTTTGAGCTGTTGTTGAAGTTAACCGCACTCTACCTACTGCATGGCCCGGGCAGCTTCAAAGATGAGGCGCAGTATCCTATTTTAAAATTAGGGACGGTTAAACCGATTGCAACGATTTCCATTAAACAATAATTGTTGAAGCGATTCTCGTCAGGACTGTGGAAGTGGCAGAAGTTGGAATAAATGTAATGATCGCTAATCCTGAGTTTCTGTTTCCAAGCGGCGACCTCTGGTTACACCATTCATTTATAAGTCGACCACCTACCTACTCACAATTCCGCGGTAGTTTTACTTTCTTTTGTGAGACTTTGCATTAAGTTTTCAAAATCGGCAGCGCCACTAGCGACGCATAACGTAGCAAACATATGTTATCGTTTTATTTGACGTCAGCGCGAGCGTGTCCAATACGTATGTTGCAAAAACTTCCACTAAGCCCACTACACAGAGTAAAGTTCTGGTTTAGGTGAATAGGTTGGGAACTAACACGATCTTCGTAGCGAAGCAGCATTGTGTAACTAATTGCCATGTCAATAAACAAGTTACTCGTCCACAAGGCCGGCACGTCGCGAATTACCAGCCGGTATCGCCCCAATCAGACCGCTGATTGCGGACAGAAGTTCCCGGGACATCTTTACAAACATGGCGGCTGCGACGGGCCGCCCGCCATCGCCGCGCCGCGCGACCCTCCACTAATAAGAACCATCTACTTTTGTTCAACAACTTTCTGTAAGGCTGTATGCGATAATTAAAACTTGTGGACGTTTGTCAAACGTATTCCTACTTTACTAATGTACTTATACTTTGATGAAATTTGGTTTAGAAACTCTACACAGTACGCGTGATATCTTAAGATCCATAAAACAAGGAGTAAGTTTATTCGTAGCGGGCGAATACTTTGCAGGCTCGAACTTAATAGACGAGCAGTAAAAGTTAGCCGTTTCCGGAGCGGGCAAACGATGTAGCGCGGGAACTTTAGAACTAGTCTAAACAATATGTCAAAGAATTCGGTCGCGTGGAGCGGGCGCTGCGCAGTCGCCGCTCGCAGATGGATTACCAGACGAGATCACAAGATAGACAAAGCTTGAGATTCAAAGTACCCGACAAAGATAGACGACCCAACCGAAAACCGGTGTATGATTATTGGTGCGGTCCGTGTCGAGATGAACGTAGGAGGCGGGCTTACCTTACTTCGCGACCGTTCTGCCCAACCGGCCAACGGGTCTGCTACGGATGGTGTGATTATTACGTGGCACGGTGCGCCGATTTATCTCAATATAATTAAAGTGTGATACGAGGATCTGGCTCTGAGCGTATTTTTTGAAGTCACTTCGACAGTGGTTTTTCTTATATAACTAATAACTAGCCTTCCTAGCTTCCTAGCTTCGCCCGCGATAAATTAATTTTCCCGTAGGAATAGGTATTTTCCCGCGGTAAAAAGTAGCCTATGTCACTCAGTGATAATGTAGTTTTCTAACGGCAAAATAATTTTTAAAATCGGTCCAGTAGTTTCGGAGCCTATTCAATGCAAACAAACAAACAGTCAAATTTTTTCCTCTTTATAATATTAGTATAGACAATGCGCGTTGCTACGTGCCACGGCCGCATGCGCAAACCACGTGGCATCAGGAGGACGACCAGCTACAGCTTGGCTGGCCCACCTCCTTGGACACGGCAGCGCGGCGCAACCATTACCCTTCGAGCTGACGAACTTGCAGAAACGTTAAAAGTACTTGGGGGGTTCTAGTTCGAGCCTTCTCTGCCCTGCACTGCTGCGACTGTCGATAAAATCTACATTGCTTAGCGTCGCTCGGGTATCCGCGCGCCAAGTTATTCCTCCGGCTGTTATCGATTAGACAGTATCTTAGACCGGTGTTAACGTATACTTGGCTTTATTCGAGTGAGCGGTTAAGCTGAGTCAATTTAGAGGCGGCTCAGCGCTGGCGGCGGGCCAGCGGCGGCGCCTGCGTCTCCCACGCAAATAGCTCTCGCCGTCGCTCCGGTGCCGGGAGATCTAAGCTGTAGTATTTTGTAATGGATGGGCAGCGCGGCGGCAGGCGGCGCGCTGGCGCCCGGCCAGCCCTCGTTACCGCGCGCAGGCCGAGCGTAATGCTCAATTGAAATAAAAAACTCAATTTCAACGTGCATTTTTAACAAGATTTTTTTCCGCCAAATATGATTACGTGCCATACTTACGACTTGCTAGTGGAATAATAAGAATTGGCGTTTAGATAACTGCGAGGACGGTGTGACGCGGCTGCTGAGTGCTGACTGCCGCCAGGCCGCTTGCCGCGCGGGGTTCTGGCTACTTCGTCTCTACCGACTGGACAATATGTTCACTTCATTCATTTTAACATATCCGACAGCTTCGTAGTCTTAAAGGGCTATGTAGTATGGCGATTGGCCACTTTAAGTGTTTAGCAGTAACACAATAGTTTACTGCTACATAAACGCATATTGCTTGTGTCAGCGACAACCTTAGCAATATGCTTGTATATAAGTCTAAGTAAATCCTGAATATACGGTTCCTATTATAAACATCGAAGCTGGTCTTACTTGCTCCCCAACACCCTGAGGCATCATCAAGATCATCACATTTACACCTTCATTACATGGCGACCCTGCCTCAAGAACCACAAAGGAACGACTAAAACTGAAGCAAGACCGACAAGGCGAAGGAAATTACTAATATGAAGACTGATCGAAGAAAGAATACAATGTCTGTTGCTGTGAAGAAAGATAATTAATAAGAAAAAGAAGAAGAGATAATACAACATCAATACTATGAAGAAAAATAATTAACAGGAAGGAAGAAGAATAATAGAAGAAACAAATAAGAAGACGAATAGAAGATGATGAAGATGAATAGAAGAAGAAAGAAGAGCGCTGTCCAGGGTTTACCCGGCTCGCACGTCAAGAGGAGTCCAGGGATATCCCGGCCCAATCAAAAGGAGTCCAGGGAATTCCCGGCCCAGTTCCAGGGAGTCCAGGGTTAGCCCGGCCCAGCATCAAACAGCACCGAGCATCAGCATCGGGTCCACGGTTACTCATCGATTATTTATTTTAATTTTTACAAAGGTTGTCGCAAAGCAGGTATATATACTTTTTTTATATTTTCTCTTACTGCTCATGAATTTTTTTTTTATTTTCAAGTAAAATTCCAGTAACCTAGTGTCACAAAGTTCGATCACCTTATTTCGTTTCGCAATTAGCGACAGTTGCTAGCGCCGCTTACGTTATGCGCGTCAGCATTTATTGGAACTAGGCCGCGCGCCGGTACCAAAGTATGCGACTTATAATTAAAATTGAATGAAATTAGAAACCATGGGAATGCGTCGCATCATTCCAGTATTTAAATAGTTAACAATAATACTCAATAAAACTATTTTTATACAATTAAAGGATTATAATGATTTTAAAGATCCTAAGATTATCAGTAATTTAAAAAGATTAAATAGAATTAAATGATCGAATTAAATAATTTGATAATATACAATTGGAGGATCGATTTAAATAATTTGAAGATGAATAATTGAAGATTGAGTAAAATGATTTTTTTTTTTTTATTTTGGTACGGTACACTACTGTCAACATAGTTAGAGCTCTTAGTCCTTTATCTGATCATGGTGTTTGGACTACCGTGCCCTCCGTGAAGATGTTGGAGACTTTATGTCTTAATGAATTTAGAGACTCTTAACTTACAGGCACGCCGAAATGGGTGACCTGATATGCCAAGTTATTATAGGGCCAAGATGCCCATGAGGTTAATGTTGAAGGGCCAAGATGCCCATATGATTATTGAGATTATGAAAAGGGACGCACAGAAGCGTAGCCCAGTTTATTTTAGGAGCAGATGACTCCGAGTAAAGGCATTATTTATTAATATGACACCATAGTACCGTTACCATAAAAATGAATAAAGCAAAATATTACGGATATAAATATTAGAAAGGAGTGTAACGAAAAATTTATTTTTTATTAAAAAAAAAAAACAATTAATCGATCAATAAATAATTAAATAATACAGAAATTAAATAATAACGTAATTACTAAAGAATTAATAACTAACTGATTATTAGAAAATTTAAAAACGTGACACTAGCAAACTAAAATAAATGTTGATATGATAAAAATGAATAATAATAAATTTGATTTTTTTTAATGTATAAACTTAATATAAGTAATATTTTTTTTTCTTTGTCAGGTAAAATACTTACAAAAAAAATGTAAACAAGTAACATGCGTTTAAATTTTTTTTTTTCTGCCACCCCGGCGGTGAAGGGACTTTCGGGGGAGGTGTAGTATGGCGATTGGCCACTTTAAGTGTTTAGCAGTAACACAATAGTTTACTGCTACATAAACGCATATTGCTTGTGTCAGCGACAACCTTAGCAATATGCTTGTATATAAGTCTAAGTAAATCCTGAATATACGGTTCCTATTATAAACATCGAAGCTGGTCTTACTTGCTCCCCAACACCCTGAGGCATCATCAAGATCATCACATTTACACCTTCATTACAGCTATCTCACATTGAAGTATAAATTACCTAAGTGCCTATTGTTTGCCTCTGAAGTTTGGAAAAAAAGTACATGTGCATGTTGTGCATGTATCTCAGTGTTTGTCAATTGTATTTTGTCTTGTTTATTTTGCGCAATAAAGAGTTTACACACATACATACATACTTCTACTCTATAAATACACTATCTGTTTTTTATTGACAGGCGTGAAAAATTCAGAGCGGCAATCAGGCGCCCTTCCTAAAATTATAAATAATGGAAATCCCCGACCATCACAAGCCGAGCGACTCAACAAGTGGGCATCGGTCAACAAAACCCCTCGGGAACGAAGCGGCTAGCAACTCGCCAAACCGCGGCAACATAAAGAAATATGCGTGCGAAGCTCCTTGCCTTAAAATAAAGCAACGTAAGTAGAGCAATCGTCTGTTGTCTTTGTCTAACATAAAACCTTCAATAACGAGACACTGGAACAACGAAAGAACAGAGTTATTTGTCGATTCAGCGCCGAAATCGATGGATAACCTCACAACGAGAACAATACGAGATACGGCGCGTAATGTTGACGAATAACGCAGAGTTTTTTTTCCCATCAAAAACATATTCCTAAGTAGGAAAGTTGAATTGCTTTCGAAGTCCCAACTCAAAACGACAACGTTCCAATACGTTCGGAGCTCCCAAACCGATTTAAACTTTATAACAATCCTGACAAAGTTGTTAGTGGTTTGGACGGGCTGAGAATGTATCGCCGAGTTTCGGTAAACGGCGAACGGGACCGAAATTCTATGAATAAGAAACACTTTAGAAGGATTTTCCCGGCAACGGCAACTCGCAACTCCTAAACCGCATTGTTAACTCTCCGGAATGGCAAGGCGCGCCGCCTCCGCGCCGCCGCCGCGCCGCGCGGGGACTTGCTCTTGATCGGGGACGGCTCAATTATGATACAAACTTTTAGCTCATCGTTCGAAGCACTGTTCATCATCTTTAAAGTAACCTAAATTAGGCCAGCCGGGTTAGCCGAGTAGGTTTACCTGTGGCTTTCCAAGTGGTCTTGAGTTCAAATCCAAATCCGGGTTCGCACCTTTTAGCGTTTTCTGACTTACCTAATGTGCGAAATTACATTTTGCAATTTAAGTGCTATGAGCTTTTCGGTGACGGAATTAACGTCGTAAGCTACACACACCTGCGAAGCAGATCAATTGTGAAGTTCTTAATGTGAGCTCGCGTTGGGATAGCCCAAGTCCTTTCATTCTGAGAGGAGGCGTTCTTCGGAAGACGCGGCAACACCGTAATGTTTTGATACTGGAAGGTTTCCTTAAGATGCAGTTTCATAATGCTGTATAATAAATGAAGGCGTCGAGCTCGCGACGACCCCAGATGAAAACCTGCCGACGGCTAAAGGCTTCCTCCGTGTCATTTGTCAAAACGTTCCATTGTTACGATTTCTTTTGAAATATTTCTTTCCGATGTGATTTTATTCAAATGTCTGCCCGCGTGGGTCCTCTAGCGGTGGTGTGAGGTCACGCCGCGATTTGCTTTTCCGAAGTTCGGGATTGACACATTTTTCTTAATCTTGTTGTTCGAGTCACCTTTGACTGTAAAATAAAGAAATTTTACAATGTTAAACGATGGCACACATGTGTCCTGCGTAGGCTGAACATTGATAACCTTTTCAAATAATGATTATGCCAGCGATACGCGTAATACTTACTCGATTTCCCATTTTTAACCCCGCCATCTGGAGTTAACGTCGCATCATAATGTAGGCAGGCAAACTGGAGAGTGGGCGGCGACTCGGCGTCAGAGCAAAAGCGACTTCCTGCGGGTACCGTAAGGGCGCTCTGGCGGCGGCGCGGCGCGGCCGCTCGGGGCTGATTTTTCGTATAATTATCGATACGGCGCCGCGTGCGCCGCTCATCCATATGTATGAAATTATGTTGCCGCGTTCGAGCTCACTATGTCTCGCTAATTTCAGGGGTCCTTCGGATGCTACTGAGAATACCATATCCAATCGGGTAACATTAAAAAAAGTAGGTACAAATGAGTTTTTTTATATAAAGTAGGAGCGGAGGCCTGTGCCCAGCCGTGGGACGTATATAAGCTGGAGATGACGGTAAAGTAGAGCGGTTACTGGGTCACCTGATAGTAATGATGACCGCCACCCAAGGTGCTGTGTTACTCTCCTCGCTCGCTTGGCTTCCTCACAATGAGTCAGCTCTCTTACCAGTTCGAGTAGGTGCAAGCGAATGCAACAAGCAATTAGTTTATGTTTGTTCCACCAAGTAGATGTCAAAATTTCTCACATAAAGTATTTTTAAGGGTTTTTAGATTAGCCGTATAAATGTTAAATTTCAAAACGACACTGAAAATTAGAACACAGAAAAATCCGAAAAGTAAAGCTATGGCCGGGAAGCGAACTGGGATCCTCGTCATTCCGTGACGCGTGCTATAAATACCCCTACACCACCCATAGCAGGTGGCTAAGCCTTCGAATTTTTCTATCTGTTACTAGCTGTCACGTGACCTTGTTACTAAGCGTCATCTGTTTGAATGATGTGTCTGTACGACACAATTACAAACTCCCGCATCTACTGCTCACCAGGGACGAGAGAAGGCGCTGTTTTTCAAATGATAGGTACAACTATCTAAGATTTTAAGTAAAAATTCTTGATTCATTTGGTAGTACGTATAAATATTATGAAAATGTTGCCTTAATAACATTTTCGTCAGTATGTTCTCAGTTCTGCTGTTTGGATATGCGTTGTAATGTAACTAATCACTATGTTAGAAACACGTATATTTTATGTTGCTGCAAAATCAAGCACAAACAATAAGCAATTATGAATTTCATTTAGAGGGCATGCGAATTGGTTCGGGAATCGTATGCTTGGTTTGACATTGGTCCCCTGCGGACTGCCACTCAGGTGAGTGCCAGGTACCAGGCAATCATAAAGTCGTTAGATCCATCGGCGGCGCCGACGCGGTTCTCCGGCGGAACCCGCGCGGGCGCCGCCCCGGCTCATGAATACCCGAGGGCGGATTAGCTCGTCCTCGGGCGGCGACGGCGCTGCTGATTGCGCTCGCCCGCCTCGTCTGCACACCACACCACGCAATCTGCCGTCACGTGCTATTATGGAGCACGATAAAGACAACTCTCTACTTATTCAAATTACATATCGCATTTTCGTTGCTTAGTTTCTCTTGCATAGGCTTATGACGACGCGCGTGAAGGTCGGGGCAAGAGCCCGAAACCGACGAGCATGTATATAAGAGATGAATGTGATCGTAACAAGTGAAACAAAGTAGTAAACTATGGGAAAGATGTGTAACGGTATGTATGTGTCACGGCATAAATATGTGTATGTAAATACGTTGCCAAGACGTAAAAAATATCTATACACCTATATGCCATAAACAATAAGGTCGGTGACATATTTGACATGATGGCAGAGTAGATTATGTATGCCCTCGACAGTACAATAGCTTTAGATGCATTGTGTGAATCTTAATCTCAAACCAAATTATAAGTTAGACGGATCTCTGCAAGTTTAAATGACTCGCGTAGCACGCACACAGTACCCAATTTCAAGAAAACTAGTTGAAGCGTACTTTTACCTGACCTTACTTTGTCGCTCCCGGAACGCCGTCTTCACTATTTGTTTGTCGGAACGTGAACCGAATGTCTTCAAAGAACTTCCGATTAAATGCAGATAAACACCTGGGGTCCATTTCTCAGCCGCTACGAGCCTGGCTCTCCTCGTGTTTATTGCCTGGCTCGTGCGAAGCGGGCTGCTTGACGTTGAGCTATGCCGCTGCTCGCAGGTGGGGCCCGCCGGCGCGGCGCTCCGGGGCGCCGGCTGCCGGGTGCCGGGAGTGCCAGGCGGGTGCCATCCGTCACCCGCGCGTGACGAGACTCCGCGCCCGCATCGCTCATGCAGACTGCCGACGTGACAACACTAGATCTTGCCTACCTACTGCTGAGGCAGGCGGAAGAATTTTAAACTAAGAAAAAATTACGTACGCGAAACCCTCTTTCTCTTGTAAATATTTAGTCAATGGTGCCTATAGCAATAGTAGCCAAATATTTTTTCAATACAGTTGCTCAAAAAGTGCCCTTTTTTGGCTGTTTTGCGTGCGCAAAGTTCGTTTTTACGCACTAGTGCGATTTACTTTTCTATTTTTTTTAATTTGTACTTGTTCCAATCCACGTCTACTTACCGAAGAATTATTATAATGTTAGTTTGTACCAAGACGTTATAAAACTACCGAATAACCTATTATTTAATGTAAAAATATCTAAATATTGAGATTGTATATTCTATACTAGCCTCTTCATCATTATGTTTTAAATATTGAATTCTTAAAAACAGTTCTTATTAAGGTGTCTGAATGGAACGGAATAGCGTGGCAATAGCTGCCGAAACGTCTGTCAAAGTGGAAGCGTGTTTCCGCCTGCAAGCATGGTTTTTAAGGTTTTAAAGGCTAGAGTAGTTTTGGTGTTTATACAATTTAAATATTTCTATACTCGAACAAAATGATACTAAGGTAATATTAGCACAGTGTTATATATCTAGTTATAAAATCGTTTCCCTTTTATAAAAAAATGTATTTTAAAACAAGTCTTTCATTGGCTTTATTCTGTTGTATTTTTTTTCGCAACTGTATTAAAAAACGTAGTTCGATACACGCGCGGAAATGTCATTCTTCAAGTAACGACATACTTTCCGCACCAGCATCGAAATGTACTATTAATTCTCGTTTTGTGATATTTGATGGCATAAAAAACAGGATGGTCATTTTTGTGAATAGCCAGGGCACTCAAACGTTTGTGACGAACATAACGCGAAATAGTTCGTGCCGCTATAGAGATGCTTCGTAGAATTGAATTGCTCTTACACGCTGTAACCCTAGTCAAACGGGCTGGCTTTGTCTCTCCTTTTTATTCGCGCCTGCTAGCCAGCCAATGTCTTCATCGATCTTCTTTATCGACAGTATTACTTCGTAGCAATTTTAAACCTGTCCTATCAAAGTAAGTAGGTACTATGACATAACAGTTATAAAAGCTACGCCGTTTTATGGCAGGTGCTGGTATAATAACATGCTAGAATTACAACAAACACTTTCCTTGTTCACGATGGACGCTGTATACAATGGGCCAGCGCGTTGGGCCAACGTGTAGAGCTACTTGGCTGTATGTTAGTAGTTGGTGCCAACACTGGCCGGCCAGCCGAACGGTGTCGGTTTTTCGTGCACACATCAAAGGGTCTTGGCGCGCTTCGCAAACACTGTTCAGGCGTTGGCGTCTTATTCAGTTCGTTTTTATTCGTCAGCAGAGACAGAAGTATCGGTAGTTCCCAAGACGACGGCGTGGATTAGCAACCAGGTGTTCTTTTTAGTCCCTCTATTTTGTAGCACTTTTACATAATAATTAAACGCACTGTAGAAATAAATTGCCGCCGCTGCAAGAGATCCCACGTCGATATTTATCAAAGAGCCAATACAGATTGATCGGTGCACCTTTGTGTAAACAGCGACATTTGGCACTCCTTATTTTGGTCCAACGCGCTGGCCCAATGTGTACAGCGGCCTTTAGAGTGTGAACGAGCGTTTGCTTCATAAAGGTGTTTAAAGAAGCGTCGCGCCGCGGCCGGCCTTTGGGGCGCAGCTGGCCCGACGCAGTCGGCTAATAAGACGCCGACAAGGCGGCCCATTCTTATATCACATAAACGTGCTATGAGAAAGCGATATTTTCTTACATCGATGATTTTGCCAAGTTGTCAACATAAAGTAACTTAGTTTTAATAAACGCAATTTTATTGCTGTACCTACTGAAGACAAAAATTTGGCGTATCTCAAAATAATGAAAATGCCAACTTTAATATCCTTAGACGGGATTTGCGGCCGCTGAACTGAAGGGGCTCGTATTACTTGCAGACAACGTAACACGTTGGATATAATGAAGTTTCATAGTGTTCGGTTGCAGCTCTAGGAAGGCGCTGTCTCATCCCCCCCCCCCCCCCCCCCCACGTCTAGCGCATGTCTCCGTATTGTTTACGAGTCGGCAATTAGCGGGAACGTCGCGGCTTCTCGCCGTGTCCCGGGACACCCGGCGGCCGGCAGCCGGGCAGCCAGTGGGCGCACGGCGACACTTCACCCGGTGCGGTTACCGGATCCGGGGAGATATTAACTTCAACTTCGAGATGACAGTATGGTCGGAGTATGTTGCTGAAATACAACGTGTGGGATTGGTAAATATTGCACTAAATGATGACAAAGTGATACTTGTTACTGAAAAATGGGTTTGTTTATGTAATTGGTCGAATAAATGAACAAAAAACATTGACTTGGCTATTCCGCTACCACGTGGTGGTGCAGTAGTATGTTAAACGTATTTTTGTTCATTATTATGGCCTTCCCAAAAGTAACATACATACATACATATATCACGTCTTTATCCCTTACGGTTTAGACAGAGCCTAAGGTAAGAAAACCTTAAGGCCACGTTTAGCATGATTAAGGGGGTATAGCTGGAAAGGGAAATCAAAACAGTGATGGGTTGCCAGCCGCATCGCCCATAACATGATTCCCAAGACTCGCCCATTCTTTTAGGCTTTTACCATCTGCGCGGGAAGAGAAGCAACTGGTAAATTCTATGTTTTTTTCTTTACTCCCAGACCAGCATGGACGAGTAACGCGTGATCCAATCAATGAATCGAACATTTATATCAACAGAATTTCGAAATCACATTCGAAAATGGTGAAAGCTTGATAGGTTCTTACAGCTCAAATTAAAATAGGTTGTCCAGATTAATTAGAGCTACGCTATAATTTTCTTATACCTACAGTACCTACACACAAGTTTAGAACGTTTTTTCATCACTTTCGACTACTTTCAGTATTTTTGAGTCCCTTTAGAGCGTATTTAGAGCCTATATTAATTTAACAAACAGGTCCCTCATGGCAAACATTACAGGTCAGTGATCCGGCTATGTTGTACAATGTTAACTCACCACGTTCCAGACGTATGTACTGTCATTCATAACATCCTCACGCCATTTGTGCACTGTTAGAGTTCGTTTCCCGCGCCGCCCTCTCGGAGTCTCGGAGAGCGTTTGTCATCGCCCCCTCCCTCTATATCCTCTGTATCTCTCTCTTCGAGCTGCCAGGATGAAGGGGGACGGTGCATTGAATCGAAGTGGAATTGCATATAAATGCGACGCGATGCACGGCTAGAACGACTTGTATAAGTTTTCGCTTGCCGCGGATTGCGGCTATTTGTCTCTTTCCTGACGCTAAAGTCAGGTAGAGACTTATGCTATGGAACTGGTGCTAGCCGCGTTGGCGGGCGGCCAGCGCGGCGCGTGCCGCGGCCAGCTGCATGCTGCGATACTTGAACGGCTATTTATTCAAAATAAAATATCTAGTCCGCTTCAGTTGTGTCTCCCAAGCACTCCCAGGTAATGTCACATTCCTTTTGAAATAAGGAGGCATGTTTAGTTTCACTAGCTTGAGTATTTTTAAAACTCGAAATAGCTGGGCGAAGTGTTGGCCAGCCCTCTGGTCACGGGAGGCCGATGTTCCACAGTGTTCACTCCAAACACCTAAACTTTGTCACTGGCTTCAAGTACTACTATTTTTGTTACTTAATTTACAAGTTGGGGTCCACAAATACCATTAAACGTTACAGGTTGGACGATAGCGTGTAAGTACAACACCATTTTAATATTCTTTCAACATGACAGCATCCTAAAGGTGCTGTTGATAACAGAATTCCACTCTTTTGTGGCGCGAGCCCGTCGGCGCTGACAATAGTGTACCTCCGTCAGCCGCGCCATCACCATGAGACCTATTATTAAGAAATACAAATGGGACCGTTCTATAAGTTGGGCGGCTCACATGCCTACTTTTCTTGCCTTATCTATTTAATGCTGAAAGCGTTCGTTATGCACAAACTGGACAAAAACGAAGACATTGTTTTTCCCCCTCTGTTGCCCGTGGTCCTACTACAGTTTGTCCTACTGGTTTTCGACGGAGTTCCGCCCTTTTTATGGGTATTTTACTATTCGGGCAACTGAAGATACGTAACCTACCTATTTTTGTATTAAAACATTATGGAATGATTCAGAATAATGGCAGCAATTTTTTCGAGTAGGACAAATTGGTATGACCACGGACAATACATTTTTTCCTGCCCCTACATACGTTTAATTTAAGCGAGTAAAAGTAAGAGAGTAACGGATTGTCGTGCTGTCAGCCCGGCTGTATCTGCTGTGTCCGGCTGTGTCCGGCTGTATCCGGCTGTGTCCGGCCGGAGCCGGTCGTAAACCCACCGCGCCATGCCTCTTCCCGTCACTGTCGGTCCGCCGGACAACTCAATCTGAAGCTGAAACTTGTACTTACTGTACCTTGTAACATACAGTCTCCCTTTTGTGTTAGTGCTTCTTTCGTATTTTAGAGTACAAATAAAAGAATACTGTTATGGACTTTATCCACAGCACGTTGTTTGATTTAAAAGACTTTAACCATCCATTATAACAACTGTTTACTTTGACTCCACTCCTGCCCTCGCTCTATCACTGGACCTACTTTCGCGGGCTCTCGCGGGAATGGTCGGCAAATAAATGCTACCAATAAGGATACAATACAGCTTATTAACGGAATCCTACACATTCTATGGGTCACGTAATCACAGTTTAGTAAAAAGACGCCGAGCAAGTTTCATGCGTCCACACACAGTCCACCAATCTCCAAAACTAGTTACGCGATCAGCTAGCCGGTATTATGAAAATAATACCATCAAATTCGATGTTATTATGAAGATTGTTCTTTTATACTGGTCGTAATTTGCGGATTTTGAATCCATTATTAATCTAGGGTTCATGACATATGTGTGTAGATAAATACAAATATGTGACCAATTTAGATAAAAAATGCTCTTTATTCTACTTAATTCCTAAAACAACAAGCGCCACACAATGGAATATTTATCTCATACTTCAATAGCGTGCGTATTTACTTAGTCCGGCTTATTTGAGTGAAACAAAGAAAAATGGGATGAATTTGAGAGTGGGTAATGTAGACATAGCGTGGTTGTGTGGACGGGGTGGAGCGCCGCTAAGAGCAGTCGTAATCCGGCGCTGTATTTGGTCGCGGGTTTCAATTTTGTTTACGCAGATTACACTCGACGGTAAATAAATATTGTGGGTCCATGGGATTGATGGCTGTTCACTGAAGCTGTGCAAAATCTTCCTGCCGCACTGTCGCGGCTAAACCATCGTCGCTTAGGTCGCGTAGGCAACTCGTGCGCTCGTTTATCGGATAAAGTGACGAGTTGCAGTATAACCCTTGTGCTGTATGCGATGATGGTGGCGATCAGTGTCCGACCGAAACTGATTTTTCAGCTGAAACCGAACTTTTGGTCTTGCTCTCTGTTTAGGCCGAAACCGAAACCGAAACTTATTAAACACACACACACACACACACACACACACTCAAATCACGTCTTTATCCCTTACGGGGTAGACAGAGCCTAAGGTAACAAGACCAACAGACCACGTTTAGCAAGATTGTGAGCGTATAGGTGGAAAATGGAATCAAAATAGTGATGGGTTGCTATCCGCATCGCCTATAACATGATTCCTATTTTCGCCCATTCCCTCGATGGGCTTTATGGGATTAAATGAACGGTTAGCTGCGAAGTTTACCGAACGACGCACGAAAATTCACGAACAGTCGAGTTTCGGCGGGGTTGATAGTTTCGGCTATATTTTGGCCGAAACTGGCCAAAACTGAAACCGAAACCCAAATTTCGGTCGGTCACTAGTGGCGATTGATTTGATACCACAGAACATGGAAGGAGAACATAGAAGGGCAACAAGCCACATTCGCTTGGAAAACGATGTCGCCAAACGCTTACGTCGACAGTTTACCAAACCGCGCGGGAGCTGCGGCGCGCGCCAGTCGGAAAGGTGCATTCCCTGATACACATTCTGTTCGATGAAAACACTTCGCCTTAGTTCCTGTACCTCCACATTGGCATGGCCACTGTTTAAATTCTATTCTCTCGCGTGTACTCAGGTGTGCGGGCTGCACATAAAATTAATTTGTACTTTGTCGTAATATTTTATTGTCTTAACACGTTCACTGCGGGTTGAGGTAAAACCGCCTCAAGCTCGACATTACGTCGGTGCGGGGCTAAAAGTTGTGATATCTCTCTCGTGCGGGAGCTGTTGCCGCTTACTTACAAGGCGTATGATAAAGACAAATATACATTTCTTTATGTTTCTCAAACGCTGACTCTTTTATACAGAAAAAAGGTTAGAGGTCTAAATAAGCCTCGAACGCACTGGGCATATATTTTTTTCACACAGTGCGGGTTGAGGTTTATTTAGCCTCAAGGAATTTGACCTCAAAGCCGCACAGAGCGGGGGGCAGGCGACGCGGGAGTCGACAGCTTGACGTCAGTGCGGTGCTAGTTATCGACGCTGAACCACGCGTGTTTTACATAATTATTTCAGTGTATCCTTCTATTATTTTTTTTTATCATACATATAAGTATCTGCACTGTATAATGTTATAAATGAATGGGTTTTATTTAACATAAAACAAAATTTATTTTCTTCCTGATAGAGCATTTATACAAACCTACCTCTAAACTAAACAAAGCTTGTACTATTGCTACTAAGCGGCAATTAACAAATGTATGTATAGATAAATAAATACTTATATAGATAAGCAACCATGACCCAGGAACAAATATTTGTTATAACACACAATTAAACGCCTTTAAAGATGTTCGATAAGATGATCATTCTTTTATCGATAATTTACCTATAAGTGCCATTCCCTGCTCTAGTCTCAGATAAAATTTAGTGCGATTTGAGGTCTAAAAGATCTCAAAAATTCTTTAGGTATTTTTTCTTAAGCCAGAGGTCAGAACCAAGGGCGAAGCTAAGTGTATTTAAAATATTTACTAAGCAATGACTACAACACAAAAAAAAAACCCTGGTCCTATTCTTGGCAAAGTTATGAAGGATCTAAGTAACTACTGAAATTTGAGAGCGA
Source organism: Pandemis corylana (assembly GCA_949127965.1). Classification (NCBI taxonomy): domain Eukaryota; kingdom Metazoa; phylum Arthropoda; class Insecta; order Lepidoptera; family Tortricidae; genus Pandemis; species Pandemis corylana. The sequence goes on along the minus strand of OX421857.1, from coordinate 16,213,297 downwards.
TTCGGCCTCACCCGCACTGTAAAAGAGTTCCAGATTGGGCTGATTCGATCTCAACCGCACCAGCCAAAAGTCTTTCAAGTTGAGCCCCGCAGCGAACGTGTTAAAATTGTTCTAGAATATTTGAACAGTTGGTTTACCTAGACAATTTGAGTCACCTCTTTGATGCCTTGCAGCTTGAACATTGTCGAATGTATGACATTTTGTCAACAATTATTGCTAAGGTAAGAATCTTGAAATCTACCGATATATGTACTCAATATTATAAAACGCTGCTGCAATTGGCATTGTTCATTTTTTTTTAGTATGCTCCCATTCGAAAACCATTTCGAGGAAAACCATCAATTATCCGATTTATCTTGTCCGATTTCAAAAATACTTTATGATTGCAGATATTTTTGTAAAAGTACTTTGAACCTTTGTTTGACCGAACGACCGGGTTTTTAGACAGAATCCAGCATCGAATGTTTGCCACAAAAATGAAAAAAAAAGTTTGGCTACGGCAACTGTCACGTGTCACTGTCAAATCTACAAAACCATAGACAAAGCCGTTTTTTTATAGCCAGCTGAACGAAGGCGATTGGGATTCTGTCTAAATTCACGAATTATCAAACAGCGAAAAAATATTTATTATTAATTAACAAAGCTACGTAAAAGCATAATATTCAAATTAGTTGCTTGAAATAGTCCATTTTATCAAATAAAGGTGTTAAAAGCACAGCTTAAAAAAAATGAACAATGCCAATTAATGCACTGTATTGCTAGCCGTGCATTAGTTTATGACCTTACTTACGTAGCCGTATGTTGTAGAACTATACGTGTTTAATTTTCAAAAATCACCTGAATCGGATAACTGTCTACATAAGTACAGTCCCGTGAGTCGTTGATGTCTCACTCTCTCTTATGGGTTTAATACTGGAATCGGCCGAATGAGGAAGATAACAAGACAAACTAACGATATTCTAATAGCTCACAGAATGTTCATAATACTTATTGGATTAGGGGAGTTTACAAAAACAAAAAGGAACGTTTAAAAAACAATTTAATTCATACGAAAATAATAATAATAATCTAAATAAATAACATCACTACCAGGCATTCATCAAACTTCATTTCACTACATCTGACTTTAAATAATCTTACTTTTGTTTTCAATTATCACGATTTTTTTTTAACATCTTGTCCTCTTTTTAAACATACACGACATCTCGGCGCACGACGTCCCGCGCCTCGTGGATTCATTCCGGCGAAAGCCTGGCCATTTCTGACAACGCGCTGTAGGTAGTTTGGTAGCACTACAATAAGCCCCAAAGTCCTCTCGATAGCAGGAATAGCAGACGCGAATTATAGGTAAACATAACACTTACTAATTTGGGGCACATCATTAAATGGTGACTCTCAAACAACACATACACATGTAGTTTCTCCCTTAACTTTCATTCTGAAGCGAGTATTGCTAATTTAATACTTAATAGCTGATACTGTAGTCCTGCTTGATGAGGCAGGCGGCCTGCTCGGCCAGCAGCGCGATGGGCGCGTTGGTGTTGCCGCTGGGCATGGTGGGCATGGCGCTGGCGTCGGCCACGCGCAGCCGGCCCGTGCCGCGCACGCGCAGCCGCGAGTCCAGCACCGCGCCCAGTGGCGCCGTGCCCGCCGGGTGGAATAGCGTCGTCGCCATGTGGCGCGCGTAGCACAGCCAGTACTCGTGGCTACCGAACTCCTCGAGAGAGCATTCCTCCAAATTCACGTTGACGACCTCCGAACCGACACTTTGAAGGTATGTTGTGTTCAACACTCGTAAGAAGTCTTCGACGTAGGAGACATGGCGCTCCAGGTCTTGAGGCTCGTCGTAGTAGCCCGTGTAGATGCTGGGCGGCTGCGTGGGGTCCGAGCTGTGCAGGCGCACGCGGCCGCGCGAAGCTGGGTGCAGCAGCACGATGTTGGTGAGCAGCGTGGCGCGTTCGGCGGCGGCGTCGTCAAACCGGTCGCAGATCTCGTCGCGCAACCCGAACCCATGACAGATCAGCAGCGGCTCCTTGGACCCGCGCACCATTGGGTAGCTCAGCTGCTCGTATTCTGGCTGTAAACTTGTTTTATTCAACGTAGCAAGGCCCACTATGGTTGGCGCTGGAAACTCAAAGATGGTTGTAGGTTCCGGTTGAGTACAATTTTCACCCGTGATCAGAATAGGGACCAAAATGTGGTCTCGGAGGTTTTCCCCCACGGGCAGGTCCGAGATCACGTTAATGTCGAATCGTTTGAGTTGCTCCTGCGGCCCTATCCCTGAAAGCATCAGAATCTGCGGCGTGTTTATGGCACCCGCTGAGAGTATGACTTCTTTACTCGCTTTGAAGGTCAATTTGGCACCATTTTTTGACAAAGCTTCGACGCCGACAGCATTTTTATTCTCGTCAAAGATCACCCGGGAGACTCGCGTATGAGTCAGTACATCCAGGTTGGGGCTCCGCGCCGCCAGGTACGCCGCGGCAGTGCTCTGGCGCTTGCCGCCGGAGATTGTGTACTGGCCCTCGGAGAAGGACGGATCAGGGCGCGAATTGTAGTCGTGCGAGATCTTGTGACCCATTTCAAAGAAAGCCTCGAAGTATTTAAGGGTTTGGTCCCGATGAACTTGTCTCGTAATTTTTATCTTGCCGTCTGTGCCTCGCAAGCTTCCGTACCGGGCGCTCAGTATATTCTGATCTTGAACGGCCTCCATCCTCTTGATATGCGGCGCCATGTTGGCCCAGCTCCAGGCGGGCCCCGCGTAATCCACCCAGCTGTCGTAGTCCTGGCGGTGCCCGAGCACGTGCACCATGTAGTTGAGGCCGCTGGAGCCGCCCAGCATCTTGCCGCGCACCATCTTTACCTTACCTTTTTGCGCGCGCAGCACGTTCAGCGCAGTGTACGCCTCATAGTTCCAATCGTACTGGGACCCTGCTAGCAGTGGAAACAGACCAGGTATCTGCAATGAAACGAAATTTTATAAAGCCGTGTTTGATTTCGCGGAAGTTATTAGGGACGTGCATGATTGTGACTCGCGAATCAATGCTTCGCAGAAATCTACGAGATTATTACCTCTGATTGGCGCGGCGCGGGCCCGCCGGCCTCGAGCAGCAGCACGCGCAGCGAGGGATCCTCCGCCAGCCTGGCAGCGACGATGGAGCCCGCCGTCCCCGCCCCCACCACGATAATGTCGTATACGGCACCATCTGCCGTACAAAAGTCAAAAATCGTAGTACCAACAGTTTTGAGCGACCGTTATAAACTTCACTACATAGTCACTACATAGTATAAAATCGTCTGCATAGACGAAGTCGCGGATAGAAGCTAGTATAAAATAAAGTCGCTTTCTCTGTCCGTATGTTCCGATGTCCCTTTGTATGCTTATATCTTCAAAACTACACAATGGATTTTGATGCGGTTTTTTTGATAGATAGAGTGATTCAAGGGGAAGGTTTTAAGTATAATTCTACGCAGACGAAGTCGCAGGCAGAAGCTAGTAACATATAAACCAGCTAAAGCAGTATTCGTGTTGTATACACTGTTAATGAAGGTCAATGTTAACTCTTTCAGCTAGGAAATTTTGATATTAGAGAAAGGGTTTCTCGTGCAACTCCTCACCTGGGACGAGCGGCTGCGGCTGCAGGCTGGCGAGCGCCAGCGCCGCCAGCGTGCCCTGCAGCAGCTTGGTCACCGGGCCCACCTGCGCCGCGCGGAGGAACAAAGGCCACATCCTGTGCTTCTTTCACGTCTTACAAATAAATGAAGAGGATCTTATCTTATAGTTTGGTGTACCAACTGGTAACAGTAATGTGACTGTGTGGTTAGTGTTATAGCGGTGGTGTGGTGGGGCTGGCCGAGTACTCCTCGGAGTGGTGCTGCGAGGAGGCGCGGATTGTTTAAATACTCTTCGGTTCCGCTTAGTTTGGTTTCAATTAAACAGCTGCTAGTTAAGGAGGTTATTTTTTCATTTGTTTGCGTCGTCAATTACGCTGGTGTACCTACGCAGGCTGCGTCACACGCATATTTTAAGTACTTGTCTTTATTTACGTCTTTTTAAAAACATTATTTGACATTTAGGTAATTAGATCTTTTGAGATGAGAACACTGTGTCCAAAATTAGATCCTTAGTTATCTTTGGCTGAACTGTTGGTAGCTTGTAATTTTTTTTTGATGCAATTTATTTAATTGAGTTTCTGTACAATATTTTACTAAAATGACTCTTATACTCGTACTACTTGTTTCCATAAACGTTTAGTGACCTTCTGTTGTTTGTTTTAATACATACATATATACACATAGCTTTACTCGTTTATCTGGTTAGATAAACGAGTAAAGCTAGTCACAACCGCTAGTCTAGCGACTATAAATCCTTTATATCAATAGCTGTTGGACGCCACAAAGGACGCTGTTGGAAGCGGGCAGCGCTGTGGGCTCAGCTGCAGCGACCTGCTTATTGTTGCTAGCATTGAAGACAAGGGCAAATGACAATAGATGTATTTTGTGAAACTTGACCCAAAACTGTACTAATTTGTCTTCATTTGACAGGTACAGTCAAGGGCAAAGATATGTATACACCACAGAGTATCAAAAAGCATGGTCATCTAAATGGTCATAAATTTGGCAACATATAAAAGTACATAAATTAGTATACATGATTTGAGAGATAACTATGTATACAACATTTGCAATAATATGTCCTCATGTATTAGGCCATAAACTTAGAAACACCGTAAAGTTCAAAAATATGTATACACTATTTAACCATTAATTATGTATCTAATACGATAGCCAAAAATATGTAAACAATCCAAAATTCTATTAACACAACTCTATTGTCAGGAGCTTATGAACGTATTTGCGTAACATCGAACTCTGTAATCTTAATGTAATCAGCCAACCACTTTAAGCTTCAAGTAGTACAACAACTGCTATTCCAAACTCTTTAACTGATAATTACTCTATTTATTTTAAACTAGCTTCTGCCCGCGACTTTGTCTGCGTAGAATTATACATAAAAACCTTCCTCTTGAATCACTCTATCTATAAAAAAAAACCGCATCAAAATCCGTTGTGTAGTTTTGAAGATATAAGCATACTTAGGGACATAGGGACAGAGAAAGCGACTTTGTTTTATACTATGTAGTGATCATGACCATGTGCCCACAATCTTGCTAAATGTGGCCTGTAGGTTGTAGGTACCTGTTACCATAAACTCTGTCTACCCCGTAAGGGATAAAGACGTGATTTGTGCATGTGCATGTGCATGTGTCATGTGTCACTTTTGGATTTTTTAATTCCATTTGACTTACCGTTTCTTATGGTTTTTCTGGCGGCTTTTCATTAATTTTGAAGGAGAAAATGTATCGTATAAGCGATCATTTAAAATATAGGATTGTTGCCTTATGCGAGGAAGGTATATCCGTGCCTGATATAGCTCTGCTGACGAATTAGGCATCACGGTAAGAAATATTAAACATGTTAATAATAACGTACTATAGAAAATATTACTCTCTATGCACTTTGTCTTAAGTTTAAGGAGTTGTTTTCTTTATTATACAGTTATTTTAAGTATACTTTGCCTTTTATTAAATAAAAAAAATTAGAAAATAGCGTAGATCGCCAATTACTGTATGATTTGATATTGACGACACGGATGGCTCAGTGGTGAAGCAACCGCCTTCTGAGTCGAAGGTCCCGGGTTCGAAACCCGGCCAGGGCAATGTTTGTGTGATCAACTCGAATAGTTGTGCTTGGGTCATGTATGTTCTATATATATAAGTATGTATTATCGTCATCTACTCGTAACTGGTAGGTACCTTGAGGTTGTTTCGCCTTGTTTCGAAGGTACCCCCCTTGATGCTAAGTTGTCTATCAGGACCCCGTGTCGACATTTCGAGTGATGTTCAGTTCCGTGGTCATTTGGAAGGCAAAGCCAAATTAGCTTCTAAAAAATTGGGGGTGCTCAATAGAGCGGGACAGTACTTCTCGCCAGCCCATCGCCTTCAACTCTATAAGGCGCAGGTTAGGCCGCATATGGAGTACTGTTCTCATCTCTGGGCTGGGGCACCCAAGTACCAAAACCTTCCATTTGACCGCATCCAACGCAGAGCTACTCGATTTGTCAATAACCAGGCACTTTCAGGTCGGCTCGACTCTCTGGCTGTGCGGAGGGATGTAGCAGCCCTGTGCCGTATTTATCATGGGGAGTGCTCTGACGAACTCTTCGGATTGCTGCCTGCGGCTAAATTCCACTACCGTACTTCGCGGAACCGTCTGTCCTTCCATCCTCAACATCTTGATGGTTGGCAGTCAAGTACCGTACATTGTACCGTACCGTGCGTTTTAAACGCAATTTCTTTCCTCGTACGGTAACCAACTGGAACCAACTTCCTGCTGCAATATTCCCTGAGCGATACAATTTAGGGATCTTTAAAAAACGAGCCTTCCTGTTCCTCAAAGGACCAGCAACGCACTTGTGATTCCCCAGGTCTTGCAGGTGTCCTTGGGCGACGGTGATTGCTTTCCATCAGGTGACCCGTATGCTCGTTTGCCCCCTCTTATATAAAAAAAAACCATAACAGAAGCCTTCTTGAGTTTATGTATACATATTTCGATACTTTGGGTATACTTTTTTTCCTTACAGGGGAAAGATGGGGAAGTTTCAAATTTTGTTTTTAATGATATTTCAAACAATCTTACCGATTTTCAGCTTGGTGGGAATTTAGGTAACTTTACTCTTATTTTTTGGTCTAATTTGACCGGACTATAGCGTAGGCATCTTCAATCAAAATCAACGAAATCTGAATCTGTAAAATCTGTTAAACATGCCGATTGATAACGTCGTGGTGACAGGTCAAAACATGCGACAAACATATGCAATGACAGTTCTGTACTGTTTTCGTGAATTGTCAAAACATACTTTACAAATTTGTTTCGTGTGACTAGGCCGTAAAGTTGATATTCGCAGATTACATTTTGTATACATATTTTCGTAGCAATTACTGAATCTATATTTATTGACATAAGTATGACTATAATATTTTGCATTATTTGCAGGATACTAATAATGGAGTTTTGATTGTATACAAGTTTTTGGACTTGCTAGGTACATATTTATGTTGCCAGTGTAGTTTGCATATTTATTACCATTTGAATGAGTATATATCTTTTTAACTTTATATGATTACTTATTTTCTTTCACTTTACTTGCATATATATCTTTGCCCTTGACTGTACATCCTTTCCGATAACTAATCATATCTCTCTCGCCGTCACTTACATATTATGCGCTCTAAGTAGGTGTATTTAATGATAAACTACAAACTACAAATAACATAATTTAAAGATACCTAGTACAGTCAGCATCACAAGTTGATAAACAGTAGAAGAGCTCAAAGCACCCTCTATTACTTTAGCGATAGAGTCGTGTGTAGATCATTTTGAGCTATTCGACTGTACTTATATCAACTTTTGACGCTGACTGTACCTAGGTAACACAAATTTAAAAAGAATTTGTCTATAAATAAAATTCATGAAAGTTTATAACTAGTAAATGAATTTAAATCTATGCATCTATGTACATACCTACATTTCAATTTGAATTCCAATAAAATGACATGAGTGAGGAAAAAATAATATTAGATTTGGAGAAAATACTGTCTTTTAATTGTTACTCAAGCATCAAGCAGAAGTCTATTTGGAAATTATTAATAACATATAATGGTTCCATTTAAATACACATTGGTGACAGTTAAGGGTAAACATGTACGTTTAGGTAATTTATAATGTTTTTTGTTTTTAAATAATAATACTATAGTCCGTCTCAAATAGGCAATTTAAAGGAACACGGAAGCGGGCAAATGAATTTATGTTTTGGGTATTTTTTTCGCACTACGAATGGCTGATTCATCGCGCAGCAGGGTCTCGAAATAGCTCAAAGGGCGAGTGCGTCATGATAAATATTGTAATGTAAATTATGATCAGCCAATAAATAAAATATGCGTCATGCATAAATCAAAATGCTTTTGTTTGAAAAATATGTGTTATAAGTTATAGTAGGTGTTGACGTAAAAATTACGAGGAACTGGCACCAGCTGCGGCAGCGGCGGCCAACAGGTGGCGGGGGAAGTTACACCAAATACTGCGTAAAAAATGCATTGTTATTAATTTCATTCCAATAAGGGGCTTACCAGGACGTCTTAATGCGGATCAATTCCGATTCAGTTTAGGTTAGGTCAAATCCATACTAAAAATGTCGACTGAGTCGGAATTGAACCGCATTAAGACGTCAGGTGACGCGTGAATTTATCAGTTGCTGTGACGCCCGAGAGGAGCGCGTTGGATCGAACGTCGCTCGTCTCGGTGTCATTGTCATCGTCTTGCTTTCAATTTATAACAGTATTTTTAGCATTGATTTCTAATACTTTTGTACTTCTGTACTTTAAGATACAGTATCATAACGCCCTTTTTATCGCTAAACCGAATAGCAAGTTATCGAATAGCAAGGTAACAGGTAACTGGCTTTTGTTAATTACAGACTTACTTGCAGAGATGAATGTCCATTAAATACTATATATTACGCGAATATCACGATTTGTGGCTATAGTTTCATAGACACCGATGCCCCCTGCCCTCGATTCACCTGGAACTGCCGCCCTTTAAAATTTCTTTGTAATTTTAAAATGTATGGATCAAATCTCTACGCTCGATCGGGGTTCGGACATGCTAGGCATTGCCTCGATTGGCTCTTACCATCTGCAAGAGAAGCAACTGGTAAATTCTATGTTTTTTCTTTACTCCCAGACCAGCATGGAAGAAAGTAAGTAGATGCATTTGCGTAATTTATGGTATATCAGATGTCTGTGCAGAGAGTCGCGCGTGTGCAGTAGACGGGGCGGCGCGGGCGGCGCTGCGCGTTGTTTACCCGCTGTTTGTTTGTTTGTTGGTTTGTCCCGCGCTGTAACAAGGTAACCTAATTTGCAGTTCAAATATCACGGCCAACTTACAGCTGCACTGTTGTCCTGACCCAGTTGCGGGCGGGAGACGGTTCGCGAATGTTCTGCGGCGCTCTCGTTGCCGGACATAAATCGTAGCCGCGCATGTTAATATACCTAGCGAAAGAGAAAAGATTTCCCAGGGCACTACAGTTTAACTACTTATAAGCTATTTATAAACTACTAGCTTCTGCCCGCGACTTCGTCTGCGTAGAATTATACATAAAAACCTTCCTCTTGAATCACTCTATCTATTAAAAAAAATCGCATCAAAATCCGTTGTGTAGTTTTGAAGATATAAGCATACATAGGGACATAGGGACATAGGGAAATAAGGACAGAGAAAGCGACTTTGTTTTATACTATGTAGTGATACGGAAAAATCCGAAAACTAAAGTTATGGCCGAGTTAACTTTAGTTTTCGGATTTTTCTGCGTTCTAGGTTTCAATATTGTTCAGAAATATAATTTGTAACGGGTAAACCGTAAAATAAACCCCTGTTGCCCGTGGTCGTACCTACTACAGTTTGTCCTACTGGTTTTCGACGGAGCTCCGACCAGGGTATCTGGGTACTTTGCCCGTCGGGCAACTGAAGATACCTAACTAACCTAACCTACCTATTTTCGTATTAAAATATAATGGAATGATTCAAAATAATGGCAGCATTTTTTCCGAGTAGGACAAATTAGTAGGATCACGGGCAATACAAAATACAAAAATCGAGAATTAAAATTCTTGATTCATAGATGGTACATACTTATACTCGTAAGCTAATATCCTGGACATGCACTACATCTATAAGGAAGTCCAGTACTGTCACCAGAGAACGCAAGCAGCAGATTAATATAGTAGGAAGAAGCGCAAGACATGAACCGGTGTGTATGCCTATCTCTCTCACTCTCTCTCTCTCGCTCTGTCTCTCTCGCTCTTAGGCGGGCTAACTGTGCTCGAGTGGAAGGGACGCGTGCCTTTCACTTTTTATGTCTGTCTCTCTCGCTCTTAGGCGGGCTAACCATGCCTCTCACTCGCTCTCATTGTGAGCGCATAACGTGAGCGGAGCGTAACGCAGTTTCTTGAAGTGTCACCCGGCAAACCAATTTATAAGACGTTGTCACGTCAAAAACAAATTGAATGAATGCTCTTATTTCAGAACAATTTTAGTCTGTTGTATCTGCTGAATAACGCATAATTTGCAAAATATGAAAATACGAAAGATTAACATTGAAAACTCGCAAATAAATCTCTAATTTTCCATTTGGTTTAAAGCTTGCCGTTCTATAATTTTTGATACCTATTTACTACTAAATTAGGACATTAAATCGAAATTAAACTTTTTCCAGCAAGCAGGCATTAGTCTCAGTGGAGTTTGACTCGCGTTTACACAGTCGAGTGCCATTTTTACAATAGCTATGAGTTTTAATCACAAAAGTTAAAGATAATGCAGTCCATAGTCCCGACGGGCGCCGGCGGCTCCGCGGCCGATGGAAAGAAAACACCCCGATATGAAAGTACTCGATTGGAAATTTTTAATTGCAACTTCCATTGGATTGCCGATTTAATTCCGGACGTGCGCCCCCCCCCCCCCCCCCCCTCCACGCCACGAGCTGACGACGAGAATTGGTAAATACCTACCTTGGTGAATAAAAATAACGAGCCAATTTCAACAGAACTTTGTATTGGAAGTGATTATATTCTTGGCAGACAGTAGGTAAGTTTCGTAGGACAAAATATGAATGCGACTGAAAAACTCAATCATTAGAGTCCATCATATGTTGACGTTCTAGCCCTAAACGTTTTTAATTAAAAATAACCCGTTATTATAAGCTCTACGTTAACAACCCTTAAAAGAGTTTGACCTACTTCTCGATGACAATTCAACAAATAGGTAATCTCAGTATAAGAAACGTGTATGAAAAATAATATAAAAAATATTGTTACAAAGTGCAGTCGGTAGCGCCGGGCCGCTCGGAGCGCGTTTCCTTCCGATAACTTAAAATGGAAACTTCCCCAGCTTTATGAATCAGATGCTCTATTATAGGAGCACAGTTTGCAGCCACCAATTACATATCCAAATTGTTCCTCTTGAACATTAATGAGAAAGAACAGAAACAAAATTAAACAAGTAACTACTTACATAGTGTTTAGTACATGAAATCAGTAAGAAATGATTCAATATGTGCCTATATTGACTTAGCTGAGAAATACGGCTTTCAATATGAAGATTCCTTATTAAGATTGGGAACTTGTTTGTTCGGAATGTCTAATTTACTTTATGGTTGTATGAGATTGGATTTATACAGAAACCTTTTGGGGAGAGAAAGCGTCAACAGTATTATAATAATTTTATGTTAGCACACATCTGCTAACTCCAACGATGATTGACGACCACGTAAGCTACACCCAATTTTCTCACTATGAAAACGGGCATGTGTGTCTACATGAAATAGAATACAAGCGAAATATCGCTTCTACGTATACGTAAAAGATGTTAAAGTGGTAAAACTAATATATTTTGGAATGGACCCAGTGATACCGGCGGTGTTTCCTCGCTGTATCGCGAAGCTGACACGTTCTGAAAGGAAGCTGCTGCGATTCAGGCTCCGGTGTTATCTAGAAGCGCTTTTGTTAACTCTGATTGACCCCACAAGCCACAACTTCTCCATTCCGAATGATACAAAATTGTATTCGTAACACTGACTTCTGTTTTCGTTGCGTTTCAATTCTTTGGCCGCCGCTTCCGCTACCGCACCCAGTGGTTAGCTGTAATCCGTAATTCAGTTTAGGATCATTAATATTGTTATAAAATAGTACGTAAGTATTTTAATCATGACTTTTATATAATGCCTATGTAAAATAATTAGACAATCTTCGACAAAAGATAACGCGGTGTCGGCACCTTTGTGCTCCTCAGCATCGCGGCAGAACCAGATTATAAAACAAAAGAAAGTCATCGGCTCGTATCTCGGCCGTCTATTAAAACTGTCAACAAAACCGATTAAAGAATTCAAAGCCCCGGCTGTTAATCATGAGATCGGCGGCCGTTGCCCGGAACTTCCACAAAATCTGCCGATACCAAGTTGCGCAGCTCGCGATGTTAGACGGCATCCCGGTAAAGGGTGGATGAGAATCTATAAAAAGAGGTGGTAAATTAAACTGGCCGCTTGAAACGTCTGCGGTAGAACAAACACCAGAAGAACAAAATTAAAGGATTGCAAATAGTCCGCCAAAGGCTCTTTTACAAGTCTCTTTTTGAAACTACATTCGAAAATACCATCATTGCGAAGAAGAATGCGCCGAGAACTTAGCAATTTTCTTGAGACGTCCCTCCTCCCGTACGTGAAGATGTTGTCGTTAACGCAGAAGAGGTTACAAATTGTTAACGTGTTTTCTTGGAGTAAGAATGTTTCATGTTGCATGTTGCATGTTTCGCAGCCGCAAGCTCTGCAACTAATTCAGTAGCGTGGCCATTCTCGCTGCGTCGCGCCCGCTCGCCGCTGCCAACTCACAACCAAGACTGACGTCAATGCGTCAACGAGGACTGTAGTCCAATAACCTAACCTAGAAATTTCATTTAAGATACAAGCTTTTTGCTGACTGTACTTTTTGTTGGCTGTACTTGCATTGTCATCCGTCCTACACTATGTAAACTAAATTTCAATCGGACCAACCGTTGAAGAGTTCCTTCCAACAGAGACAATCCTGGTTGGACCGCCAGAATTTTACTACCAGATTATTTTCATCTGATTTACACAAGTATGCAAAATTTCAGCTCAATCGGATGAAGATATCTGCTTCAAAATTGAGTCGCAACACTTGCAACGCAAGATTCCACCCGGACGAACATACATACATATATGTTGCAAGTTAATATAAAGCTTGTAGTAATAATTACTAATACCCGAATAACACGAGCATGTATGCACAGATTGATGAATGTGGATGAAGCGAAAGAGGTATGTCAGAGTCGTAGCAAGTAATAATAATAATAATAAAGTTTATTCAGGTAACAAAAAGTACAGTGTGTTAACAAATGGTTGGTACCTCTTTTTAAGTATAAGAATACCTGTTCTAAGAGATACCATTTTTTCGCGAAGGGTAAATACATTTTTGTACCTGTCAACATTAAATCCCAAGACTATAATTTATTACGAGTTAAACTACCTATATGAAAAAGTGACAAAATATTAAAATTAAAACTAATGTGTGTGTGTGTGTGTGTGTGTGTGTGCGTGTGCGTGCGTGTGCGTGTGCGTGTGCGTGTGCGTGTGCGTGTGCGTGTGCGTGTGCGTGTGCGTGTGCGTGTGCGTGTGCGTGTGCGTGTGCGTGTGCGTGTGCGTGTGCGTGTGCGTGTGCGTGTGCGTGTGCGTGTGCGTGTGCGTGTGCGTGTGCGTGTGCGTGTGCGTGTGCGTGTGCGTGTGCGTGTGCGTGTGCGTGTGCGTGTGCGCGTGCGCGTGCGCGTGCGCGTGCGCGTGCGCGTGCGCGTGCGTGTGCGTGTGCGTGTGCGTGTGCGTGTGCGTGTGCGTGTGCGTGTGCGTGTGCGTGTGTGTGTGCGTGTGTGTGTGTGTGTGTGTGTGTGTGTGTGTGTGTGTGTGTGTGTGTGTGTGTGTGTGTGTGTGGGTGTGTGTGTACGTGTGTGTGCGTGAGTGAGTGAGTGAGTGCGTGTGGGTGGGTGTAGGGATGCGCGGGTATATTTGTGCAGATATTGATTATAGACCCCGCGACATTCACATTGAAATAGGTAAAATTCTAAATGTTTTGGAGCAGATCTTCTATCTCACAGTAGTTCTTACTTTTTAACCAATTACCAACTTTACTTCTACACTCCCTATAAGTCAATGAGTAAATATCCATCTCTTTATTTAAAAGATTGTACAGTCTTGCTGATCGAGCAGTCAGTTGTCTCCTCGCAAATGCCGACCTTGCACGAACCGGCGGAATCACATTCTGCTTTCTACGACTAGTCGAAACAATGGTAGTGGCACAGAACGGCAGCGACCAGGGGCCTGATTTTTGGAAAGCACATGTGTGAAAACACCACTCGAAAGTGGTATAAATCTGTTTATATCTTCAAAACTACAGCTCTAATCAAATTTTTGACTAGGTCACAAGATTAATGAGAGCCCTAAGTATTTTCTAAGCTACTCGTATCTCAAATTCAGCACAATTTTTCACCACTTTCGAGTGGTGTTTTCACACATGTGCTTTCCAAAAATCAGGCCCCTGTGCTGTTTAAGGATAAGTGAAAGAATATACAGACCCCTAACCGAACAACGTAGAACAACAGTGGAACAGAAGTGGAACAACGTAGTCTCTGCCTACCCCTATGGAAAAGAGGCTTGACTGTATATATGTATGTAATACTGAAGCTTGTAATGGCTTGTAAAAATAATATTAATATTTAAAAAAAAATAAGTATTTTGGAAATCATATCTTTTAGGCCCAATCGTCCAACTTCATAATCGATTTTTAACCTCATCACTTTGTACGGTACCAAATGGAGCTCTGGGCCACTAACTTTATCGCAATAAGTTATCGGCTTGTTATTTGTGTCTCTCTGCGTCAAAGTACTGCGATGTTGATTGTGAAAATGTGGTTATGCTTCCAAGAGAGTTATTCAATGCGGCCTCAGCTCTGATGGTGCTTATTTCTCCGTGCTCAAAGTAGAGTGGTTATTGCAAGCTTGGCGGCGGCGCGGCCGCGTGGTCGGAACGCTCCGGGAGCGGCGCCGACGCCGCTGCAGCATCGAGGCTTTATTTGCATCTCGCGCCGCGTGTGATTCGCTGCGGGGAAGCGAGCATTTGTCAGCGGTAGCATTTGCACTCGAGCATTTTGAGGCCGTGAGACGCTTCATGTATTAATAATGCCCTATGTTTGCGCGAGGGTTGAATAACAGAAGAATTGCGGTAAACATAATTATATTTTGTAAACAACTACCACTCGGCCTAAAGGTCTTGTTGCCTAAGGCTTTGTTCACCCCGTTAGGGATAAAGATGTGACTAATGTGCGTATGAAACGGAATAAACGATTATTAAGGACGATTCGACTACTTTCGTCTTCGATTTTTTAATTAACCTGAGTTAAACCGTTTATTTTCTATTTTAATTAAAATCTTGTCTCACGAGAATTTAAATAAATATTGTAACAATTTTGTCTCGCTTTATTTAAGAGCTTTATCGAACGCGTCTGTGGGTGTATGTTATGTATACTGTTGATTCAGTAAATCTAAAAGCCAATACGTTACGTGTAGGTCACGTAAGGTAGTTGATAGATAATTTAAAACTTTGGTTTTTGGCGAGATGACCTTGGCGCAGAACTGACTGAGTGGCCGTGAATAGCTCGACAGGGAGATGTGGGGGTCGAGAGGGGAGGCCTTTGCCCAGCAGTGGGACACAAATATAGGCTAATATAATAATAAAAAATAATTAATTTAACTTTGTCTGTTTATAATTTTACCAGCTGTTGCCCGTGGCTTCGCCCCCGCTGCAAAATTGGTTTTTCCTTTTAATTTTGTTATTATGGTTGTCCGGGTGGAATCTTGCGACTCAATTTTGAAGCAGATCCGATTAAGCTGAAATTTTGCATACTTGTGTAAGTCAGGTGACAATACAATAATCTAGTAGTAGAATTCTGGTGGTCCAGCTAGGATCGTCTCCGCAGGAGGGAACTCTTCAACGGCTGGTCCGATTGATATGACATTTGGTTTACATAATGTAGCGAATGATAATGCAACTACAGACAACAAAAATTACACTCAGTAAAAAAGCTTTAGGTTAGGTTATCTTCATTGAACCCGATTCGTCATACGTACCTTAGTAGCAAATAAAACAAGTTCCCTGCATGTTTTAGCGCAGCGTCCGAGCGCTCTCTCGGCCGCATAAATCTGGCTCCAAAAATCACTTCCATTGGAGTCGCTCCCGCCGCCCATTCATTCCGGTCCATTATACTCCTGGATTGCGTATCAGCAAGTGCAATTGGTTCAGCCGCGAATGAATCTCGCGTTTTGTCGACGGCAGCCAGTTACAACGGGAAATCGTTATGAATATTGTGTTAGTGTTCCCGGACAGCCCGAGAGCAGCGGGCTTTGTTGAACCATGTTTGATTTGAGCACGTTTTTTTCTAGCTGTGTGTAAAACTGGGTTATTCCGCCCCGGTGCGTTCAAAATGTACTGGAATATTACAAGGTGTCCCTCAGTTATTCTGGGTTATTTCAGCAGAGGTTGAGGTAGTTTGATTGCAACTCCTGCTAAAGTATTTCCGCAGTAAGTCACCGCTGTGACGCGGTACACTCAGAACATCGACCGACGCATGGAAACATTTTTTGTGAACCATAGTAAAATATCCTAAAAAACTGCACATTTTTTCTGTTTATTAAGACATTACTCAATTTGATAAAATAATACCTAAAGTGAGTTGAATGGGCATTTTTTTAAATAAATTCAGTCTCCCTTTTTCTCGAATTCAATTTCGATGGCAGTTTCTGCTCAGACTCACGAGCACTAATGATTTTAGTATACTTAAAAATGTGGGACACTTTGCCTTATACTAAAATCAGTGCCCACGATTTTGAGCAGAATGCCATCAAAGTTGTATAATTTGACGAATAGGGTGAAAGGATTTATTTTCAGAAAAATGCTCCAATAGACTTTTTCCTTTGTTTAGTAAAAGTCACAAACAAAAAATAAAAAAACAATATCGAGTGCCGCCTCCTCTAGCTGAATTTTCGCTGTAATATCGTGGAATGAAAAAGTTTAGGCGCCCGTTTTTTTTTGCAAATGGGCCTAATTACGTTGTACATAAAAGATGTTAATAGAACTGAACCGCAGAATAAAACTGAAGTAGAGTCTATTTGTAGTGATTTCACATATTATTATTTGCGACATCACTGTCATCAATTAAATACTGCCGTGCGTCCCCGCTGGCCTCGCGGTGGCCGGCGCTGCCGCCTGCATCGCCGCCGAACGCTAATGGCCAACCATTTGCTAACAAGAAGATTCGCTATGAAGCTTTTACCAGTAACGATGACGCATCGCCTAAGCCCCGCGCCGCTGCACTGTTTGTGAACTGATATTTTGCTATTCTGTGTATGCAGGTAACATTAAGTAAATAGCTACCGTAAAATGGGGTGAAAGAGATAGAACTATAATATTTTGTGTTTTCACTTGCTACTTAAAATTTCTGGCTCAACTTACACTTCACTTTTATTGTGATTATCAGAACTTAATCAACGTCTCTGAGTGTGAAAGTTAACTTTAATTGCCCTGTCGGTTGTATTGGGTAACGGTGGGAATTCAGAACTGTTTTACCGTGGTCACGGATCAAGTTCAAGTGTGAATTTATCATCCCTGCCGCAACCAGAGATACAAAGAAATAAAATAGGTACTCCTTTATTATGATTGATTTATTATGACTATTGGCGTCTCTGAGTGTGAAAGTTAACCTTTGCTTTCTCTCTCGGTTGCATTCACCTATGTACAGAATAATTATAGTTTTTCCACTTTTTGCTTTGCTTTTAAAAATCGATATAATTATGAGGGTACAAGCCTTAGTCTCCACACATGAATCCGTTATCAGAAATGGAAAAAATGGCCGCCAAATTTTATACCTTAAACATACATACATAAATCACGTCACAATCCCTTTGGGTACGGGACCTTAAAAACATGAAAATCTAAATAACTCGAAAACGGTGAGACTTTTGCTGACGAAATTTTCCTATACTTGATAAATGACCTGTCCACCTCTCTCCCTCTAAGTTTGTCGTACTATACGTTTACAAACTCACTAAGTAGGTACTTCAAACTTCTAGTGTAAGTTTTTGCATATAAAAACGTCTCGAACGCATTCACGTAAACGTTTCAATTACTATGGAATAATTGGCAGCGCCACTTGCGGAGCGAAACAGCAACAAACTGTTCTAATATTATTTCACATATTTTATTTATTTATTTAGAAACAAACAGTCTCTTATAGCTAAATGTATTACAATTAAATTTGTGTAAAATCTAGACTTACAGTTTCCTATGGAAAAATATTGAAACCATACATTAATATAAGAAGTTTACAGATTTACAGAGTGAAGCACCTTTGTGCATCAAAAACAAAAAGTATACATTTTTTTTGCGAAAAACCTACACAAACAAGAAAACAGCCTAATCACAATCAGTAGTATACTGCAAGGATTGTCTCTTAAATCTATTTATTATCTATCTTTAATCTATTTTAACGCGGAGACGTATTTTGTGACCGAAAACCTACACTAAGCACGCTAAAAGAGTCTAAGAAAGTATGTTTGATATAAGCATAAATAGTTGGAAGCGGCTAAGCCCCGGCCCCGCCATCTCCGCCGCATCCCAGGAAAATGTACACATTATTTTCTCGAGGAAATTGCATCGTTGCAATGAAATGACATATTCTGTCAGGTCGCCCGTAAACTCCGAATGGGATTCTGTAATACGCGAAGAGTTTAACATTGAAAACGCGTGTGTTTGTGTACATAAAAGTAAGTTATGGTCGCAGTTTACGTTGTGAAAAACTGACGATGTTTGAAGATTTCGTATGTTGAGCCTTTGAATAAGTTAGTATCTCCCGGTTAACTTGTTCCACTAGCTGATGACAGCAGGAGGCTAATTTTGAGAGCACATTCGTGTTATATAATTAAACTACCTTTTGCCCGTGACTTCGTCCGCGCAGATAACGTCAGAGCGACGACATAATTTTTTTTTAATAAAAGGTATCCTATGTTACTTTTAATACCTCCAAGAACATGTGTACAAAATTTCATGATGATCGGTTGAGTAGTTTTCGCGTGAAACCGTAACAAACTTACATTCGCATTTATAATATTAGTAGGAAGTACCTCTCTTCATCATCATCACCGTCATCATCAGCCTGTAACAGTCTACTGCTGGACCACAGGCCTGGAGAGGCCTGTGGTCCAGCAGTAGACTGGACCACCTCTGCTTCTCTATGTAATAAAATTTGAATTGACACAAATTTCATACGGGTTTTAGGACCTTCTCAGGCCACCATATTACTCGCTAAAATAAAATTACTGGCTTATGAGGTATTCCATATTATCCTTCTTGGTTGGCAACGCATCGGCAAGCCTTTAGTACCACGAGTGTCCATGGGTGACTGTTTACTACCATTAGGTGACCCACTTCCTCGTCTGCCACCTTTTCAAGTGGTGACTTACCTCAAGTGCGTAAGGTCATACTAATATCCACGAGTCTAATCCAACACAGAGGTGCTAGATAACCCCGCATAACTCTTTGTTACCCACTTGGCAACCATCGCCGGCTACGGGAACTCGTCTTTCTTACTTAACAATTGATTAGCTACACTACACGAATACTAAAACTAGTAATTCGCGTAATATCTTTGAGTTCAACGATCCCATTAAAACCTCAAAGTCGGAAATGTTCTATTGTGAAACGAGCCTCTAATGTAAGTTATTGTCTCGACCACGCTCGCGTATGCGTCTCAATTCATTATCATCATCTCCGGCGTGTATACATTCCACTGCTGGGCACAGGACTCTGAAAATGAGAGGGCTTAATATACCTTAATTCCCACACAGACCCAGCGCGGATTGGGAACTTCATTCACGTCTCTGTTATACATACATACATACACAAATCACGTCTTTACCCCTTACGGGGTAGACAGAGCCTAAGGTGACAAGACCTAAAGGCCACGTTTAGCATGATCGTTTAACGTCTCTGTTACTATGGAAAGATTGGCAGCGCTACTAGCGGCACGAAACAGTGACAAAATAATCTCACAGTACAATCGAGGGCATAAATACCGATACAGCGAAACACGTCAAATACGTGTAATGTAATTATCATGGACTTTATTGTTTGTGGCATTATGGAGAGAGCACACCGCAGCGTATGCGCAGTGACGTGTCGCATGCGCCACGTTCTCTCACCGTTTCTTCACACATTTTCGCATCGTCGACGTCTTTTACGCAATGGTGTGGCCGGACCTTAAAGGTGTCTATACACCTTTATGTTTTTGACGTTTTGGCAACGTACATAATATATTTAGGCCCTTGACTGTACCCTGAAGGCATTTGCGCTTCCCATGTTATTACTAATTCGAAATCCTATATATACCGGAACAGTGCTAATCACCTGAATGAATGCTACTTATATCCTACAAATATTATAAACGCGAAAGTTTGTAAGTATGGATGGATGTTTGTTTCTCTTTCAAGTAAAAACTTCTGAATGGATTTGGATAAAATTTGGAATGGAGATAGCTGATACTCTAGATTAACACATATATAGGCTATTTTTTATCCCGGAAAATTGCATAGTTCCCGCGGGATAGCGAAAAACTATTTTTTGCAGACGAAGTTGCGGGCTCAGCTAGTACTTGCATAATTCAAAGCTGAAGACGAATAATGCATCGAAATTGTTGCCAGTAAACTAAAGCGTCAGTTGATGAGTTGCGATCGCGAATCAGGATTATTGAGCCAGTATTGGAGCCAGTATTATCAGGAGTATTGGGCGCAATTCAGCCGACTGTTCCCGACTAGCTGGCAGCTATTCGATTTGCATTACATTTACACCACCACCATTATACTATTAAGCCCATCGAAGTACATACAAACATACCGTCACACCTCTTTCCCACAGGGGTAGGCAGAGACTACTTTGCTCCACTTGCTACGATCCTGCCATACCTCTTTCGCTTTATCCACATCCCAATCTCTTCATACATTTTTTTTTATATAAGAGGGGGCAAACGAGCAGACGGGTCACCTGATGGAAAGCAATCACCGTCGCCCAGGGACACCTGCAAGACCTGGGGAATCACAAGTGCGTTGCCGGCCCTTTGAGGAACAAAAACATACACACCTGTGGATACATGCTCGTCGGTTTCGGGTATTCTTTGACCTTTTTTCAAAACGTTCCTAATTTGATCCAGGAACGTCCGTCTAGGCCTTCCCCTCCCAACGTACCCATTCACACTCCCCATATCAATCTGTTTAGTTAACGTTCTTTCATCCATCCTCTCTATACATGGAGGTAATGGTCGAAAATCTTAGAAATTATCACTACTTTGAGTCCCCTTTCCACCTTTACGCCAACAATCACGCTATACGTGGCCTTGAGGTCTTATTGCCTTAGGCTCTGTCTACCCCGTAAGGGATAAAGACGTGACTCATAATATATAGGTAAGTTGGTATGCATTATACCGCGGCCAAGTTACAAGCACGGGTAAGTGGCTCAACAATCCCGGGCAGCGAGTGTATCAGTGTGCGCGGCGACGCCGCCGCGTGTCTCTTGCTCGCGATCCATGATAAGGCCTCCGTGCCGCCATCGCGCGATTGCGGCAACTAAAATTGCCAGCCCCGCGCCCTCGCCACAATGTCTCTATTACGGCCCGGGAATAACTCAATCGCTTTTGAGCACGTTTCAGGTAGTTACCTATTGTATATTTGAGGACAGGATAGCCTAGTTTAACCTGACTACGAAGCTTGAGGTCCCGGGTTCGATTCCCGGTCGGGGCAGATATTTGTATGAAAAATACGAATGTTTGTTCTCGAGTCTTGGATGTTGAATATGTATCACTAGCACTATACATAGTATAAAATAAAGTCGCTTTCTCTGTCCCTATGTCCCTATGTATGCTTATATCTTAAAAACTACACAACGGATTTTGATGCGGTTTTTTTTAATAGATAGAGTGATTCAAGAGGGAGGTTTTTATGTATAATTCTACGCAGACGAAGTCCCGGGCAGAAGCTAGTTTATCTATATAAGTATATCTATCCGTTACTTGGTACCCATAGGTATTACAAGCTTTGCTTAGTTTGGGACTGGGTCAATTTTATTGGTGTCATTCGTCCTAAGATATTTATTTATTTATTGTTTATTTAAACGGCCACGTGCGAGACAGACTCGCGCGCCGAGTGTTCCGTACAAATTCGGCAAGTGGGGATAGCACGTTGAGCGCTGACTGCCTCAGCTGCCAGGACGCTAAACAATCCTCGCTCACTCTATGTATGGCGAAAACCTCATAAAAATCCGATCAGAAGTTATTTAGTTTACGGCGAATAGGCAGATAGACGAAGCGGAGGACTTTCTACAAGCTATTTATTAACTTTGCTTGCAATTTATTTATGTATGTATGTATTTTAAAGACTGATCTTTACTCTTTGTCGAATTGTAATCTTAAATATAAAAATTAAAAATAAAATAGAATTGGAAACAAGAAGTCAGAGCTGCCTTAAGGAAGCACTTACTCTACGACGGGATAATATAGCTCAGATGGCACAATATACTATTTACCTATTTCTTTAATTAAACTGCATTTTCTTGAATATAAGATCAGTATTTTATTAATCTTTTTAGCTTATTAAATCAATACATCTGCTTCTAGTGGAAGCCCTAAGCTGACTGACTTTCTTCTTGTTTCGAATTCTATTTTATTTTTAATTTTTATATTCAAATATTTAAGATTAGAATTCGACAAAGAGTAAAGTAGGAGTCTTTACAGTTCGTAAGTCCGTTGGCCCGGGTCTTGCGACTTAATTTTGAAGCAGACATCTTCAACCGATTAAGCTGAAATTTTGCATAGTTGAGTAAGTCAGATGACAATATAATAATCTGGTAGGTAGTGGAGTCCTGGTGACCTGGCGAGGATCGTCCCCGCGGGAGGGAACCCTTCAACGGTTGGTCCGATTGACATTTGGTTCACATAATGTAGAACGCATGGCTGTGCAAGTATAGTTAGCAAAAACTACAGTCAGCAAATAAAGCTTGCATAAAAAAATGTTTTTTTGACAGACACTTACGTATTTCTTTAAAATAATGTCACATTAGTCAATAGTCATGGTTGACGAAAGTGGGTAGGTACACATTTTACAAAACAAAAATATAATTGTATCGTGACACCAAGTCGCACAAAATTCAGTAGTAATTTTGTAGTGATATCATCAATTTGTACAGATAAAATGTTTTATTGAAGCAGTTCCAAGAGATATTAACATATTTGTATTCAGTTGGCTGGTTTTTAATTTTACAGTTCCGTTCGCGGTCCAAGCCGCCTCAAGGACACGCTTAACAATAAGAAGTTCAAACAGCAATTGATATAATTTGTTACGGCTGTCAGCCCCATTTAGGTAGCTGTATTAATATTCGTTTTTACTATTCCATGTAAATTGTGACCATTACATAAAACTTTTAGGAAATAGAGCGATACACTATTAGATTTAACTGCAAGTAAAAATGTTTACGAATCCAAATTAAACACGTTATAAACCTACATATTATAAAACCAAATCGTCCGCCCGTCTGCCCGTTTGCGATAAACTCAAAAACTACTCAACAAAGTAGGAGAGACCGAGGCGAGTTGAAACAGAGGTGAATTGATACGAAGCCTTTTTCTCTGCACTTATGACAGTTAGCGAGGTCACAACTTCACACAAACTGTGCAGTGTAGAAAGAGCAACGAATTAGCGAAGTTACCAGCCCGATAAACTGTCACAGTTCAGAGAAATCGGCTTTGTATCAACTCACCTCTGTCTCAACTCGCCTCGGTCTCCCCTATTCGTGCGATTTTTCACAAATTGATAGAGTGATTCACTGGAAGGCTTATAAAATATAAGGATAATTGTTGGAATTTCGGGAACAGTCAAGCTGCCTGGGATGCACATTTTCATTCTCCTCTACGCGGACGAAGTCGCGGCCAACAGCTAGCGTAAAATAAATTAATAACTGAATTGAATTATGCCCTCATAATTCCATGTGAACTCAGATCATGCATGTCCGAGATTTCATCTCACCGACTCGACTATGTGAATACAAGGAAACGTGGGACTGTCCCGCTAGCACTAGACGTGTGGTTACTGGAACTTCGGCATGAAACCGCAACAAGTGTTTGAGATGCGTGTAGACATGGCACAGATGTCGTAAGAGCGCGGAACGCAGAACGCTCCGCCACTTCCATCCATAAACGCACACTCTTCTCATTGACAAAGACAAGTGAGCATTAACCATTTCTTTTTTATGTTACTTCGATCCAAACATTACATACGAATGATAATTAATAGAGACGTATTTAAGCATGTGAGCTGTGTCCAAGTCAAAATCCAATGGAAATGGTTTTCTGAAAAAAACCTGTAGTTCAGTAAAGTCGGTTTACGGACGATAGTTTTACGCGATAACGTCATAAAGAAACATTGATGAAAACTGCTCTGTCATCACGCGGAACGTGACAGCGTGACACTTTTTCGTGCGTGCAGCCGGCGTTCATCGATTCATAAGACGTTATCACGTCAAAAACCGGTAAATAGTCGGACGAGTCCCTTTAGTCTTTACAAATTTTGTCTCAGGACAGTTAAAATGCGCTTCTCCTGTTTGTTTAGCTAATTAGACGCCAGCGTGTACGGTCGGCGAGCAAATCTTTATCAAATAAGTTAGTATGCGGCAGGGGTCGGCGCGCGCCCCCCGAATAATATCCGGCGCATAAGTCTGGTGCCACCCCACCCTTGCTGGTCACAATTTTAATGATAATCAACTTTACGTTGGCATTCGTTCCCTAGCTAGCAGAAATATTGATTCGTACTTCTAAAGTTTACTAACTACTTTCTCAGGGTAAATTAAGTTTTCAGTCTGGCCAATTATTACACCAACTCTTCATAATGTTGAAGTACTTAATTAAATTTGCCACCTCTGATACAGAATCTCCATAAAAAACAATACGAAATAATAATTCTCTCAAAATTTCTGATGTGCTATAAAACTGCTAATGTAAAGTAGAATCGCTTGTCTAGAAGCAGGTTTTGGTTGAACTAGCTGAGAGTCAACTGCAGGGAGCAAGGAAGCAGCACCGCGATGTGGCCGGTGTGGATGCGCGCGCGCCACGTGGCGGCGCTGACGCGGCTGGCGCAGGCCGGGCTGGCCGCGCTCGCCGCCTACCTCTGCATCGGCGTGCGCATGCCGCCGCAGGCGCACGTCTGCGGTACGCTTGTCCGAGTTGCATACACGGATTTTTATTTTTCATCACATTTGCTCGTAAACGGTATCAAAACATACAGGTTAATTTGGCAGTAATGCCCATATAAAACCCTTGGGCTTTTTCTTGTCATGAAACCCTAGGGCGTTAAGTAGCGTCCGCGCCCGTGACGACCGCAGCCCCACGCCCCCCGCCCGCCGCGCAGCAACCCACCACCGCCACGACAGCCACCAACTGGCCAGATACCGCGTCATTGCCACGCGGTTTTTCTGCCCTATAATTTTATTTTCACCTCACTTGCTCGAAAAGGCTGTCTTTCTCCTTCAAAATCTGCGTGGAAAATTGCTTTTTCCCCGCTTGCGTGGAAAAGGTTTTTGAAATTCGAACGGGACGATGACCACCATTGCCCACCTACTCATATACTCAGAAATTAGAACTTTGAACTTCGTATGTTGTTGTCTCGCTTATACGAATAGTACTTAATTAGGTGAATGAGAAGGACGGAATAATGCGAACTTCAAATGTCGAACTTGTTATCAGACCCCTAACTTTTTCATCCGATAAAAAAAAAGACATAATGTCACGTTCAGAAACGCGATCCGGTATCCATTATTAATTTATTTTAAAATCCGTTACTTCGTAAGTTATTTTCCAGATTTGCTAACTTTCGTTGCTAAAAGAAAAAACGATATTAGATTTTATTAATTAATTTAATTTGTGGTCAACCACAAAAATAGCAACCAAGCAAGAAAAAACAGATATTATGATGCAAATTCAGAACGCGCCCCATTTTTTTTTAATTCAGTCTAATTAGTGCGATTTTTTAACTTTATTTTTAAAAATATATCTATGATTAGAAAAAAATAATAAAAGTTTTTAGAGATTTCTCGTCGGGAAACCAAAAAGTTGACCAAAATTGTTGTTTGGTTTATGATAAAACAGTATAATATACAAGAAATTAATATGATAGAACAATCAGAAAAAATAGTTTTACTTATTAGATTATTAGACTAGGCTGTATGGGCTTAGATCCTTTTACCTTTCTTATTTGGAAGAAAAAGAATAAAAAAACTGATTTAGGTACTATTACTGTTTCTCTTTCATCCACCATTTTTCTCGCTGCAGTGAGGTGAAAAATTGTGTGTTTCGCTCGGCAGCAAAGTTGTTTAGTATCTCGTGCCTTGAAACCCTCGCGACCCTCAGGATTCTTCTTTTGAACCACTCGCTTCGCTCGTGGTTCAATCATAGAATCCTTCGCTTGCTCGGGTTTCAATTCAGGCACTCGCGCCAAACAAACACTTTGCAGCCTTGCATAACAAATAACTATTATTTACTCGCAAATGTGATGAAAAACATTGTGTTTCACGGGCAATACGGGAATTAATAGAGCCTCGATCGTAATTCCTTACTTACCGCCCTTAATACGCAATGTACTATTATGAACAACGATCCTCATTGTTACACCAAAACATTGAACTTGGCAGATGGTGCTGAGTACGACATTGTGATCGTGGGAGCGGGCACGGCGGGCTGCGTGCTCGCCTACCGCCTGTCCGAGGTGCCGGAGCTGCGCGTGCTGCTGGTGGAGGCCGGCGACGACCCGCCCGCGCAGGCCCTGGTAACACACTAAACCATATACTACCTCTACGTACTTACATCTTTCCTTTGATTCTCAAGTTTGACCAGATATCTCTTTCCAGCTACCGGGCCTGTACACTTACGTTCTGGGTTCTATATACGACTGGAACTATGAGACCGTTGACGACGGTTACTCCAGCCAGGCGCATAAGGGTAGGAACATCAAGCTGACGCGCGGGAAGATGCTGGGCGGCTCCAGCAGCGCCAACTTTATGCTACACGTGCGCGGCAACCCCGCTGACTACGATGGCTGGGCAGCTACCGGCAGCCCCGGGTGGCACTGGGACAACGTGCTCAAGTACTTCATCAAAAGCGAGACCATGAAGGACGATGAAATAATGAACTCAAAGTTTAGGAAATTTCACGGCAGCAACGGTCCGATAGGCATCACCAGAAAATCTGATAAAAACCAAACGCAAAAGTATTTTGACGCGTTCCGCGAACTCGGCTACAAGGTGCTACTGGACGCGAACAGCGACCGCCAGCTCGTGTTCTCGGAGGGGCAGTACATAGTGGCCGACGGGCTGCGCCAGAGCACGGCCGTGGCCTACCTGGCGCCGGCCGCCGACCGGCCCAACCTGCATGTCCTCAAGCACACTCACGTCTCCAGAGTTCTCTTCGACGAGGCCATGAATGCCGTCGGGGTCGAAGCTATCACACGAAATAACAAACTAATAACGATCAAAGCGCGTAAAGAAGTCATTTTATCAGCCGGAGCGATTAACACTCCCCAGATCCTCATGCTCTCAGGAATCGGTCCGAGGAAACAGCTGGAGCAGTTTAACATCAACGTGTTAGTGGAATCACCGGTCGGAGAGAACCTGCACGACCACATCACGGCGCCGGTGTATCTGACGGCGGAGCGCGGCGCGGGGCACGCGGCGCCGCCCGCGCCCGCCGACCTGCGCGAGTATGCGCTGCCAACCATCACGGGCTACGTGGCGCTGCGGGACAAGCAGCCGCTGCCCGACTACCAGGTCACCGCCTACACCATCGATGCCGGCTCCCGGGACCCGCTCACCTACTGCGCTGGCGTCTACGAACTGGAAGACGAGATTTGCGACACGCTCGACCGCGTCGCTGGAGACTACAACATCTTATTCACGGAAATCAATCTGATGCACCCGAGGTCGCGGGGTCACGTCCGTCTCCGCAGCGCGGATCCGAAAGATCCGCCGATTATTTATTTAGGTTATTACTCCGATGACCGGGACCTAGAAGTTCACGCTAGGAGTATAGAACACTACTTGCGCGTGCTCAACACGACATACTTCCGCAGCATGAACTCGCGCGTGGTGGATTTGCGCGTGCCGGGGTGCGTTGACGAGGCGTTCGGCAGCCACGCGTACTGGCGCTGCTATGCGCGCGAGCTGGCGTGCACGGTGTGGCACCCGGTTGGCACGGCGGCGCTGGGCGCGGTGCTGGACGCGCGGCTGCGCGTGCGCGGCGCGGGCCAGCTGCGCGTGGTCGACGCCAGCGCCATGCCGCGCATCACCAGCGGCAACACCAACGCGCCCGTCGCCATGATGGCCGAGCACGCCGCCGATCTCATCAAGCAAGACCACGGCTTACCCACCGACTTTTATTATAATTAGATATTGCTAACTGCTAGTTTCATTGCTACCCGCATATCTTACTCGTTCACATTGAACGATACTTATTGGAGGCTGTACAGCGCCTGATGTAGGTACTGCATCAGGTAATCTAGTTACATTAATTGTAAGTTCAAATAGTTGTCTGACTTATATTGGTGATATGCATGTTTTTATGGTTTGTTAGATGGATTTCGCGAACGCATAATTTACATGTAGCAATTTTTCGCGTCTCATTTTTCACCCATCGCTAATTTTACGATCGACTTATTAATCGATGGTATATTTTATTAGTCGCCACATTTACTAGTCGCATTTTTCCGCGATTTGTTTAATTTTTTTATTTTTATCATATATTATAGATCTCATTAATTTACTACAAGCAATAATGTCCAACACAGAAACATCAGTAGGTTTAGGTTATGTTAAGTTTTCATCGGCCCGAAGGGCCAAAGGCATGCAGAAATAGGAGCTCCGCGCGAGCGGAGCTCCGTCTCTACTATTTCTGCACACTGTTTCTGTGTCGACGGAGCTCCGCTCGCGCGGAGCTCCTGTTTCTGCATGCCTTTGGCCCTTCGGGCCGATGAAAACTTAACATAACCTAAACCTACCAATGTTTATTATTCTAAAGCTATGCTAAGAAAAACACGCCGACCGCTGAAACTTGCTGGTAGTAAATTGTCAGATCTATAAAATATGATTAAAATAAAACATTCTACCAAGGATTAAACAAATCGCGGAAAAATGCGACTAGTAAATGTGGCGACTAATAAAATAAACCATCGATTAATAAGTCGATCGTAAAATTAGCGATGGGTGAAAAATGAGACGCGAAAAATTGCTACATATAAATTATGCGTTCGCGAAATCCATCTAACAAACCGTTTTTATATACCTAATGTAATTTTTGCTGGGTAAATAAATTAATTCAAAAATCTAAATCTAAGCAACTGTTGGCGACAGACAACCTCGTTTTATGTTCTTACTAGCTTTTGCCCGCGGCTTCGCACGCGTGAACCATGAGCATTTCAAAGAAGCTAGTAATTAAGCAAGCGAGCAACCAAACCTCTAAGCTTTCAAGCATGCATGCAAGCATGCATGCAAGTATGCAAGCAGGCATGCAAGCTTTCAAGCATGTAAGTATGCAAGCAGACATGCAAGCAGGCATGCAAGCAGGCATGCAAGCAGGCATGCAAGCAGGCAAGCAAGCAGGCATGCAAGCAGGCAAGCAAGCATGCAAGCAAGCGTGCAAGCAAGCATGCATGCAAGTAAGCACCCATGCAAGCAAGCATGCATGCAAGCACGCGTGCAAGCAAGCATTCATGCAAGTAAGCACCCATGCAAGCATGCATGCAAGTATGCAAGCAGGCATGCAAGCCTTCAAGCATGTAAGTATGCAAGCAGGCATGAAAGCAGGCATGCAAGCAGGCAAGCAAGCATGCAAGCAAGCGTGCAAGCAAGCAATCATGCAAGTAAGCACCCATGCAAGCAAGCATGCATGCAAGTAAGCATGCAAGCATGCATGAAAGCAAGTACCTATGCAATCAAGCATGCAAAGCATGGACTTAAGCAAGCATGCAAGCCAGCCCCCGCATTGCCCCGCTGCCTTAATTTTTCTGAAACTGTAAATATTGCAGGATTTTTATAAAACAAACCTAACCTAACCTATAGGGCTGTCCTAAAATATATCCTAAATAGCTTTTGCCCGCGACTTCGTACGCGCTAAGATGTAAAATGAAAAAATAAGTTTTTTCCGTTCCCGTGGAAATTTTGAGGAGTGCTTTCGGAGTACACTTAAAGCCTTTAAAGAAACACACGTTATAAATGTTAATTCTCTTTCTTCCGCTGTTTCGTCTGGAAACGTAAAATCCCGTTTTTTCCCGTCCCTGTAGGCATTTCGGAAAATCCTTTCTTAAGTTAGTGTTCCCCTACACTCCCGAATAAACCTACGTGACAATTTTCAACTTTCCCCCGCTCCTCGTTTTTCCCGTTCCCGTAAGAATTTCGCCAAATAAAGCATTTCCCGAAATTCTTACGGGAACGAAGAAGAAGAATTTTGGGAAATTATCTCATAGTGCTCCCCTACACTCCCCAAGGAACCCACTTGCCAAATTTTAGCTTTCTACGACCAGTAAAACGTAAAATCCTGTTTTTTCCTGTTCCCGTGGGAATTTCGGAAAGTACTCTCTTAATGCTCCTCTACACTCCCGAAGCAACCTACATGCCGAATTTCAGCTTTCTGCAACCAGTAAAACGAAAAGTCCCGTTTTTCTCGTTCCCGTGGGAATTTCGGGAAATCCTTTTGTAGCGCTCCCCAACACTCCTCAAGGGAAATTAAAGGCCAAATTTCAATTTTATACGACCAGTAAAACGAAAAATCGATCCCGTAGAACTGAATACATAAATCCCGTTTTTATCCCGTGGGAATTTCCAAAAAGCATTAAAACATTATTTTACTATTATAATCACCTACTTCTATGCCAAATTTGAAGTCTAGTAATTATAGTTCATAGGATTTCGTTAAACTGAATATATAAATCCCGTTTTTTTCCTTATCCCGTGGGAATTTCCAAAAATCCTGAAATTAGTTTCTTAGTTTTGTAATCACCTACTTTTGTATCAAATTTGAAGAGTCTACTTATTATAGTTACTGAGATGGCGTCACTCGGAATCGAATATATAATTCCCGTTTTCTCCTTATCCCGTGGGAATTTCCAAAAATCCTTTCTTAGCGGATGCCTACGTCATAACATCTACCTGCATGCCAAATTTCAGCCCGATCCGTCCAGTGGTTTGGGCTGTGCGTTGATAGATCACTATGTCAGTCAGTCAGTCAGTCAGTCAGTCACCTTTGAATTATATATATATAGATATTTTGTATTGTCTATTTAAAAAGTGTAGTTTTTGTTTGCTTCATTATGTGTGTCAAAGTGTTTTTCCTAACGTCATGTAAAAAATGTGTAATAATCTTAAATAAATAATAATATGATTTCAACATTGATTTCAACATTGGTCCTTCTCCAGTAAAAATTAAACCAGTTTTCCTAAAAAATAATTATTCCATAATTGAATCTGTACTAAAGTTCACTAAGATGGTTTTAACAAGAGCCATGGCGGCGGCTTCTGCAACTGCGGCGGATCAAACTAATCCGACCGAAACCAAGTCACCGAGGCAGCCATCTAGCAAGAACTCACAACGCTCATCAGCTTCACTCCAGGCACAGCGACTTGCGGCTAAAGCGCTCCACGCGCGTCGTGTTGCGGACTTAGAGGCCGAGCGCGAGCGTGCGGCCGCGGAGCGCGAGCGCGTCGCCGCAGAGCGCGAGCGCGCGGTCGCTGACATACAGCTACAGGCCGAGTTAGCGGCCCTGGATGAAACCGCCAGCGAGCATTCATCATTTAAAAGCTCAATGATCGACAAATGGGTCAATAATACCGTAAGTCCTAATCCACATTTAAGTCCACAGATGGAGTGCATGCTACCTGCTCAACAACTATCAGACGCTCTCAACTTGCCTGGTACGTCGATGGTTTGCAAGCCCGTGCTCTCGCCTGGCGCCGCCAGCTGTACAGCCGCGGCGCGCGAGCACGCGCTATCTGTCGCTCCGTCACTCGCGTGCTATGGCGAGCATGTGCCTTACGTGTCCGGTGCTGCCGCACACACAGCGCGCGAGCACACGCCTCCAGTTACGCCAACATCACTCGCGTGCTGTGGCGAGCGTGTGCCTTACGTGTCAGGCGCCGCCGCACTTCCAGCGCGCGAGCATGCGCCCTCTGTCGTGCCAACATCACTCGCGTGCCGTGGCGAGCGTGTGCCTTACATGTCAGGCGCCGCCGCACTTCCAGCGCGCGAGCATGCGCCCTCTGTCGCGCCAACATTACTCGCGTGCTGTGGCGAGCGTGTGCCTTATGTGTCAGGCGCCGCCGCACTTCCAGCGCGCGAGCATGTGCCCTCTGTCGCGCCAACATTACTCGCGTACTGTGGCGAGCGTGTGCCTTACGTGTCAGGCGCCGCCGCACTTCCAGTGCGCGAGCACGTGCCTTCTGTTGCAGGAACGTTACTCGCGTGCCGTGGCGAGCGTGCGCCCAATACGTCAGACATTGCCGCTCTTTCAGCGCGCGAGCACGCGACGTTCGTCGTGCCAACTATAGCTGCATGCTGTGGTGAGCGCGCGCCTAACGTACCAGGCGCCGCCGCACTTCCAGCCTGCGAGCAAGTGCCTTTTGCCGCTGGCGTTGAAAAAAGGGCTGGAAATGAATGTCTTTTTAACGCCTGCGCTACAGCGCCATTGGCACTGCAGCCCACCGTGCCCAACGTTTACGACACTAATACAACTACACACATATTAGGTACACATGACGCTATGTTTTGTACAAAAAATAATAATGCTCACGAATGTCACACTTCGCATAAACATCCCAGTGACCTGCACAAATTGGCTGAGGTCATAAGTGATCTCGCTCGTTGCAGCAGTGGGAAGGTAAGAGATGTTAATTTACCTATATTTTCCGGTTCACCTACTCATTGGCTAACATTTCGATCATCTTTTATAAATTCAAAGAATTCTTTTACAGCCACGGAAAATATAGGCCGTCTTAATAATGCTCTGAGAGGAGCCGCTCGTGATGCTGTCGTTACTCTCTTGGCTCTATCACAAGACCCAAGCGAGATCATGGCGGCTCTTCAGGAACAGTTTGGACAGCCTGAGCTTCTCATACGTCATATGGTATCAGAAGTTAAAGGCGTGCCCAGGCTGCCAACATCTTTGGATGGTGGAAAAGAACTCCATCAACTTGCTTGTACGGTACGCAATTGTGTTCATACAATTAAAATGATGAATTCGGTAGAGTTCCTTGCCTCGCCAGAGATGTTGCATAACGTGCTATCCAAATTAACCCCTCTGCTGCGTGTCATCAGTCACGGGTTCATTTGAGATTCGGCCATGTCTATGACAGCATGACGTGCTCAAAAGTCATAGACAAGGCACGCACGCATGCTACGGTAAACGTCAGTCTAGAGCAGGCAGACTTTACCGATGACTGTTATGCGACCTCATTCAACCCCGTCACGCAAAAAAAAGTTCCATTTAAGCCCACAGTGCTGCCATCTAGAGGCCGCTGCCCAAGTGCCACACCACCTACAAGGAATACTGACGAGCCAACTATGACACCGCCATCTACCGCGTCCTGCAGTTACTGCCACAAGACTGGACATTTTGTTTCAAAGTGCGATAAGTTTTCATCTCTGTCTTTGGATGATAGATGGCGTTGGGCAAAAGAAAGTAAGGTGTGTCACAGGTGCTTAAAAAGAGGTGGCCATTTCTATCGGCGCTGTAAGACTAATTGTGACGTGCAAGGCTGCAAGACCAGAAGTCACAACACATTGCTTCACACCGAATTAACTAATTCCGTCAATTACAGTGTAACAGAGCCTGAAACCCACGGAGTAGTAGTCGCTCATGCTACTGGAGATGGCGTAGAGCCGCCACCGTCGATGCTTTCACTCCATTCGCTACTGAAGGTAGTTCCAGTGACCGTATCGGGACCAAAGGGTGGTATAAATATTTTTGCTCTTCTTGACGATGGCTCCACGGTCACTATGATCGACCAAGCGGTGGCTGAAGCAGTTGGGGCACAAGGTCCAAAAGGTTTAATTGAAGTTAACTGTATTGGAGGTCTCTCAAAGAAGTCCGAAGTAAGTTACGTCGACCTCAATATAAAAGGTAAAAATTCGCCTAATAGTTTTCTCCTCAAAGGAGTTCGCTCTGTCCCCGATTTGGGCATTGCAAAGCAAACTGTGCGAACCGGGGATCTAACGAAGTTCCCTCATCTGCAAGACTTGGTTAGTCAGCTTAGTTATGAGGACGCCAAGCCAATGTTACTGATTGGTATAGACAATTGGCACTTATCTTTACCATATAGCATTAGGCGCGGACTTCGTGGTCAACCCGCTGCAGTTGAAACCGCTTTGGGTTGGACGGTATTTGGTAGGATTTCGAACAAGCCTATAGAATCCGTTCATCACGGCTCAGTGGTCGAGTTAGAATCCCTAATTAAGGACCATTACCGCCTTGATTCAATTGGAATCACTAAAAAAGACGTCCACAGTGTAAATGACGAGCGGGCTCTAAAAATACTCGAAGAGACCACTCGACGGCTACCTTCGGGAAGATTCGAGACTGGTCTACTTTGGCGAGCAGACATTAATAATATTCCCAACAGTTATAATTTGGCCCTATCTAGGTTTATTAGTCTAGAAAGAAAATTTAAAAAAGATTTAGTTTACGCGGAAGCGTACCGCCAATATATTGATGGAATGGTACAAAAGGGTTACGCTGAAATTTGTACTAGTAAAGCCCCCTCGGATAACATTTTATGGTACCTCCCACATTTCGGTGTATACCATCCGCAAAAGCAAAAGTTAAGGTTAGTTCACGATGCCGCCGCTAGGTGTTCTGGAACCAGCTTAAATTCTCTTTTGCTTCCCGGTCCCGATCTCTTGCAACCATTGCTAGCAATTCTTATGCGCTTCCGGGAAGGTAAGATTGCACTCAATGGTGACATAAGAGAGATGTTTCCGCAAACCAAAATAAGAGAGAAGGACAGGGATGCACAAAGGTTCTTATGGCGAACTGATCCTTCCTTACCATTACAGGAATTTAGGATGTCCTCGATGATTTTCGGCGCCACCTCCAGTCCACGCACCGCAATCTTTTTAAAAGATAAAAATGCGTTAGAGCACAAAGTTAATTTCCCTGATGCAGTGGAGGCTATTGTGAAAGACCATTATATGGACGATTACCTTGGAAGCGTAGACAGTCCTGAGCATGCTGCTCGGTTAGCAGCTGATATTGTTGCCATTCATGAGAAAGCCTGCTTAGAAATGCGATCGTGGGTCTCTAATAACCTCAAAGCCCTGTCTCTATTGAAGCCAGAAGCTCGGGCTGTCAACGCCTCTGAGGTGGGTCTCGGACCGCTGTCACCTTCTCAAGTACGGATTTTAGGAGTGGCCTGGAACGTCAACGATGACACTATAAATTTTAGAAAAACTTCCGCGCTTCCTCTCAAACTCACCAAGAGGGTGGTGCTTTCTCACCTTATGCAGGTGTATGATCCTCTTGGTTTTTTAATGCCTATAGTGATCGCAGGTCGAATTCTTTTTCAGGAGACGTGGAGAATGGGTATAGAATGGGACGAGGAGCTGCCTACTCCAGCAAAAATTAAATGGCAGAGTTGGTTTGCAAGCTTAGCTGAAGTTTCTGCGATTATCACCATACCGCGTTGCTATCAAAGTAAAGCTAAACGAGAGAGTCAGCTCCACGTCCTAGCTGATGCAAGCGAGTTAGCTTACTCTTGTGTGGCTTTCTGGCGCTTCGTTTGTGACGACGGATCAGTAAAACTAGCTCTCATAGGCGGAAAAGCACGTTTAGCTCCGTTAAAACCTGCCTCTATACCGCGGTTAGAATTACAGGCAGCTTTGATGGCGGCTCGTTTCGCAACCTACATCCTAGAGGCACATCGTATAACTGCCTCCAAAGTATTTTTCTGGACAGACTCGTTAACGGTTTTGAAGTGGTTGCGCAGCGACGCCCGTACATTTAAGCCATTTGTGGCCCATCGTGTGGGAGAAATTTTAGAAACAACAGACCTTGCTGATTGGCGTTACGTTCCGTCTGCTTTAAACGTGGCAGACGACGCCACACGTGGCCAATGTCCTCTTTCCTCATCGTCACGTTGGTTCCAAGGTCCTAATTTTCTGTTTTCTCATCCTGATGAATGGCCGCGAGAGCCGACTAATATTACTCCTCCTGTGCTCGAAGAAATAAAACCAGAGCACACTTTATCACTACTTCTGACCGAGCGACCCCAACTACCCTCTCCTGTTGTTGCAGATTACATGTACTTTTGTAGATGGATTCGTTTGGTCAGGGCCACCGCCCGCGCACATTATTGCGCTAAAATATTTCGGCTATCGTTGAGTAAAACTCCAAATTCAAAATTACGTACTGCCGCCCCCAGGGTCTCTTCAATAGTCTTAAAACCTATGTCATCACAAGAAATCTTGGAGGCCGAAAGGCACCTTTTATTGAAATCTCAACTGGATTCTTTTAACCACGAATTTACGAGGCTTTCGGCAGGTCTTCCCCCAATTAATCAAGGTAAACTAAAGACGTTAACTTTAAAATTGGGTGAAGACGGCCTAATTCGCTTAAACGGTAGAATTGCCGCTGTTTTGGAAGCACCCGCGCAGGATGTCAATCCTATTGTTTTGGACGGTCGACACCCAATTATTAGATTACTTCTCGATCACTATCATAGAAAGTTCGGCCATGGAAACTTAGAGACCGTGGTTAACTTCCTGCGCGGGAAGTATTACATTTTGGCTTTACGCCCTAGTGTCAAGTCTGTTGCCAAACAATGTAGGCTTTGTAGGGCAAAGAAGCTTCTTCCGACCGTGCCCAGATTTGGCGATCTACCCGAAGACAGATTAGCCCACCACCAACGCCCATTTTCTTTCACGGGCCTTGACTATTTTGGTCCGGTGGAGGTCGCAATAGGACGCAGGCGAGAGAAGCGTTGGGTGGCTCTCTTTACATGTCTTACTACCAGGGCTGTTCATTTGGACATTGTGGGATCCCTCTCAGCGGATGCGGCGATCATGGTGCTGCGCCGGTTCATCGCCCGTCGGGGATGCCCAGTACGGATAGTCTCCGATAATGGAACATCGTTTGTTGGTGCAGCCAACCAGCTATCAGAGGTCTTCGATTTTGCGGCCAATAATAAGATTGAGTGGGAGTTCATACCCCCTGCAGCTCCATCAATGGGAGGCTCCTGGGAGCGCCTTGTCCGTTCAGTAAAGGCTGCCCTGTCTGCAACCACCATGGGAAAGGCCCCGAAAGAAGAGGTATTGGCTACTTTGTTGCTGGAAGCGGAGGCGGTTGTTAACTCACGCCCCTTGACTCATGTGCCAGTAGACCCAGACACTCTCCAGGCACTTACCCCGTTCCACTTTCTCCTGGGTACGCCGTCTATAGAAGTCCTAAATCCCTGCGCTGACGCTGACTTGCTTCGCCGTGTGGACTACAAAAAGGCGCTTCGTCTAGCTGAAAATTTCTGGACCAGGTGGTTAAGAGAATATCTCCCTTCTTTAATTCCCAGAAAGACAGGACCGTCACGACTTCCGTTGCAATTGAATGACCCTGTTCTCATTGTGGACCAAAATTTACCGCGAGGAACTTGGCCGAGAGGGCGAATAACTAAAATATTCACCGGCCCTGATGGAACAGCTCGGGTGGTAGAGGTAGCCACCTGCAAAGGCATAATGAAAAGGCCGATACGCAAAATAGTGCCCCTACTGCTAGAACAAGATGTGCAGCTGCCAGAAGCACGTTAGCTGTCGTTGCCCAAGCGATTGGTGCTCTGCACCGGGGGGTAGTGTTGGCGACAGACAACCTCGTTTTATGTTCTTATATTTTGTATTGTCTATTTAAAAAGTGTAGTTTTTGTTTGCTTCATTATGTGTGTCAAAGTGTTTTTCCTAACGTCATGTAAAAAATGTGTAATAATCTTAAATAAATAATAATATGATTTCAACATTGATTTCAACATCAACATAGGTACAATGTTTAGCTTAGACATGACTTGTTACCTCAGATCAGAGAATTCTATGCTTGTTAGGTACTATTGTTGATCTAGAGGCTGGCATGTATATAAATGTTTTTACTTTAATATATTACTATTTACTGTCTGTCTGTGTATGCTGGTCTGGGAGAAAAGAAAAAACATAAAATTTACCAGTGGCTTTTCTCCCCGTGCAGATGGTAAAAGCCCATCGAGAGAACGGGCGACAATCTTAGGAATCATTACTCATTTATACTTAAGGCTGTTTGCACAGTTAAGGAGTTAGCAACTAATTTAACATTAAGTACACAATATCAGTTTCAATCATCTGTGTCCGTTGAGTCCCAGTGGACGACCAGCGCCGACCAGGCCAGGCCGCAGGCCAGCATTAGGGTGGTTTGGGATCATTACATGTTGTTGTGGGTAGATCGACAAAGTTGTTAATAAAATCAGTTGTCAACCAGTCACCCTTTCATTTACACAACATGGTGGCAGCGGTGGGGAAATTGATTTATTAGTTATAGGTCGTATTAACTTATCTTCTTTTCGGCTGTAAGGGGAAGGAGAACTAATAAACTAGCTGACCCGGCGAACTTCGTACCTAACAGTCGAATCTTTAATTAAAAAAAAGAAATTATTTTTTTCTCGTCGTAAGAACCATCCTGGTATTTCAAGGAATATTCTAAAAAAAGAATTAGCGAAATCGGTTCAGCTGCTCTTGAAATTTGCGCTTAGCAACACATTCAGCGATTCATTTTTATATTATCTACTGTTAAAAAGTTGGAGGGTTTTTGTTAAGTAGTTTAAGTTGTTGTTTTCATTTCGTTTACGGGGAAGATGTTGTGGGTAGATCGACAAAGTTGTTAATGAAACCAGTTGTCATCCAGTCGCCCGTTCATTTACATAACACATGTCATGACGATTGGCTCAATCCTTTCTCCTCATTTTATAGCAGAAACGTCTTGAGTTGTTTTTTTTCTTATGGTTGAATTTTAAACGCTTCAAAAGCAGCTGCGAAGCTAATTAAGCCGCGTATTATTGCTTCATCGTCGAATCCTAATTAGCATCTTAATAAAGTAGCTTCGCGACAGAAACGAACTTACCTATTGTTATTATGACACCGGCTCATCTTCGCATGGTCTAGCGCAAGATCGAACCTATTATGCCAACATGGCTTACTCTGCACCGATGTTTTATATCACGTGTTTTAACTTTAGATACTTAAATCTGGTACTTAGATGAAAGGCGTCAGTACCTAACCTGTGACATTAAGTGACATGGTTTACTTAAATTTATTTCACTCTAGGTGACCCGAAGAACTTCGTACCGCCTAACAGTCGATTCTTTAATTTTTTTTTAAATGTTTATAATTTTTCTTTTTGTAAGAACCATCCTCGTAGTTCAAGGAATATTCTAAAAAAAGAATTAACGAAATCGGTTCAGCTGCTCTCGAGATTTGCGCTTAGCCACACATTCAGCGATTCATTTTTATATTATAGATAATATGCATAATTTAATCCACAGACTTGTTTTAGTTTTTCAATATACTTGGGTCCGCAGTTTTAACTTATACAATACCTACAGCACAATACAATACAATGACTCTTTATTGAATACCACAAAATAAACAACATTGAAAACAAGTTTCTAGAACTAGACCTTATCAATGACTAGAGTGACAAAAAATGAATGTCCAAAACTACTGTCCGACTGAAGTTTCGGTTTGAGTTTCGGTCAAAGGTTCGGTTTCGGCCAAAAACAACCGAACCTTTCGGCCGCGCCGAAACCAACATTATCGCATTTTCATGTTAAATTTTCCCGTTTTTTATGGACCCAGTGATCACTATGATAATGTTGTAATTTCAATCCGAGAAAAGAGGGCTTTTTTATATGGGACCACAAGTTTAATTATTCGTATTTCTGGAAAG
This sequence comes from Pandemis corylana, assembly GCA_949127965.1. Taxonomy (NCBI): domain Eukaryota; kingdom Metazoa; phylum Arthropoda; class Insecta; order Lepidoptera; family Tortricidae; genus Pandemis; species Pandemis corylana. The sequence goes on along the minus strand of OX421857.1, from coordinate 16,173,553 downwards.
AACGGTTCACTAACATTTTATTCAACGTTTTTATCACATTTATAAAAGGTTCGGTTTCGCTTCGGCCGAAACATACATACATATATAAATACATAAATCACGTCTTTATCCCTTACGGGGTAGACAGAGCCTAAGGTAACAAGTCCTAAAGACCCCGTTTAGCAAGATTGTGGGCGTATGAATGTAAAGGGGAATCGAAACAGTGATGGGTTGCTAGCCACATCGCCTATCTATCTATTTCGGCCGAAACTATAATCAAAACGGAACTTTTGGTTTCGGTTTCGGCGAAAACCATGTTTCGGTCGAACACTACCCAAAACACACAAACCGGCCAAAAGGGTTACAACTGTTACAAGCCATCGCTGCATTCGCTCCCTGTGTAGTGGGGTCGGGTAAACAGCGTTGGTCGGACGCTCCGCATAGTTTCTAGTTTTCGTTTTGCTGTTGCCAAAACTTTGTAGCGGTCAGCGGAGCGGGATGTTTGAACAAGTGCCGGTGTGTTGGCTGTTGTTGCATGTTGTTGCATGTTGTTGCTTGTTGTTGCACTGTGGCAGTCGCGGGCGCGGCCCGCGCAGCGTTTGTTTGCACGAGAAATTCTTTTGTGCATGTAAACGCTGTTCATTAGTCGAGTATATTCAAACAAAGGCGCTCTTTGACATAGAGCACGTCTTCTCAAGTCGCTGTTTTTACCCGAGAGAGCGTACACAATTGAATGTTCCTTGAAAACGAATAAAGAGACCTTTGTGAGCAGCACTTCTTTTTGTCTCTGTTTAATCGCGACACAAAAATGAGCGTTTCTTTGTCGAATTAAAGTGTAAAGTTTGAAGGAGACCAGCTTTTTACAGCATGGAGTCCAGGGAGCGCTGGAGGGTGCGCTCGAGGGTGCTCCAGCTGATCGCGGAGACGCGTATCCTCGCAGCACCAGTTAATGTGAATTTGTTAATAATTGCGAACATTATTGACCTATCGAAAGTCTTAGGAATCATGTTATAGGCGATGCGGCTAGCAACACATCACTATTTTGATTTCCCTTTCCACCTATACGCCCTTAATCATCCTAGAGGCCTTAAGGTTTTGTTACTTTTGGCTCTGTCTACCCCGTAAGGGATAAAGGCGTGATATATGTATGTATGTATTGCCCTATTTTTGAAACCATGGCATTTACCACTAGAAATTGGTGGACAATTTTGCTAAATTTGAATGTGTAGATTAAAAGAAAATTACAGAGGCCTTGCCGTGACGTCTAATGAGAGTGATGAGACTGAGAGTGTATGAGATCCCTTATAAGGATAAGTTCGCCTTTGTGCATATGTTTAATGGATTTTTGTGATTAGTGCCTATTTTATATTTGTACAATAAAGCATTTACTTAAGTACGTCTTAATGCGATTCAATTCCGATTCAGTTTAGGTTTTCTCGCTGTCAGATCCATACTAAAAATGACAGCTAAAACCTGAACTGAATAGGAATTGAATCGCAGTAAGACGTCATGGTAAGGCCCCTGCTCTAATTAATCTAATCAACTCGGAAATTTCATTTGAGCTGCATTTTTTAGCAACTAGCAGTACACAGATATATACCAGTTCCGAGTGGTACTTTCCCCTAAAGCCCGTGCATCTGAAATAAATCCTGGAAATGAAATAGTTGAGTTGTAGTGGAATGACTTTTGTTCTGAAGGAGGTTTAACTTTTCAATTGGCCGGCAGCTCGGCGCCGGCGCCGCCGCGACGCAACTTCGATTGCCTGTTAACGATCTTATAAAAGGAGCTTTTTAACTCCTTCCTCAGAACTTACAATGTTCTTAGGACATTTACACGGGACGACTGCCTGCGACAAAAACCTTAATATTATTATCAAATGAATCAAGAATTTTTACTTCTTGATTTTTTATGTTTACTGCTTTCTCTCGTCCCTGGTGAGCAGTAGATGTTCCACGGGAGTTTGTAATTGTGTCGTACAGACACATCATTCAAACAGATGACGCTTGGCGACAAAAATTCACATAATAACAAATTCACGTGACAGCTAGTAACAGATAGAAAAATTCGAAGACTTACCCACCTGCTATGGGTGGTGTAGGGGTTTAGCACGCGTCACGGAATGACGAGGTTCCCGTTTCGATTCCCGGCCATAGCTTTACTTTTCGGATTTTTCTATGTGTTCTAATATATCTTAATATATATCGTACCTAATTCAAGTTATTTTTCACACTTCAATTTATAATAGGTATTTTATTATTGTTTGCTAACGTGCATTTATTGTGCGTAGGGTTTTACAGCTAAGATCGGCTATATAAGGCATCCTCGGCCGCATGAGCGTCATACTAACTAGGAGTCGAAGTGGTCGCCATGGCCGAAGTCGGTCGGAAGGACCATCATCATTGCTTGTCAATGTTTTTGTGAATGATATACATTCTAGCTAACTTTCTACAGATTATTACGAGTAATGTCGTGTCGTGGTCGCGCCGGGCCGCGTGGCGCGCCCGCCGCTGCGCCGACGATGCAATTTTCCAATGAGGGACTGAGAAACGCCGTTTATTTGCACTTTTCTCGACGCCGTCTGTGTTGCATGGCAATGCCTGCGCGCCATTCCGCCAAGCGGTGTCATAAAACGAGATCACTCAAGTATTTTTTTGCCTCTCAATGGGAAAAAATACCTCGTACATGATGGCTTTAGATAATGTTAAGAGAGCCCCGCCAAACATGTACAGTCAAGGGCGTAAATATGAACGTTACCAAGACAAACAATAAGGCCGGTGGCACATATATTTGACGTGATGGTTGTATAGGTATTATGCCCTCAACTGTACCTATCATATTATTATGCCAGTAGTTTTACTAGCTATGTTACTTTTTCATCGGAACACAGCAGCACAAGCACTGCTGCTTGGCTTTGCGTATTAAATCTACAACTAGCTGTTGCTCGCGACTCCGTCTGCGAAGAATTCGCTGATCGCTACTCCGCGGGAACTATGCTATTTTCCGGCATAAAAAGTAGCTTATGTTTTAATCTAGGGTACCAGCTATCTCCGTTTCAAATTTGATCCAAATCTGTCGAGTCTTTTCAGCGTAAAGAAGGAACAAACATACACATTCACACACTCACAACCCCACTCACAAACTTCACATTTATAATTTTAGTAGGTTAATCTCTCGAAGCACAAACGATTCAATATGAACATGTTATCTCATTTACTCTTCCGTGGCAGTTTAGTTAATAATACTAAAGTAAACTTTGTATAAAACGTGTGTGGCGAGTGAAGAGTTCCGCATCGTGCCATCCCGCTCACGAGGGGCACCACACGGTGCATCGCAACCGGGCAGAGGCTCCGATTCTAAAAAAGCACATCACAACATTTGAAAGAGGGAAAACAGAAGAATCGCAAAAAAAGAACAAGTAGTCATTGTGAAGAAAGATGATTTGATTCCATTACTAATTATTATTATTAATTGACTAAACGACCACAAAAATCATTTACTTATAAATAAGGGTCCAAATTTATTTTAATTTAAATGTTTTAGCCTAAGTTTTATTTTATTAAGTTATTTTTAAGGCATCAGCCTTAGTATATATTTTAATCAATACTTTGTAATTATTTACTTGTATTTTGCATGTGATTGATTTATAAGATATAAAGACGTGATTTATGTATGCATGTATGTATTAATTTATGATTCGTTTTGTTAGTCCTTATACACCTGAGACACAGGATATATTTCCTAGTTCAGGGTATTTAAATACATTATATTTCCATTTTGTTATCTTTATCTTATAAGTTGGTTATTCATGTGCCAATTATTGTGTAAGTATAAATGTATAAGAATAAAAACTTGCACACCTATTAATAAAACACCTGTGTCTGGCGAAGATTAATGTCTCAGTGATAGATAAGATATCAACAAACGGAAAATAAAGTTAACATTAGAACAAGCGTTTATGGATAAGAGATTAATTGCGCTGTAATTTTTAACGTCAAAACGGAGTAACTCCATCAAGTATCCATTCCATATATATTTATATTTTTTATATTATTTTAGATAAAGATAGATAAAGATAAGATAATAGGAAGGAAAACGAGCAATTGTATCAAAGTGGGTACAGTCCTTATGACTTCATTCAAATTTGTAGCATATTAGCTGTTTAAAGTTTTGTATTTAAAGACAAAATATAACACTGTTGTTTAATTTAATTAGAGTTAATGCCGCATATCCGAGGAAAGCCGAGCGCCTGCCGCTCCGGCCACTACTCGTAAGTCCCGTTTTAATTTAACTAATTTATTCCGTCCAGTTGGTTTTTGACGAAATTATACGTCGAGCAATTTCGCGACGTTCCGTTTTATTGCGCAAATGCGGAATTGAGTAACTTCGCTCAGTCGAGGGCGAATTAAATACCAATTAAACTGTTTACCGCTTTTGTCTGCGGAGCTATGTCCAGCCCCGGCACAGATCAAGCGCGAACCACGTGCTGACTCTATTAAGTTAAAATTATTCTCTATTCTATTTTCTTTTTATGGTATTGTCTAGATTTTTAGTGCAAATTAAAATACAGCTATTTTATCTAAACGCAAGGGTATCTGCAGGATATTGAACGTGTTGGTAATATGAAGCGACGGAATAATAATCAATTTCTTTTGTCTTTTTCTCACGTGACTGCGGACTGATTTTCATTATTTTGTTTTATTTTTTTTTCTTCGACATTGGAGACACCTCCAATTAATTTATTTGACGGTGGAGGCGTTTTACACCTCCACTGAACTTAAATTATTTTTATTGTTGTTTAGACCTAGTAGAGTCTTTATACATCTCTACTATAGACTAATATAATTTAAGGCTCGGGGACCTTATACATCCCTTTTATAAATGTATTCAATTTAAGTAGAATTTAAGTATTCTTACTGTATTTTATTTTGAAAAAATGACTTTCTGCCAAGTATCTTGCGGCGCATTCCTCTTGGCAATGATGGTCTTTCCGAATGCGCTGGTAGTTTCAAAAAGACATGTACCTAAAAGAGCCCTTGGCGGCCAATTTGCAAAAATAAATTTTCATTTTCATTTTCACTCTCGGGTAGAGTCTATTGCTTGTATGTATCAGGAACAAGTAGCTTTGCAAAATCCAATGGCAAAAGTAATAAAAAAGTGACCCATCTTCCAATTTCCTACAGGCACAATGTCGGAGAGTGTGCGTCGGAACGATTCGACTTTATTCAGCTCCTTCCTTTCACACTTCGACCAGTGGAAGGCGGGATCTTCCACCCTTGTGTTGTCAACATCCTCAAAGTAAACGCAAAGTATTTTCGTTCCTTTTTTATTATCCACTAGCTTTTTTGCCCACGATTTCTTTCGCGCAGAATCAAAATTTGCGCTTAAATCCCTTTGTAGTGCTCCTCTTTGATCATCAAGGACTATGTCTGCCAAATACCACGAAACTATATCAGCAGTCTTAAAATAAATTCTTAAAATAAATTTTTAGCTGTTATGATCCCCTACTTGTATGCCAAACCTCAAGATTCTATAGTTAATGGTGCACTTTCAAACCCCATTTATTCCCTGTCCCGTGGGGATTTTGAAAAATCCCTCTTTAGCGCACCTCTATGACACTGAAGTAATATTTATTTACCCTGTGACTCTAGGCAGGGGCGACCTCTGACATGTTCATCGCTGTCACCACATCTTCATTGACCATCAGGCGTGACTGTGTTCAATGCATTTTTTTTAACAGACTACTGCTGATAGCCTGACTTATATCTGTCAGACGGGCTACTCTGCGAGATTTTTCCTCGGCGTGCCAAAGGCTGCCTTGAGTCGACCTCGGACTTTGAAGACTGGTACACCTCAGCAAGGATCCTATTATGCAGTGATTGTCATTACGAGCCGCGCCGACGAACGCTAATGCCGCGAGACCTCTCAGACCCTCGTCATACACCGACACTCCACAACGCTACGTGCGCGGCATACCAAGAATATCAACCAGGGCTTCTAATTCCGCAGACAACTGACACGATGAGCCAGCGGGGCGCGGGCTGCGGGGGGTTGTCTGCTGGACGGATTTGTTCCCGCGGACGTGTGGCCGGGGTTTAAGTGGCCATCGGTGCTGTCGGATCGCTGATATCGCATTTTTATGATGGTGAGTTACATAGAATGTACCAGTTGTTTCTCGTCCCGCGCAGGTAAAAGCCCGTCGAGGGAATGGGCGAAATTCTTAGGAATCGTGTTATAGACGATGCGGCTAGCAACCCAACACTATTTTGATTCTTTTTTCCACCCATACGCCTACAATCATGCTACACGTATCCTTTGGGTCTTGTTACCTGAGACTGTCTACCCCGTAAGGGATATAGACGTGATTTGTGTATGTGTATTTATGTATGAGTTACAGTCGAGTCAAATACTTTTGTCACCGCCGTATCTATTGTTTGTGGCATAAAGGTGTATAGATGTTTTTGACGTCTTGATAACGTATATATTTATGCCCTTGACTGTACATGACATTTTACAAACACTATAAGGATGTTTACATCTACAACAAAGTAAGTATCACATACATAACATAGCGATTCTCTGCCCATATAGAGAAATTAAAATAAAACCACCATGTACCCATTTTATACATACATACATATATCACGTCATTATTCCTGGGTAGACAGGGCCTAAGGTAACAAAAACTTAAGGCCACGTTTAGCATGATTAAGGACGTACCTATAGGTGGAAAGGGAAATCAAAATAGTGATGGGTTGCTAGTTGCATCGCCTATAACATGATTCCTAAGACTCGCCCATTCCCTCGATGGGCTTTTACCATCTGCGCGGGAAGAGAAGCAACTGGTAAATTCTGTTTTTTCTTTACTCCCAGACCAGCATGGAAGCAAACCATTTTATTGCTTTAACATTAGCGATCCTGACATTTTGCCATCAAACACCTACACAAACTTAGCGTTATCAATGACAGACGGAGTGCACGGCAATACCGATTCTAAACCTAACGCCATAAAAACTACGTTCCACACCAACCGAAATACCAACAGCAGATACAAAAATATCGCGACACGTAGAGCGTCGATGAGATTGTAATCTGCACGGCTAATAAGAGTGGACCTTGCCATTGCATACAGCTCTTTCTAATAGTCTAAGAAGAAAGAGACGCGCCGATCGACTAGCAAAATTAAAAGTCTGGGGAACGTGTCGTCCGGTGATACTCTCAAGCCGAGAAACTTCTTACATGCATTTGAGTTGTTTGCGCGAAACATGAAACAAAAGAAGTCCGAAGCTAAAGTCGGCGTTCGTGAGGGCTTCGGCGGGGACGCGGCGCTCTGCGGGCAGCACGAGGCAAGCGGGCGTGTGATCTACAAACTTTTATTTAACTCCATGCTGGTCTGGGAGCAAAGGAAAAACATAGATATTTGGCATGTGTTACTTTTCGAGCAAATAGATGCATCATCACTACATAGTATAAAACAAAGTCGCTTTCTCTGTCCTTATATCCCTATGTCCCTATGTATGCTTATAGCTTCAAAACTACACAACGGATTTTGATGCGGTTTTTTTTAATAGATAGAGTGATTCAAGAGGAAGGTTTTTATGTATAATTCTACGCAGACGAAGTCGCGGACAGAAGCTAGTAAATTATAAGTGGAAACTGTTTTGGCTTATGTATTTACTATATTCATTTAACTATACGTGTAATCTGATGCTAAAAAAAAAGTACCTGTTGTTGTAAAAACCCCGCCAAGGGAATGGGCGAAATTCCTAGGAATCATGTCATAGGCGATGCGGCTAGCAACCCATCACTATTTTGATTCCTTTTCCCATCTATACGCCTCCAATCATGCGAAACGTGGCTTTTGGATCTTGTTACCTCAGGCTCTGTCTACCCCGTAAGGGATATAGACCTGATTTGAGTATGTGCATGTATGTACATACGTGTATAAAGATAATTCTCCCTCGACCCCGCTCTTATGTACCTACGTACCTAGCCATACATTTTGAGAAGTTATCGTGAGCCAAATTATTTTATTATGTTTGTGAAGGAGCCTGGTGCTACGCAAACTAAATCAATAACGGTCTGATTTCATTGAAATGAATTCGAGGCAGGATTTACTTTTAAAATCATTTCAATATTTATAGCGGGCCGGTCCCGGCGCGCGGCGCACGCCACGGCCGCCGGCGGGTCGCATTATAATGTATATTGCGGCCGTGGTTTATTATACATATACTAGCTTCTGCTTGTGACTTCGTCTGCGTAGAATTATACATAAAAACCTTCCTCTTGAATCACTTTAGCTATTAAAAAAAACCGCATCAAAATCCGTTGTGTAGTTTTGAAGATATAAGCATACAAAGGGACATAGGGACATAAGAATATAGGGACAGAGAAAGCGACTTTGTTTTATACTATGTAGTGATGGTTTATTATTCTTCCTGCTGGTCTGGGAGTAAAGAAAAAACAGAATTTACCAGTTGCTTCTCTACCCGCGCAGGTAAAAGCCCATCGAGGGAATGGGCGAAAGTCTTAGGAATCATGTTTTGATTTTCCGTTCCATCTATACGCCCTTAATCATGCTAAACTTAAGGTTTTGTTACCTTAGGCTCTGTCTACCCCTTAAGGGATAAAGACGTGATCTATGCATGTATGTTTGTATGTAATAATATAAATTTTCCTTACAAAATAACAAATTTTGACCACATCAAAAATCCATGGAATTAAAAAATAACCTCCTCCCTTTGTTGAAGTCAGTTAATAATGCATTTCATTTAATAATAATTTTATTAATATACAAACTATTAAGAACTAAATAACAATAAAGAACACTAAAACTTGGAAAATTAACCTAAAAAATCCACCCCCCTGTTTCGTGCCTGGTTCAAAGGTTTCCATTATGCTGGCCGCGTTGCCTCTTTGAACTGCAATGGTAGCCCTTTGAACCAGCCACGAACGATTTGATTGTATGACATGCATTTCATTGTATGAAACACTTAATTCGGGGTGCCTGCACTCTTTTTTTGGGACTAAAAATAGTGTAACCCACCTTTACGTACTTCAAACAGAGTGGTAACCCAAGTAACAAAATGTGGTCTTGTAGTGGTTCCGGAGCCAGGTCTATAACATGCTAGTACACGTTTATAACCACGGAAAAGGGCCCGTTTTATAGGCATACTTTTGCTAATACAACACTCATAGTAGACTTGGCGAGAACCACTTAGACCAATAATACACTTATAGTTGGACTACGCAGAACTATCTGCTCCCGCGAAGCCAACTATGAGCATCTAATAGAACCCGACACCACGACTTATGCTCATAATACACTTATAGTTAGACTCCAGAGAACCATTTGCTCCCGCGAAGCTCACTATGAGCATTTAATAGAACCAGGCAGGCCTGTAACGTTCTCCGCGCTTCTAATACTAGCTCACTGAGGTATATTACTAGCTACTACAATCATTGTTGAGTTGTGTCGTGCGGTTCTGGAGAAAAAATAAATAAACAAAAGGTAAGTTTATCTATTTTCTATAAAATGTATTAATGTATGTATTTCGCACGTAATATTATACGTGCATACATGTTTGCATGACAAACGCGCAAGTATTTTCGATGAAGTATATTGTGTTTTACATCTCAATTTTTGTTCGCCTTTTGAACACGGCGTATTTACTAAGTTGTGTTTAAAAATAGTATTAATCGTAACAGCATTGTCGCGCCATTTTGTGACGAATCGTTCTTGGCTCGATGTAAATATAGTACTCGGAATACTTATCATTTGTTGATATGTTTTCTGCACTTTCCTTTTATATGCACCGCTTTTTTTTAACCGCTTCCATTTGTTTATATCCATTTTTGTTGTTATGATTAATAAAAACACAATGACTCAAAATGGCCGTGAAGATGCGATAAATATTAAAAGCAATTGTCTTCTTAAAATTAACTTCACGAAGGTATCTTTGGACACTAATAGTTTTACAAGAAACCGTTATAAAGGAATTAAGACTATAACAGCATTCGAGAGTCCACAATAATACCAAGTACACTTACTCTTAGAAGAAACCACTGTAGAACTAATTCACTTATAATTGGAACATAAAATTGACTTGTACATCCCTATAAGGTCAAGTAATAAGTGCAAATGGTTCTAAGTGCATTTAGTTCTATAATTTACTATAACTGGCGTATCACACTTATTGCGGATTTATAATTACTTCTTGTAGGCGATTATAAGTGTAACTTACTAGATCAAGTTTTCTCAAGTGTATTTACACCTTTGCAACACTTTTACAGACGATCTTAGCCTTTACTGCGCCTATAATTTCATTCTATACACGACTATAAGTCAATTTATAAGAACAGATGTACTATAAGCCCAAACGAACTTCGTGTAACCTGTTATAAGCTTGGTAGTAAAACCTGGAATCACTAAGAGAAAGGTACTAGTGCTGTAAGCCTGTAAACTGTGCACTATAGGAGAACTTTGTTACTTGGGAAGTTAACGACCGAACCTAGTACTTCTGTTTTACACAGCATCTATGCGTGCCGTTGCGGCAACAGACTGTAAAATACGTTTCCCCCATCTCCCCGCCACTGGCGCTCCCCGCCGCCGCTCGCCGCCCCGCTCCCGCCCGTGGCCGCGCCCGCGCCGCCGGCGCGAACTCATAATGCCGCGATCAGCGGCGCGCATACCAAATGAGGACTAATACCGCCGTCACAGCGCCTCGCCCGCAACTTCCCTTCGCAATATTATTGTTAGACCAAAATGAATACGTCTGTTTTACATACAGCGACTTTGTTACACTTACAAGCCACGAGGCTGGCTCAATGGATATAAAAAGTATGCTTGATGGCGTTCTGTAACTTACTACATATATACATACCGTCACGCCCCTTTTCCACAGGGGTAGGCAGAGACTACTTTGTTCCACTGCTACGATCCTGACATACTTCTTTCGCTTCATCCACACTCATCAATCTCTTCATAGGTAAAGTGTAATAATATGTATATAGTCAAAGTTTCAAAAATAAGTATCATACGCTCTTACACCGGCGTAATAAGGTCGTGGGACATTTTTTTGAGAAGTTCATATCGATACTTATTTTTGCACTTGACCGTACATGCACGTCGGTTTCGGGTACTCCTGACCTGACCTTTTTCCAAAACGTCTCCTATTTGGTCTCGGAACGTCCGTCTAGGCCTTCCCCTCCCAACGTAACCATTCACACTCCCCCTATAGATATGTTTAATTAGTTTACTTTCATCCATCCGCTCTACGTGACCAAACCAACTAAGCATACTTTTTTCCATCCCAGTCACTATATCCTCTTTCACACCAGCACGTTCCCTTATCACACTATTCCTTATTCTATCTTTCAGTGGTAAACCTTCCATACTTCCTAACCTTACTAATTTAACCGTAGTCATCTCCGCAATAGCTAAGTACCTATAGACGCAGACTTTGCATTTATTTCCGATCAAGGAAGACGCATTAAGTTATATTATGGTTTCATATATGCGTTTTTATCGGAGGTCAAAGCGAGCAAACCGCAAGAAATGCAATCTAAACATCACATCAAAAAAGATTGCCTCCAACACAGCTGAAATACAAATGGCATCAATAACTAGAAACCACCGGCAGTAATGAGGCGAACAGTTCTAACTAGAAGTAGAAATCTAGTTGAACAGCGAGCTCAGCTAAAATAATAAAGTCGCCTTCCGGTCCAATATCTATTTGTCAGCGCGGCTTACGGCGCCGGACGGGGGCCGGCTCGCTGGACGCCGTCCGGGACGGCCGCCGGACCGGACTGCGACGAACGTAATCCTTGATAATCCGGGTGCGCGTGTTCTGTCTTCTTGATATTCTTTCGCCAATACGATCAAATGAGATTAATTTGTTGAACGTTACTTTGAGGAGGTTCACATTTATTTATTTATTTATTCATTGTCAACTCATGTACATACATATGAAGATGGTAACATTCTTCTAAGTCAGTCCATGACGCCCTGCAAGGGCACACATTAGTAGTTAATATCAAAATCTAGGATTGTAATACATATATGTAATGTCAAAAACATGCAATGAAATTAATTAAGCACATTAAAATTATTAAATTCATTAATGTTATTCTATTCCAGTTAATTATTTGGTAAAAAAATGAGATGATTTCAGTAAAATAGTATGTCAATTAAATCTAAGAATCATTACAATAGTTCATTATGTCATATGTCATTAATGTACAAAAGAAAACTGCTACTCCGCTAGACATGTTTATAACGTTATACTTTTACGTAGCCCCGGGCCGTAAGTAGAAATTTACCGGCCGCTACGCGAGCCGATATTTCCACTACCTTGCCAGAGGAAGACGAAGACGTTATTGTGTATACACCTCGGGCGGTGATAAAGAAAGCATCAGGTCGCATGTGTATCGCCCTCGCCTTTGCTTGTGCGAAAAGTTCCTGCAATCTGAGACATAAATTTCACCATTCCTCGGTGTATAATGTACTAATAACTCTTGTGTGGGGAACACCATTAAATAAGATGCAAAAACTTAACATTGTGTGTATTTTTAAAGAGCATAAAAGGACTAGCCCGCCCCGGCTTCGCACGGGTAGATAGTATTTAAAAATAAATATATATAGTAAAAACTATATTTTTGTGTCGAGACTTAATAAAAAAACAGCCAAGTGCAAGCCTGACAAATTCGGCAAGCGAATATAAAATCCATTCTTAACTTAACAGAGTCCGGGTCCTAAGCAAAATGTATACAGCGTTAGGTCATTTTATCCTGGTTATTTACATAAAGAGGCATTATAAATTCAGATTTCTAACCCGCAGCAAATGCTGAGTACATCCCCTTTGCCACATTTGTTTTGTTTTGTGAATTAATATTATATTTTATGTAGTAAAAATAAGGTTAAAGTTGTATATAACTGTTTTTTGTAATTGTTGTTAGTGGCAATAAATCATCTTTCATCTTCATCTTCATCATCATCATCATTTTGAAAAAGTAGGTACTGTGACTGTGACGTAACTGTTATAGTTAGAAATACAATTATAATACAGACATAATCCAGCGGAGCACTTTGTTTTATTATATTACTAGCTTCTGCCCGAGACTTCGTCTGTGTAGAATTATACATAAAAACCTTCCTCTTGAATCACTCTATCTATTAAAAAAAACCGCATCAAAATCCGTTGTGTAGTTTTGAAGATATAAGCATACATAGGGATATAGGGACGGAGAAAGCGACTTTGTTTTATACTATCTATTATGTAGTGATAGTGAAGTCAAGTGATGATAGTGATGTAGTCATATTTTGTCAACAAATTCTTTTTCTATCCACCATACTCAAACCAATATTCTATGTGTACACATAATACTTAAACCAAAAATGCATTTCAACAAAAATTTGCATTATTTTTTTCATTCTGTCAATTTCTTTACCTGTATTTATTTATGTTTTTTAACTACTTTTGTGATTGTCATAATTGTATAATAATATAATTTTTTTCCTTCTTTCTTTCTCTCTTTCTTTCAATCAAAACGTGCAGGCTGCAAAATACGTAACACAACATTGAGAAGGAGCTGCATGACCCTAACATCTGCTCAGCGTAGCAGCGGCTACGGCGTAGCACTTGCTACAGTGATGGGTTGCTAGCCGGCATCGCCTATAACTAATAATTAATTATCCTAAGAGATATCTGCCATGCTGGTCTGTGAGTAAAGAAAAACATAGAATGTATCAGTTGCTTTTCTACCCGCGCAGATGGTAAAAGCCGAGCGAATGGGCGAAAATCTTCCCTTCACCATTTAATTTAAAACAAAAGTTGTCCAAATTTGGATTAATGTATTCGCATAGTGACAGCTAGTAACAGGTAGAAAAATTCGAAGACTACCCACCTCCTATAGGTGGTGTAGGGGTATAGCACGCGTCACGGAATGACGAGGATCCGGGTTCGATTCCCGGCCATAGCTTTACTTTTCGGATTTTTCTATGTGTTCTAATTTTCCGTGACTTTTATAATCTATAGTAATATTATAAAAAGGAAAGATTTGATTGTTTGTTTGTTTGTTTGTTTGAATTGAATAGGCTCCGAAACTACTGGACCGATTTCAAAAATTCTTTTGCCGTTAGAAAGCTACATTATCACTGAGTGACATAGGCTACTTTTTACCGCGGGAAAATACCTTTTCCTACGGAAAAATTAATTTATCGCGGGCGAAGCTGCGGACGGAAGGCTAGTGATTTATAAATATAAGTGTTTAAAAAGGCGATGGTAGTGGCGCAGTCGCGGCGCCGAACCGATGCGACGATCAAACATTCCTTACAAGGCCCGCGAACACGCCAAATGGTTTGTTCGCTGGCTTCTTCCCCTGTTTTACGAGCTTCCCGTGGCAGCCTTGGCGGCAGTATTTATAGGATTGATAAGGCCCGGGCCGCCGCGGCGCAACTAGCCCAACGAGCATTGAAAAAATGACTTTCTGCCAAGTTTCTTGCGGCGCATTCTTAGTGGCATGATGGTCTTTCTGTTTGCGCTGGTTAGTTTCAAGAAATACATGTAAAAGAGACCCTGGCGGCAAATAAAATAAAAAATAAATGATTTTGAGCTTTGTTGATCAACTTCAGTGCAGTTCCCCTAAACTGCTGGTCCAACCAATGCGGCGCTTTCATGTCAAGTCCATGTTTTTGTTTATCACTACATAGTATAAAACAAAGTCGCTTTCTCTGTCCCTATGTCCCTATGTCCCTATGTCCCTATGTATGCTTATATCTTCAAAACTACACAACGGATTTTGATGCGGTTTTTTTTGATAGATAGAGTGATTCAAGAGGAAGGTTTTTATGTATAATTCTACGCAGACGAAGTCGCGGGCAGAAGCTAGTTTTGTAATATTCTACAGCCCATCGAGGGAATGGGTGAAAATCTTAGGACTAATTTATAGGCGATGCGGCTAGCAACCCATCACTATATTGAATCCCCTTTCCACCTATAGACTCGGTCTACCCCGTAAGGGATAAAGACGTGATGTATGTATGTACGGTTTTCTCACTTTAACACTGTTTGAATTTAAGTTTTATGTGTGTGTGTAACTATTTGCAAGGCTGACAACGCACCAGCAGTCCTAATTGTACTGTAGGGGTCTATGGGCGGCGGTGATCACTTAACATCAGGTGGAGTACATGCCCGTTTGTTGGCTTCTTACCATCGATGTGCATGGACTACGTCACGTTGCTTTTGTTCGTACTTGAGAGGGTCGGCGGTTTGTACAGATAATAAACACAAGGAAAGTGCAAAATGTTTTCTATACGCCACAAAAAATAAAGCCAAGAAAATGGGTGACGTTATTATCCCGCGAGTACGTATACCTGTAGCAGCGGCTCCGAGACTCGCGCGTAGTAAATATTGAAATAGAATTATTGGACCCTTTCATCCCCGGCGGAGGGGGGCGGGGGCGGGGATCAGGGATCACCGGGACGAGGGACCAAATAGTAAAATGTTACAACAGAGCCGGTCCGTCCCCGCCAAGAATATGATCGTGAATGCAGATTTGTTGTGGTTTTTATTGTGAATATAAATATCCGAATACTCCGAGTAAAGCTATGACTGTTAAACGTTAGACTCGCTCGCTTTTCAAAAAGCTATTTGGTATCACAATAAAGCGAAGTACTCAAGAGTGTTGTTGTTTTTATTATCCTTGCGTTTCTCGTGTCTATTTGTTTCCGCCACCTACTTAAACTGTCAGCCACTTATTTCTTTCTTTTATTGGTTACACACACACACACACACACACACACACAAATCACGTCTATATCCCTTCCGGGGTAGACAGAGCCTGAGGTAACAAGACCTAAAGGCCACGTTTAGCATGATTGTAGGCGTATCTATAGGTGGAAAGGGGAATCAAAATAGTGATGGGTTGCTAGCCGCATCGTCTATAACATGATTCCTAAGACTCGCCCATTCCCTCGATGGGCTTTTACCATCTGCGCGGGACGAGAAGCAACTATTGTCTACCTTGATCTTTGTTTCTGTATTGTTTTGTACTGATTTGTGGTGTTGAATAAAGAATATTTGTATTGTATTGTGCAAGAGTAAGCGTCAGCCATGATGGCATGAAAGCTGGGTCAGCTTGAACACCGGTAACATAAATTATTCAGCTTGGCGCTAAACCCCTTCTTATAATCACTAAAGCTCTTTAAAATGAGCTGAAAATTAAATCCGGAATGAAGTAGTGTTCCATTGTTGCAGGTTGCTATATGGCGTCCGCGCCAAAGCACCCGATTATCCTCAGGTCGCATAGTTAAAAATTATACGGCGCGCGTTAAGCCTTGGCGGCGCGCCAGCTGCCGGCGGCGCGGCGGCCGCGGCGCGGGCACGGCGCGGGCACGGCGCGGGCACGCCGCGGCCCACACTCTGCCACTATAGTACCTATAGAATAGATCGTACACTCAATGTATACATTGTAAAATCCAGACACTCCGTGTCACTTTATGCGTCTTAATCTATTTGAGTTGTAAAGGGCTATATCTCAGGATCGCCGGGCAACATTTGGGTAAAAGGAAACATCAGACTCATAAATAAAGTATCTGTCGCACGCGATTTCGTCCGCACAGAATTGAAATTATGTATCCTCTATTAGGCAGTATACATATAAGAGTTTTCGTGACATTTCCAAAATTATAATTTGTTTTCGGTGAAAGAAAACAGGGTGAGGAAACCTGCATAATACATGCGAAATAATTTAATGGTGAGTATGAAATACCCGACCTGAACTGGGCTTGCGTTGGGACTATAGCCCAAGTCCTCTCATCCTGCTAAGAGGCCTGTGCCCAGCGCGTAGGGTGGACATGGTATACCATACTTAAAGAAAGCAATTTTTCTGTTACTAAATTCTGTTACTTAGTTTCAAAATGGCTTTAATAAAAGATCAGAATACGAATTAACATCATACTGAGCAACTATGTGGTATCGGACTGATCTGGGACAAGAGTGCTGGTGTAGGGCACGCTGTAGGTGGTGGTCGCGAGGAAGGGGTCGAGGCAGAGCAGCTGGTCGCGCGGGTCGTCCCAGCCGCCGTTGCCGTGCGGCGGCGCGCGCAGCCGCGGCTCCACGCGGCCCGCCGGCGACGCCAGGAACACCGAGCGCACGCGCGCCGGGAATAGCTCGCCTAGCGGCAGCGGCGCGCCCGCCGCCAGCACGCGGCCCGCCACGCTCGCCACCATGCTGGCGTACCCGCGCCGCAGCCCCGTGAACACGTTCAGCAGCGAGTAGCTCCAGCTGTCGTCGTCGTACGCGCAGTACAGCGCCGCGCGCGCCTCCACCTGCCGCCACGTCGAGCGGTTGAACGCCAGCCCGCGGTCGTACGGCGGCCGCCACGGCTCCACCGTGAGGGCGGAGAAATCTGGATCCACCGAGAACGGCTTTCCCAGGGAGATCACTTCCGCGTCGGGATGGTAAGCCAGCGCTCTCTGCGCGTACTTCAGCATGTACAGCAGATCGGGCGTGACGTGATCGTCCTCCTGCAGGAACAGGACGAGCCGGTCGGAGCCGCCGGCGAGGTAGTGGTCGAAGAGGAAGTGCGCGGTCCACCACCAGTGCTGCTTGTGCTCGGCGCGGGCGCTGCTGCGCGGCGCGCATTCGGGGCCGCTGGCGGAGCGGTTCCTCTGGCAATCGGCGGGGTTGGCGCCCGGGAAGCTGTCTGGGAACAGCTGCCGCGAGTGGGGGTAGAAAATTTGTAACACGCGGCAAAAACGAACGCTCCGAACGAGGGTATTCAGTCTGTCATCGTAGAAGCTGTGCGAGACGACCAGCAAGGCGGCATCGATGCCGTCCACGTGCGCCAGCTCCAGCAGCAGCCGCTGCAGTGACACGGCGCCGCGGCCGGCCTGCACGGCCAGCACGCAGCCCGCGCGCTCGCCCGCGAACAGCTCGGCGTTGCGCTCGCGCCGCTCCGCGTTGAGCCGCTCCACGCGCGCCGCCAGCGCCTCCGCGCTCAGCGCCGGCCCGCGCGCCACGTACCCCTCCTCCAGCATCAGCGACTCATTTCTCGTCATCGATATGTCGACCATCACGAAGTACGCCTTCGTCAACGCGTAGCAGATACATATTACCAAAAGAGCGCACGATGCGCAAGTTATTATGTGCAGCCGTAATCTGCATTTGATCGATTTTAATTTGTTATTGAATTTCATGATAAATGTTTACAAATGCGTGAAAAACCTGTCAAAACGTCTTGCCAAACAAATAGTTGCCAAACAAACTTACTTATAAAACGAAGACGTCTAAGATCACGGGCCGTGAAATGGAACCAAAGAGACCGCAAACTGAGAGATGAAAACGAAGTGAAAAATAAACAAGAGCGGTGTTTTTCCAATAAAAAGCTTATAAAAGAGAAAAAAGAACGGATGAACAAATTGTAGCGATACAGTAATCGACTACTTACTTAGCGAGATCCGGACTTAATGGAAAAAAAATGTAGGCGGAATCCGGAGCGGAGGGCGGCGAACGCGGCGCGGCAGGCGGCTCGCGCCGGGGCTACTCCGTCGCGGTCTTTATTTTTTGTCCGGGAAAATTCAATTTGACTAAGTATCGCTTAAGTACTTTTTGCATTATGGGCTTACGATTCCCTTTTATTCTTTACGCGGCTAAGTAGCGCCGAGAGCTCATCCGGCGCGAATAAATAATATTCCGCCGATAACGGCCTTTATATTGACTGTAATTCGGAATTACCGCCGCCCACTTCCAAAGAAGTGCTGCTTAATCACGCAATAAAAGGGACAATGATTGTGAAATCTTTAGTGTCCTCCGAAGTGAGCCCGCCCGGCTGGGAATAAAGGAATTAAATAAAAGGCATCGGGGCTCGGGGATAAATCAGAAAGTTGTTGAGCGGAATTATGCGCAGATGCGGCTTGCGCCCGCGAGCGCTGTGTACAGGACAGCCCGCGACTTCGTCTGCAGTTTTTACACTGTAGGTAGGTAACGTAAGAGAATGTTTGCAGGGATTTGGTGAAAATAAAGGGGTGTGCTGGAGTGCTCCGACCCCGACACGTTATGCTCAGCTTTGTAAAGTTGCAAGCAATGCATTGCAAGATTTAGTCCGCAAGTGCACTACCAGAGGCCAAACGACGAAATACTTGCATTAAAAAAAACACATCAAAAATAGGTAAAATCGTGGTAAAATCATCAAATTCAATAAATTTTAAAACAATCATACCAGTAGGTACTTTTTTTATGAAATATTTTTATTTATAATATAGCTATTTCATCCTAACATAAAAATATTTTTTGTGTCATGTTTGTGTCTCAATAAATGGCTTAGATTATTTGAGACATTATATTGAAATAGAGTAGATAACAAAGGACACCTACGACGTTCGAGTAAGAGCACAGCCGGAGGAATGTGCACAGAACTCTGTGCCTATGTTTTTATTATAATAATAATATACTGTATGCATCAACGCTCGCCGTGATTTAGCGATCGTGAAAAAAAATTACTTGTCATGAGTAGCTTAAACGCTCTTAAAGGACATAGACATAATGATACGGCAGTGTCCACAGCTACCACGCCCATATTCAAAAGTTGTGATACCGGCAATGTAGAGGTACGGGGTTGTAATTGTGTATTGTATAGCTGCCAGCCTGTCAGCCGCCGGGTGCTCCGCCTGACAGGGGTCCCGCGCCGCCGCTCGAAGATAACACCTCCTTATAATTACTTTTTAAGGTATGAGGTGCTGTCGGCACTGAACGTAGAGGAATTAAGCGATAGAGTAACAGAATAAGCAGAAAGTACAAGAAACGCCATCCAATTCCGCAACACGTTAGTGATTTGTCACACCGAATCAGCGTTAATTTATCGCGAATGTTTTTACCTTCATCGCCTCGCCCACATGGAACCTAATAAGCTCCTTCTTTTCATGAAACTAATGAGTTTTATTCACTAAGCCACGCCGATTATTAATTAGCTGCTAAATATTTAACTATCGCTTTCGGTAATTACTATCTGCTTCATTAAATTGACCTCCGCAAAGTAACGCCTGAAGTGGGTGACAGACGGGCGAGTAAGTTCGCGTACTTACGGCTCGACGACTTTACTCGCCTGTACTTTCCTCTAAAAGTACGCGTACTTAGTTAGACTGACACACAGGCGAGTAAAGTCGTCGAACCGTAAATACGCGAACTTACTCGCCCGTCTGTCACCCACTTAATTCAATAAAACATTATCTGCTTGTCGATTTTTTTCCGACGTATTAAGTAGATATAGGTAAATACATAAATCACGTCTTTATCCCTTACAGGGTAGACAGAGGTAACAAGACCTAAAGACCACGTTTAGCTTGATGAAGTAGTTATACTTTACAAGCATAATGATAATGATATTAACAGCAGCTTATGCTGACGCCGACACCTTTTGTCACAAACCGTTTTGAGTATTTTTACTTAATTTGTAGTTTTTGTAAATCTGTTTTTGTGGCAATAAGTTGTTTTTTCCTTCTTTATATTTCCACTCTACTGGTAATTCATCTATGGCATTGACATGGGCTGTCAGTGATTGTAGAGCAGTCGTAGATATTCGTGCTGTACCCGCATCGTACTGACTTGCGGTATGTAAACTAATGAAATGGGACTACATGTTATCATTCCTCTGTGTAGGCACAGAGAGAGGCAGGAGAGGCACGCGCATACCTACCACACAATAAAATGCCGGTAACCGCATTAGAGCTAGAAAACAAGATGGCAGGATGATAACCGCCTAATCTTGGGACCTTACCCAGAGTAGCAGAGGACATCAATGGAGAGAGCTCGATGGAGGCCTACGCCAATAGGCACGCATTTTTTTTTTTTAATTTATTTAGGCAACAAACAGTCACATAGTTGAACATTGTATTCATACATAATAAGGTGTCGACCTGGAGTGCCATAACAATAATAACGTGAACGTCGGTAAATTGGAACGGTAGATGCAGTAGATGGCATTGCGCTTGAATCAGCAACAGGTACAATACCCAATTAATAATTAAACTTAAACATGGTTATACAAACAAAAAAAGGAAAATTGGAAAGAAGTGCGTGCAATTTCTAAGCATTTAGGTAAGTGACAAATAACACGGTTCTTAAAACTAAGACAGTTTCTGTGAGCAAGAATATCAATGTGAGATAATTCTGTGTTATAATACTTTAGACAACGGCTGAAATAAGAGTTAGCATAGTACTTAGTGCGAGAGAAAGGAACTGAAAACAATTTTATGAACACGAAAGTGACGACAATAAGTTTAATACTGAAATTGTAGCGAATTCGGAATAAAAGAGCTATATTATTAACCGTTTGAAAACTAAAGTTTTCAATCATTGCGTCCTACCCGTCATGACCTACGGAGCTGAGACGTGGACACTCACGGTAGGGTTGGTTCACCAGTTCAAAGTCGCTCAGCGAGCTATGGAAAGAGCTATGCTCGGAGTCTCTCTGAAGGACAGGATTCGTAACGAATACATCCGACAGAGAACCAAAGTTACCGACATAGCTCAAAGAATTAGCAAGCTGAAGTGGCAGTGGGCCGGCCATATCTCGCGAAGAACCGACAACCGCTGGGGTAAACGTGTTCTTGAGTGGAGACCGCGACTTGGCAAACGTAGTGTAGGACGCCCTCCGGCCAGGTGCAGGGATGACGATCTGCGAAAGACGGCAGGCAGATGCTGGATGGGTCAAGCTAATTAGGGGAGGCCTATGTCCAGCAGTGGACTAACATAGGCTGATGATGATGATTATTATTATTATTAACCGTATTGGAGATACCGGAGGTACCCCTCGTAACATACCTAATGCAGTGCTTCTAGTTTTTTAATGTCTTTCGGCAAACTTCATATTTCTTCAGTTCAGTTAATTGCCGACAGCGCTGCCTCTTATTAGCGACATCTATTGGCGGGAGTCTGAACTAAACGTTGGTGGAGTGATATCGGTGCCAGCCGACAAACGCACTGCGTTACTTCCGAATGATGCCGCTTACCATTATGTGTAGAATTTTAGTACTTGCCCACCGCGGCTTCGCCCCCGTTCTGATTTTTATTAATCATTCCCATATTTTTTCACCGTTTTAAACCTTCCCGACTTCCATAATATCTCAAACCATTAGCCCAATTGGACCAGCCATTTTCGCGTTGCGAGACAGACGAACAGCAGTTCATTTTTATACGCTCAATCAAGCGTTAATCTCGTCAAAAAGAATAAGTTTTATTTAATTGATATTATATTTGTAACGTTGGCTAACCTGAAACTAATTTCAAAAATAAAGTCTACTCGAACACGCGACTTAAACAATATTTTTCAATGGCAGCACTGTTTAACAGTTCGTTCAGAAATAGCTGTTGGCTTCGCTTTTGTTTACCCAATGTATTGTCACTTATCTGATTAACACAATTGATCTATTTTTACATGATGTTTTTCGTGATTAGAAATACGTGACAAAAGAATAGATCTCATCCCGCGATAGTGACAGCATCTCGTCGAACAATGTTTACGTCGCGTTCATGATCGGCGTATCGAACAACCGCTGTCAGCTGTGCTCGCCCGACGACCGAACTGTCAGATGGTGAATAGCAAAGGAGCGGTAGTGAGATTATTTTTAATAAATATGTCTTTTCATTCGCAATATCACACTCATAGGTAATCGCCGCGTAGGAGCTCAAAGGTGTCAGCCGTAGCGCGTTCAGACCGCCGATCCCGGCGGGAGGTCCGGCCGCAATATGAGTTCGAGAGATCGGGATACAAAGTCGCTGCAGGACAAGTTGAAAGTGTTCTTCAAGAAGGGAGCTTCGGGTGAGTTGGCGTCGCGGGGTGGGGGCGGCGCGGGTTGCGCGGCCGTGGGTCTGACGCGCGCTGTGTTGCAGCGCCGCTGCCGGCGGGGCTGGAGCTGCTGGTGTCGGCGGAGCTGGAGCGCGAGCTGCGCGCGGAGGCGCCGGCGCGGCGGCTGCGCGCGCTGCGGGACCTGGGCGAGCGCGTGCGGACCACCCGCGTGCAGCAGGTACCCTCCACAGCCCCCAACAAACCACCACTTTAAAGTACCGTCATTTAGCGTCACTTGTGCTTGTCATATTTTACGACTTCTTTTGCGACTTATATTGCGACCTATTCGATTGCTGCCCTAGCTACTACTAGAATGTTTGACTGGCTCCTATTGTTACTCTAGTAAAGTCTACAATACTTTAGTAAAACCATTCGCGGAGTACTTAAATCCAGTGAAATTTTATTTATAAAATGAGTGCGTTAGATGCAGCAACACTGCTAATCTTGTAGTGAAACAATCCAGGAAGCATAACATTCTGATGCAATATTGTTAGTTGTTTACAAGCATAATAATCTCAGCACATGGACGGAGCTGTGTATTTGATGTGGGTAATTTTAGACTTGTTTGCGTGCCGCATGCTGATGTCATTGTTGTTGGCCAACCATGTTATTTTTTTAGTTTTATTTTTAAATACCCTCATTTAAAAGTAATGTTAAAGTAATGCTTTTGATTTGTTTATTTCTACTGCTAATACTTTAATAATTAATTAGAAATTAATATAAAATGAAACTATAAACTGTCTAATGGTTGTAGCTAGTTTTTATTTCAGTGTATTATAGCTTTTATTTGATGGGAATCTAGACCTCATAATTTGCTTCTTCAGTCTGTACAGTTAGCATCGGATAAATCTCAGCATCCCGAGTGGCCAAATGAATATATTGAATCAGACTCGTAAACCCTTGGGATGAAGCCTAGCTAAGTCCTCAATTTGTAGTTGTTTTATTGAATTATGTGTCTAAAACAGCTAAAAATCTTATTTTATAGTTCAACAGCTAATGTAGTGAAAGAGATCTTTATACCACACAGACAAAAACATAGAGCTGCATTTAGGTCAAGTGAAATGGATCACAACAGGTAGGCCATATGGTCCAGCAAAGAAACAATAAAAGGTAAAAACTAATACAAAATACAATGATTATTTTGAAACACTTATGGGAACTTCCCTTTTTTCTTTGTAAGACTAGCTTCTGCCTGTAACTTTGTCTGCGTATTATACATATAGACCTTCCTCTCGAATCACACTATCTATTTAAAAAAAAAACGCATCAAAATATGTTGTGTAGTTTTAAAGATATAAACATACATAGGGACAGACAGACAGACAGACAGCGGAAAGCTGCTTATATGCTTCATTAATAATAACCATCCAAGACTCATACTCCTTGTAATAACACATACTTATCCAGGATGGCATACTTCTTTTTGTATACAGAACAATCAAACCAAATGGCTCAGTAGAGAGATGTCAAAAACTAAGAAATAGGGCAATCTGTTCTTAGGAATTATAGCATCAATTTTAGAAAAGGGAATCAAACCCGGTCAAAATAATAAAATTTGATTAAATGAAATAATTTTTGAGTTTTTCTTTTAATAACTTAACAAGATTCTATCAAGAATGTGTTCCTTGTGACTGAATAATAAATAACACCAACAAGATCAACGAAAACTTGCAGAACCAATTGATGACATTGTTTGCAGATATTTTAAAAAAAGCAATTTTTTTAATTTAAATAAAAATTTAATGCCATTTTTATTAAATCTAAAATCGATGTTGGGTTCCTAAGAACAGATTCCCCTATCTATAGTTTTTGACTTCTCGCTACTAACCCATTTGGATACCCTGAATAGAATTTGATACAACGGGCACACCATGATGCCCCACTATAACCGCGTCTCCAACGTAACTTCCAGGGCGGCGTGGAGAAGCTTTGGTCGTGCACGCGCGACCTGCTGGACGACGCGAGCACGGAGAGCCGGCACACGGCGCTGTGGTTCCTGCGCTGCCTGGCCGAGGGCCAGCCGGAGTGCTCGGTCATGCGCACCATCTACTTCCGCTTCCTGCGGGACACGCACGCGCAGCACCCGCCCGAGGACGACGCGCTGCGGTTCAAGCTGCTGCACACGCTCACCAACGCTGGCAGGAACATTGAGTGCTTCGAGGAACAGGTATTGTGTCACAAAGAACACCCAGCGAATGGTGGATGGAGGTTGTAATGTACTATTATGTTGCCCCGGGCCGTAAGTAGCAGTTTACCGCCCGCTACGCGAGTGGAAATTTCCACTTCCCGGCCAGGGGATGATGTAAAATTGTGTACAGGTTGATTCACAAGAGCTGGAACGAAAGGATTGAATGAGTGAATGATAATACTATGTGTGTATAACATAATGAATAAATACAGGTAGAAGTTTAATTTTTTCTTGAGTATTATTTACTTGTTTACAAAATATTAGAAGGCCCCAGTACAAGAACGTCACTCACACAGTGACAAGTGACAGTACTTCATTCAATCCATTCGTGCCAGCTCTTGTGAATCGACCTCTACACACCTCGGGCGGTGATAATGAAAGCCTCAGGTCGCATGTTTATCGCCCTCGCTTTGGGCTCGTGCGAAAAATTCCTGCGATCCGAGACAATCTTTATTTCACCACCTTTATAAGTCACCTACAACAATAGCTCTGGCTTTGCTCTAAAGAAGTAAAACTAGAAACAGAAGAAGTATTGTAATGGCTATTGCAGCCTCAATGCAGTGTTACACTTTGGTTGCCGTGCCCCCGAACCGTGGCACCGAACCAGCAATTACTGAGCCTACAATGCCTGTGCAACTGTCCAAAGGAGTTTCTCAACGTCACTGAAAACGTAGAACACATAGAAAAGTCCGAAAAGTAAAGCTATGGCCGAGAATCGAACCCGGATCCTCGTCATTCCGTG
The DNA here is from genome assembly GCA_949127965.1 of Pandemis corylana. Classification (NCBI taxonomy): domain Eukaryota; kingdom Metazoa; phylum Arthropoda; class Insecta; order Lepidoptera; family Tortricidae; genus Pandemis; species Pandemis corylana. The sequence goes on along the minus strand of OX421857.1, from coordinate 16,147,802 downwards.
ACGCATGCTATACGGTATAGCACGCGTCACGGAATGTAGGGGTATAGGCTATACCCCTACCTACACCACCCATAGCAGGTGGGCAAGCCTTCGAATTTTTCTATCTGTTACTAGCTGTCATAACCTTGTTACTATGCGAATTTGTGTCTGTACGACACAATTACAAACTCCCGCGGAACATCTACTGCTCACCAGGAGCTAAAGGAGTACCTTTTGAACAGTAATAGGTGATTTGAAATAGAAAACTGAATTGCCAATATTTTTAATTTGTGAGGAGTCTGGTTTAGTGCGGGGCTGTAAGGGAATTCAGAAGTGATGGAATATTTTAAAACTTATTGGATTAGGCGTTACTTTGTCGAGGTCCATATTAATGAATAAAAAAAGGTAGCTTGTTACTCTGCTGTCACCGGAGAATGGTAGGGTGGTAGTGGAATAGCATTTTTAAACTTGTCAATTTCCGTTTTGGGTTTTGCGGTAAATCAAAGTTATTTGACGACTACTGATTCTCCTATGTGAAAAGAAGTGCCCCTAATTTTAAATGGTATTTACGAAATCTGTCTGTCTTACGGAATGTGATGCTTCTCAGTGGAAATGATACAAATTTACGACTACGAAATAGTCCGAAACATGTCGAGCATCACTCGACTTTTTATACGTGAGTTATCCGTTTATGTGTAATAATGATACAAATTTCTAATTCGGAGAAAAAAAATTTGAAACTCTTCACTTGGAACAGGGTTGATAAAAATCATGATTATTATAAAAAAATCATAATAATCCGATTAATTTGATTTAAATCGGATTTATTTGATTAAAATCAGATTTTTTTGATTTTTTGATTTTCTTGTCTTTTTTTATTAATTAAATAGCCGTTTTTCATCGAAATAAACCCACACAGCATCTTTTTTTCTTCCAGACATCTTTTTGTTGTATTCACTCTTTCACTAGTCAATTACGAATGACCGGGCGAAAAGCGAAATGCGTCTCGTGTTTTAGTTTCGGGGAATCCTGGAACCGTTTTGGTACCATGCGTCATGTACTATAGTTTCGGGGTTTCCCCGAAACTGTTACGCTATGACTCGCTTGCACATGTGTGCGTGCCGTAGAGGTCCGGGGAATTCCCTAAACAATGTTGGGCCGATTTGGTTGTAGTAAAAATTTTATGATTTAAATCAATGATTTTTTTGAAAAAATCCCTTGATTAAAATCACGATTTAAATCACTGATTTAAATCAAGTGATTTAAATCATGTCAACCCTGACTTGGAACATTTGTGTTTTTCATTATTCTATCAGCCCCGATCAGGAATTAAACTAAGACCTCCATTCTCTAAACGGTAGGCTATATGGTCACCCTAGAAACATGTGTTGTAAATATTAATTAAAGGGAAAATGTTGAGTTGTTTGTTGTTTCCTCATAAACATGTTAACTTATTCACATAATTTATCATAAAAATGTCATTAATGATCAATATTATTAATATCGCAATCGCGCTCGCCACATTATCTTTTGGATTACAATGAAAATCGAACACCCTATGATATGTTTAATTTATTTGTGGTAAGGCCACATTGTCTTTGCCTTTTTTTTAGGATTTAAACAGTTACATTTTCACAAAGAAACATGCATTATGCGTGTGTTCTTAAACTTACATTAAACTTTTGCCATTGTAAGATTATACTACCATAGAACCTTCTTATAGCAAGCGTCGTAACGATTTTCCTTGTTAAGTAATGCGATGTCACTATGACGTTTTATGTGAACAGGTTCCTCGTGGGTTCCTTGACTGTAAGTACGGTCAGCCAAATAAATGATTTATCACTTCATCTTGATCCAACTTCCTATCAAATGACTCGCGTTAGTCTAATTTTCAAGTTAACAGCCACGTTAGACGTCGTAATATTTATGGCGTGCAGAGAATCTTCAAGCTTAGGGTGTGTGACATATTCTTCTGTTGCCCGTGATCCTACTACAGTTTGTCCTACTGGCTCAAGACAGCTCAAGGGCGGTGCTCATTTTTGTGGGTATTTTGCCCTTTGGGCAACTGAAGATGCCTAACTAACCCAACCTACCTTACTTTTGTATTAAAATATTATGGAATGATTCAAAATAATGGTAGCATTTTTCCGAGTAGGTCAAATTAGCCACGGCCAATTATTATTATTATGAGCCCATGTGTCCCACTGCTGAGCAAAGGCCTCCCCCCAACGCTTCCACTGCTCCCGGTCTGCTGCGGTAAGTGCCCAGTCCTTCAAAAAGGCGTCCAACTCGTCCCGCCATCGCCGTCTAGGTCTGCCGGGCCGCCGCTTTGAGTTAATGGGACTCCGCCACCACGGGCCATACATTGAGATATTGGGCTGATGGGAGGCGCGTGTGTGTAGATCGGTGCGTTCCTGCTGGAGTGCCTGCGCAGCGCGGAGGGCGCGGGCGGCGGCGCGCTGGCCGAGCTGCTGGCGCTCGTCATCAACGTGGTCAAGTTCAACGCCACCTACCTCGACGAGGACATCGTGCACGGCATCGTCAAGTGAGCACGCACCTTTGCACGGGCCTTAAGCGCCCTGTAAACGATCAAATTTGTTTAACAAATTTGTTTGTCAAACTTCACGTTTTCATCAAACATAAGCTTAAACGATCAAACCAAATATCTAACAAATTTGATAAAGCGCCCTGTTAAATGGTCAAATTTGCTTGACAAATTTGTTTGTCAAACTTCTTCTGCCCAAATTTTGTTTGACAAACACCGTCGTTCACGTTCAAACCTGTTTGTCAAACTCGACATCAATCCAGATTTTCATCAAACGCATCAAACACGTAGATTGTTTGACAAACAATTTGATCGTTTACAGGGCGCTTTAGGGTCAGTGACGTGCAGTGGGACGCCAGGGTAGGCAATGGAAGGCAGGCGTCACGGCGAACTTCCATTGCACGCCTTATCAGGGTTAAAGACCGCGCGTTGACTGAGCTTGCTTATATAGTGCTGGGGCAACGTGTGGTCTGTTCCAGACAGGTATGACGCAAAATCAAAGAGCAAAGAAAAAACATAGAATGTGCTGTTTTACCAGCATATATGTATACAATACATATATACACAAGACACGTCTATATCGCTTGCGGGGTAGACAGAGTTTAAGCTAACAAAACCTAAACGCCAAGTTTAGTATGATTACCAGACCAGACCAGCATGGAAGCAGGAAATAATTACAAAGATATATATCGTGTCAAACCGACGAGCACTCTTTACAATATGAGTCGTAGAAGTCGGCTCTATGCTTTACTGTACTCAAACCTAAAGTGGGTGACAGACGGGCGAGTGAGTTCGCGTACTCACGGCTCGACGACTACACTAAAAGTACGCGTACTTAGACTGACACACAGGCGAGTAAAGTCGTCGAGCCGTAAGTACGCGAAGTTGCTCGGCCGCCTGGCCGGGTGTCCGGGTGGGCGGGTGTCGGCGACGCGGGTACAGGGTAGTGGTGTGCGTGTGCAGCTTCGCGTGCCACCTGTGCTCGTACTGCGCGGAGAGCGGCGCCGTGGCCGCGGCGCTGGCGCTGCTGGAGGCCGTGGTGGCGTACTCGCTGCTGCCGCGCGCCGCGCTGCCCGCCTTCGTGGCCGCGCTCTGCCGCGCCGTCAACCTGGAGCTGCACTGCCAGACCAGTTGGAAGGTGAGCCCGCCCGCTGGCGCTGCTGGAGGCCGTGGTGGCGTACTCGCTGCTGCCGCGCGCCGCGCTGCCCGCCTTCGTGGCCGCGCTCTGCCGCGCCGTCAACCTGGAGCTGCACTGCCAGACCAGTTGGAAGGTGAGCCCGCCCGCTGGCGCTGCTGGAGGCCGTGGTGGCGTACTCGCTGCTGCCGCGCGCCGCGCTGCCCGCCTTCGTGGCCGCGCTCTGCCGCGCCGTCAACCTGGAGCTGCACTGCCAGACCAGTTGGAAGGTGAGCCCGCCCGCTGGCGCTGCTGGAGGCCGTGGTGGCGTACTCGCTGCTGCCGCGCGCCGCGCTGCCCGCCTTCGTGGCCGCGCTCTGCCGCGCCGTCAACCTGGAGCTGCACTGCCAGACCAGTTGGAAGGTGAGCCCGCCCGCTGGCGCTGCTGGAGGCCGTGGTGGCGTACTCGCTGCTGCCGCGCGCCGCGCTGCCCGCCTTCGTGGCCGCGCTCTGCCGCGCCGTCAACCTGGAGCTGCACTGCCAGACCAGTTGGAAGGTGAGCCCGCCCGCTGGCGCTGCTGGAGGCCGTGGTGGCGTACTCGCTGCTGCCGCGCGCCGCGCTGCCCGCCTTCGTGGCCGCGCTCTGCCGCGCCGTCAACCTGGAGCTGCACTGCCAGACCAGTTGGAAGGTGAGCCCGCCCGCTGGCGCTGCTGGAGGCCGTGGTGGCGTACTCGCTGCTGCCGCGCGCCGCGCTGCCCGCCTTCGTGGCCGCGCTCTGCCGCGCCGTCAACCTGGAGCTGCACTGCCAGACCAGTTGGAAGGTGAGCCCGCCCGCTGGCGCTGCTGGAGGCCGTGGTGGCGTACTCGCTGCTGCCGCGCGCCGCGCTGCCCGCCTTCGTGGCCGCGCTCTGCCGCGCCGTCAACCTGGAGCTGCACTGCCAGACCAGTTGGAAGGTGAGCCCGCCCGCTGGCGCTGCTGGAGGCCGTGGTGGCGTACTCGCTGCTGCCGCGCGCCGCGCTGCCCGCCTTCGTGGCCGCGCTCTGCCGCGCCGTCAACCTGGAGCTGCACTGCCAGACCAGTTGGAAGGTGAGCCCGCCCGCTGGCGCTGCTGGAGGCCGTGGTGGCGTACTCGCTGCTGCCGCGCGCCGCGCTGCCCGCCTTCGTGGCCGCGCTCTGCCGCGCCGTCAACCTGGAGCTGCACTGCCAGACCAGTTGGAAGGTGAGCCCGCCCGCTGGCGCTGCTGGAGGCCGTGGTGGCGTACTCGCTGCTGCCGCGCGCCGCGCTGCCCGCCTTCGTGGCCGCGCTCTGCCGCGCCGTCAACCTGGAGCTGCACTGCCAGACCAGTTGGAAGGTGAGCCCGCCCGCTGGCGCTGCTGGAGGCCGTGGTGGCGTACTCGCTGCTGCCGCGCGCCGCGCTGCCCGCCTTCGTGGCCGCGCTCTGCCGCGCCGTCAACCTGGAGCTGCACTGCCAGACCAGTTGGAAGGTGAGCCCGCCCGCTGGCGCTGCTGGAGGCCGTGGTGGCGTACTCGCTGCTGCCGCGCGCCGCGCTGCCCGCCTTCGTGGCCGCGCTCTGCCGCGCCGTCAACCTGGAGCTGCACTGCCAGACCAGTTGGAAGGTGAGCCCGCCCGCTGGCGCTGCTGGAGGCCGTGGTGGCGTACTCGCTGCTGCCGCGCGCCGCGCTGCCCGCCTTCGTGGCCGCGCTCTGCCGCGCCGTCAACCTGGAGCTGCACTGCCAGACCAGTTGGAAGGTGAGCCCGCCCGCTGGCGCTGCTGGAGGCCGTGGTGGCGTACTCGCTGCTGCCGCGCGCCGCGCTGCCCGCCTTCGTGGCCGCGCTCTGCCGCGCCGTCAACCTGGAGCTGCACTGCCAGACCAGTTGGAAGGTGAGCCCGCCCGCTGGCGCTGCTGGAGGCCGTGGTGGCGTACTCGCTGCTGCCGCGCGCCGCGCTGCCCGCCTTCGTGGCCGCGCTCTGCCGCGCCGTCAACCTGGAGCTGCACTGCCAGACCAGTTGGAAGGTGAGCCCGCCCGCTGGCGCTGCTGGAGGCCGTGGTGGCGTACTCGCTGCTGCCGCGCGCCGCGCTGCCCGCCTTCGTGGCCGCGCTCTGCCGCGCCGTCAACCTGGAGCTGCACTGCCAGACCAGTTGGAAGGTGAGCCCGCCCGCTGGCGAGCCGAATAAGTCCTTCTGTCCGTTTCCTGAAACAGCTGTTCCAGAATAACACTTTCTATAGATGACTGTCTGACTGACTTCACATCGCATCGGTATGTCAAAACACCCCAAAACGTTCAAAAGATCCGTGTCTCGTGACACGCGTAAGCCAAAAAACTTGTTTCTCACAGCATGGTTCACAGTAAAAGGGAACACGCTAGAAGTTCGGAGTTATTCGTAGTTATAATACTGCATAAACTATTCGGTTGTCCATCGACGAAAGAATCTAGTTTTTTTTTATATTTCTTTAGCGGCTTTGTACACTTTTTTTTGAAATGGGTAAAAAATGTTAATAAACTCGCGTCAGGTCACGTTACCCTGATTGAAAATGCGTAGGACGGAGGGAGGGTTGCTGCTGGGTCGTTTAAGCGGCGCAGTCGCAGTGTGCGTGTGTGTTGTCGGCACTCGCGAAGTGCAACCCGTTGTCTTTTTTTTTTAGTTTAAATTGTATTTTATCTGCGGGAGCGGACGCTTTGGGAAATGGATATCAAGACAAACGTATCTTTTGGAAGAAACACATTTTGGGAAATATGAAAACCGTTAAACGGATTATTTAGGGACAGGTAACGGATGTTTTGGGAAGCGGACAGAGAGGTCCTCCACCCGGGAGAGTGGTCCACCACAATTAGTATACGCCGGGGTTTGCTCGTACGGGCTGCAGTTGACGCGTGTCGTGTTGCAGTTGATGCGCTGCGTGCTGGGCGCGGACATCGGGCACGCGGCGCTCCAGGAGCTGGTGCTGCTGGCGGGCGGCGGCGGCGACGCGGGCACCGTGCGCGGCGCCGTGTTCTACATCAACATGGCGCTGTGGGGGCCGCGCCGCGTGCCCGCGCTGCGCGTGTCGCTGCTGGCCGTGCTGCCGGCGCTGCACAAGGTACCTGGCGCTGCCGGCGGGCACAGTGGGAGGCGCGCGTGTGCTATATGCATGTGTGGTGTGCGCAGGCGGCGAGCGCGGGGCAGCCGGTGGTGACGTACGAGGTGATCCAGGCGGTGCAGAGCCTGCTGGCGCGCGCGGCGCCGGACGCGCTGGTGGCGGCGTGGGACGTGTTGCTGCGGGTGCTGCGGCGCGCGCTGGAGCACGACCGCGCGCTGGCGCCGCCCAACGAGCTCATCCACTCGCGCCTGCACGCGCTGCTGGCCAGCCTGGAGCAGCTGCACGAGGCCGGCCACTACGCCGGCGACGAGCCCGCGCTGCTGCAGCTGCTGGAGGACGCCGCCGACGAGCGCCCGGTCAGTCCCCGCACCTGTGCGACGTGCTGTATCACTAATATGTGCGGAACGGAAATTGAAATGGCGTCTGAAATCCCATTAAAGGCCTCTCGTCTAGTAGCACCTGAAACGTAACACTTGCAGCTTAATATATTAACACTTAAAATCTATACCTATTTTATTGCATGGTTGAGAATATTAGATTAATAACGAGGCCTGGGAAGTAGCCAATTGCTGGATAAGTAACTTGTTTAAGTTACGAATCTAGCAATTACTCTTCCGGCTGAGGCAGATATAATGCTTTCACGCCACTGCTCGGAAATGTGGCAAAAGATGGTCAGTAATGGGGCCCCAAAACAAAGTACAGTTGTAGGTTGAATGAACAGGCCAACTATGAATTCAAACAGGCCAACAATAACATTGTTGGACAGTTTCAAAGACCAAAGTCGTCCAATCACATCGGCATGCTGATCCCTGATTCCACCAATCAGAACACAATTTGTGATGCTATTACACAAAATCGACCAATCAGAACACGTCGTGTGCTGCATATTAAATTTTTTCAAGTTTTATCCCATCAGGGAGAGGCAAAAGAAACTAGGTCCATACAGCCACGTCTGACGTAAATTGTTTTGTCTTTAATGTTTAAGTCCTGTCTTAAAGTCAGAGTCGTCAGTCCGTCCTTGTCACGTCATATTAAAACTATAAGCGATTATGGGTGTGTTTAATAAGCACTTCGAAGCGCTTTGCTTAATAAAATAACATAGCAAAAAAAGCCTTTGCGTGACTGGCCACTGGAGCGCTCTCGTTTTTATTTTTAAAGAGTAAAATATGGCGGGAGAGTGAAACTTTACGGTTGTATTTACGCTCATGTTTTTTATTTCCTCGCAGTGCAAAAGCACTATGTAATGTCTCGGCCAAAGGTGCAATAGATGGACTCGTCTCTCTTCGAGGGCCTCACCAGCGGCTCGGCCCTCGAACTCACTCGTCCATCTATTGCTCACTTTCCAGCCTCTACAACAATGTACTATTTTCTTAAACATTGAGAGGAAATGAAAATACATGTTGCACTAAACTTTTAATTATTTTTTAATAAGTTTTTTTTTTATGTCATGATTGACATTGTTCATTATTCCATAGTTTCTTTGACTTTAAAAAAAGTTAAAATAAACGAAAAACAGTCCAGCAATCCGATTTACGGTCAGAAAATCGCGGCTGCAACGTAATTCGGCCGTCAACGAGGCCCTTCGTGTTCTGTTATTTAGAATACAAGGACGACATTTTCGACAATGTTTGAGAAAAATAAATAATTATCCCCTCGTATGCAATGGGCATATAATTTTTTGATAGCTGGGTTGCGACGACTCGATCGCGTGGCTCCACAGATGCTATTTCACTTATTTTTTCATTTGCGTAAAATTTATCATTTTTCTTGTTTCATCGGCTCGGCTCGGCAGTCAGCCGATCGATTTTCGACTTTTAGCTAGTATAGAATAAAATTGAAATAAAAATAAAGCAGCGTGCTAACGCAATCCTTGAACTGGATCGGTTTGACGCTACGGCTTGGCTCGCGCCGCCCCCCAGGAGGCGTCGGCGCTGCGCGTGGTGTCGTGGCGCGCGGCGGCGCTGTCCCCCGGGCAGGCGGGCTGGGCGGCGGCGGCGCACGCGCTGGCCGAGCGCTTCGTGCGCCGCGAGCCGCGCCTGCCCGTGCGCCTGCACGCGCTCGCGCAGCTGCTCGCCGTCGTCAAGCGCCACCGGTCAGTGTGCCAGCAAGGTCCGACTGTATCCGTGAGGACGCCTACCTTTAAGGGAGCTGACTGCTGTTACCTCATTCATTATTTCAGATTTTGACCTTGAACTCCGTTAGGACCCTTTGAACTAGCGATTTTTCTAGTGATGTACGTTAGTGTGTATGAACCCGTAATGACAATTTCGCGTTCAGTTTTTTTTACGTGATAACGTCTTGTAAATCGATGAACGCCGGCTGCACGCACGAAAAAGTGCCACGCTGTCGCTTTCCGCGTGACGTCAGAGCTAGCAGTTGTCATCGATGTTTCTTTATGACGTTATCACGTAAAACTATCGTCCGTAAACCGAATTTACAGACACTACACGTTTTTTAAATAATTGCACGGGTTGTTTTAAAATTGTATTAGTTTGACTAAAAAATTAATTCGTAAAGTTTTTCAATTGAATAATTTTTTTTAATGAAAATCTTTTTAAGAGTGTCGAGTCGAACTGACTACCGTTTGCTAAACTATTCCGGAAACGTTGTGATAAAGGCTGCGTGGTTGCTTGTGCGCAGGTTCATATACGAGGAGGAGGTGATGGCGGGCGTGGCGGTGCCGCTGCTGAGCATGTGCGCGGGGCTGCCGGAGCCGGCGCTGCGGGCCGCCGCGGCGCGCGCGCTGGCCTCGCTGGCCGCGCTGTGCAGCGGCGACGCCGTCACCGACCTCATCGACCTGCTGGAGAAGGTACGCGCGTGCGGGGCTGGCGGGGCCGCTGCTGAGCATGTGCGCGGGGCTGCCGGAGCCGGCGCTGCGGGCCGCCGCGGCGCGCGCGCTGGCCTCGCTGGCCGCGCTGTGCAGCGGCGACGCCGTCACCGACCTCATCGACCTGCTGGAGAAGGTACGCGCGTGCGGGGCTGGCGGGGCCGCTGCTGAGCATGTGCGCGGGGCTGCCGGAGCCGGCGCTGCGGGCCGCCGCGGCGCGCGCGCTGGCCTCGCTGGCCGCGCTGTGCAGCGGCGACGCCGTCACCGACCTCATCGACCTGCTGGAGAAGGTACGCGCGTGCGGGGCTGGCGGGGCCGCTGCTGAGCATGTGCGCGGGGCTGCCGGAGCCGGCGCTGCGGGCCGCCGCGGCGCGCGCGCTGGCCTCGCTGGCCGCGCTGTGCAGCGGCGACGCCGTCACCGACCTCATCGACCTGCTGGAGAAGGTACGCGCGTGCGGGGCTGGCGGGGCCGCTGCTGAGCATGTGCGCGGGGCTGCCGGAGCCGGCGCTGCGGGCCGCCGCGGCGCGCGCGCTGGCCTCGCTGGCCGCGCTGTGCAGCGGCGACGCCGTCACCGACCTCATCGACCTGCTGGAGAAGGTACGCGCGTGCGGGGCTGGCGGGGCCGCTGCTGAGCATGTGCGCGGGGCTGCCGGAGCCGGCGCTGCGGGCCGCCGCGGCGCGCGCGCTGGCCTCGCTGGCCGCGCTGTGCAGCGGCGACGCCGTCACCGACCTCATCGACCTGCTGGAGAAGGTACGCGCGTGCGGGGCTGGCGGGGCCGCTGCTGAGCATGTGCGCGGGGCTGCCGGAGCCGGCGCTGCGGGCCGCCGCGGCGCGCGCGCTGGCCTCGCTGGCCGCGCTGTGCAGCGGCGACGCCGTCACCGACCTCATCGACCTGCTGGAGAAGGTACGCGCGTGCGGGGCTGGCGGGGCCGCTGCTGAGCATGTGCGCGGGGCTGCCGGAGCCGGCGCTGCGGGCCGCCGCGGCGCGCGCGCTGGCCTCGCTGGCCGCGCTGTGCAGCGGCGACGCCGTCACCGACCTCATCGACCTGCTGGAGAAGGTACGCGAGTGCGGGGCTGGCGGGGCCGCTGCTGAGCATGTGCGCGGGGCTGCCGGAGCCGGCGCTGCGGGCCGCCGCGGCGCGCGCGCTGGCCTCGCTGGCCGCGCTGTGCAGCGGCGACGCCGTCACCGACCTCATCGACCTGCTGGAGAAGGTACGCGCGTGCGGGGCTGGCGGGGCCGCTGCTGAGCATGTGCGCGGGGCTGCCGGAGCCGGCGCTGCGGGCCGCCGCGGCGCGCGCGCTGGCCTCGCTGGCCGCGCTGTGCAGCGGCGACGCCGTCACCGACCTCATCGACCTGCTGGAGAAGGTACGCGCGTGCGGGGCTGGCGGGGCCGCTGCTGAGCATGTGCGCGGGGCTGCCGGAGCCGGCGCTGCGGGCCGCCGCGGCGCGCGCGCTGGCCTCGCTGGCCGCGCTGTGCAGCGGCGACGCCGTCACCGACCTCATCGACCTGCTGGAGAAGGTACGCGCGTGCGGGGCTGGCGGGGCCGCTGCTGAGCATGTGCGCGGGGCTGCCGGAGCCGGCGCTGCGGGCCGCCGCGGCGCGCGCGCTGGCCTCGCTGGCCGCGCTGTGCAGCGGCGACGCCGTCACCGACCTCATCGACCTGCTGGAGAAGGAGAGTTTAAGTATAACGCGAAAAGATTTACCGTAAGTTAGTTGTTGCCGGCGTGACACCACGGACTGTTCCCAGATAATGAACCGCGTGTTCGAGACGGAGGAGCCGGGCGAGGGCGAGGCGGGCCCCGAGCTGGCCGACGTGGGGCTGGCCGTGAGCGGGCTGCTGGAGCTGTTCCACGCCAAGCTGCTGCGCGCGCCGGCCGCGCACGCCGCGCGCGCCTGCCTGGTGCTGCTGGACCACCTGGACCACGCCTACCGCGCGCCGCACCCGCTGCGCCCGCGCCACGCTCCCGCCCGCCTCAAGGCAAGTGCCTGGTGCTGCTGGAACCGTAGTATATGTCGGGGGAAGTCCCTAGACATGTTTTGGCTGATTTAAATCACGATTCAAGTATCAAATATTGACCCCGCGCTGTGGTCATTGCGCAGATCCTGGACATGATCTTCGGACTACGCGCGAACGCGTTCAACTGCGTGGGGTTCTGCTACGACGCGTCGGGCGCGGCCGTGTCCGGCGCGGCGGCGCTGCGGCTGCGGCCGGTGTGCTCGCCCGCGCTGCTCGCCGAGCCGCTCGCCGCGCGCGGCCAGCACGCGCCGCCCGCCAAGGACGCACCGCCTGTACGTACTGGCGCTCTGTGTTCACACTTGCTCGTAAATGGTATCAAAACATACAGGTTAACTTGGCCATGAATCCCGAGAGCGGTAAGTAGCGCGAGCGCCCGCTGCGCCCGCAACCCCGCGCCCCCCGCCGCGCGCAGCTGTCACCACCACCGCGACAGCTGGCTACGGGACAGGAGCTAACTCTGGCCCTCACGCCCCCCTGTTCAGGGGAAGACCTAAAATTGTGTACACACTTCAGGCGGTGATAAAGAAAGCCTCAGATCGCATGTTTATCGCTCTCGCCTTTGGCTCGTGCGACAACTATATTTAAGTTCTTTTTTGTGATTTGTCTCTGCTTCTTTATATTTGTACAATAAAGCATTTACTTACTTACTTACAACTTCCTGCGATCGGAGACATTCTTTATTTCACCACCTTCGGGAATTTATTTTTATTACAAATACAACTGTTTAAGTTATGTTAACTGCAATTTAATAATTGTCTGGTCTTATAATAAATGACGTCTCTCTGATTATTCAAAATAACATGCTGCAAAATAAGTAATACCTAGTACAAGTAGCGCCTTCTCACGTGGCGACCCTGCCAGTGCGGTCAGTCGCGTGGCGCTCGGCATCGCGCCGCTCCCGACTGATCGCCAAGGCGGCTAGCATGAGGCGTGACCTCCGACACGTACGTTGTGTGCGCAGGGTACGTGCGTGCTTCCGGTGGGGCGCTGCGCGCGGCTCGTGACGACGGCGCTGACGCGGGAGAAGGAGTGGTCCGTGCTGCAGCACGTGCTGCGCGCGCTGCCCGCGCTGCTGCAGACGCGCGCGCTGTGCGTGGGCCGGCGCGCACAAGACCTGGACCTGCTGGCTTCTACGCTGTGTGCTATGGTGAGTGCTGCGCGCATTGTAAAAAAACAAAAACAAGTAGAAATAAAAATTAAACATTGCATTTATTTATTTCGATAATAAAGTAGGCAGAAATAAGACTACTATTAATCGTATTTTTGCATTAGATGCATGTTTAATAAAAATTTGCAAATTAAAATTGACATGACATGAGCCCGGAAAAGATATTTGCTCGTAGAAAAAAGACGTTCCACCGCAGCACTAGAGGAGATATCAGTGTTATATTTAATGTAACGGACTAAAATTACCGGAAGTTCAATTTAACGGAAGTTAGTAAGAGCGTTTACATTTTTTGAAGTTAACCGTTAAGCAGATTGTTAACTTAATTAACGATTAACGAGTTAATGCCTAGTTTTGTATATTGTTCGCTGTGTGCCTTACACGCTATGTGCGTTGCGCTCTATTCGCGTCGCCGACCGCGTGCGTTGCGTGCTATGCGCGTTACGTACTGCGTGCGACGCGTATTGTTTGCGTTGCGTGCCGTGTGCGACGCGCGTTGTGTGCCGTGTGCGTTGTGTGGGCGGCTGCTGCAGCGTGGGTGTGGCAGGTGTCGGACCGGATCCTGGGCTTCCCGGAGTGCGTGCGCACGGGCGCGGGCGGCAAGCTGCTGGCGTCGGAGTTCCAGCTGGCGGTGCTACCGGCGCTGGCGGCGCTGTCCCCGTACCACAGCTTCCTGGAGCCGCACACGCAGCAGCGCGTCGTGCGCTGCCTGTTGCGCTACGGCATGGGTAACGCATACACATATTACCATCACATTTGCATGCACACATGTTAACTGAACAACAGGGCTGTTTCTGTAGTGGCGCGGTCCCATTTTTTTTTTGATCTTTTATTCATTTATTTAAATCGTTACTGGGAAACCATAAGGTGTTGGGTTTAAATTCAGCTCACTTCCTTCAACGAAGTTGATTAGTACATAAAATAAAACTTGTTTATTTTCTATGGAAACAATTTGCAATAGTGATTCTTAGAAAATTATAACACATACCCCCTTATTCATATACGCTCTATAGGCTTCTGCTAACTTAGCAATCGTTTGTCCTTATCTGTGAAAGGTAAATGTCAAAGTGACCTATAAGGACAAATTAACTCCTACTAATACCACTATGTTATGTTAGTAATTTTTTTCATCAATTGTACCATTTTTATTCAAACATTCCACGCATAGTGTTTTACCGTTGCTTGTTAGAACGCTCTTGTTTATTTATGAGTTGTAAACGACACGAGCTAGAGAGGTCCTGGCCATTATATTTTGGAATTCTAAATTCAAATTAAAATAAAAAATGACGGTATGATGCGAAGTTCAAATGTGGAGTTAGCTGTCAGAGCCGTTGGGCTGAGGTGCGCATGCGTGTTGCAGTGCAGCGCGCGGCGCAGCCGTACATGGCGGCGCTGACGCTGTTCACGCTGGAGACGCGCGACACGATGGTCAAGCTGCTGCCCGAGGTGCTGCTGGACCTGTCCAAGATCAGCGACACCCAGCTCATCGCCTCCTCCATGCTCGAGTTCCTCTCCAGTGAGTCCACAAACATAACTGTACCTCTGTTGCTTGCGTCTTAGTCATGAAGCGTTTTTATTTCTATAACAATAAGTATTATTTTTAGAATTGATGATAGTAAAGTAACCTTTTTTTTTTGGTTGGCCGGGGGAAATATGCTCTAACCAACCAGATACCCCATCACCACGGGGATGCGATGGGGTTATGTGGGATTTTTACCGACTAAAACCCCCGGGGTGTTCCTTCCTCGCCGCTTTTCTGGCGACGCAACGGTTCAATGGTATAACCCGTTACATCGCCAGAACGCGGTTATCCGTATCCGTATTCAGATTTATAATTTTAGTAGGAATTAGTAAACTGTATTTATTTAAAAAAAAAAAGACTGTGCCAAGTTTCTTGCAGCGTGTTCTTCTTGGCAACGATGGTCTTTCCGAATGCGGCGCTAGTTTAAAAAAAAGACGCGTAAAAATGCCCTTGTCGCCCTGTTTGCGAAATAAAGTGTTAAATCTTGAATTTGGAGATGTTCGAGTGATTCCTTAGCGCTGACGCGTCTGCCGCGCGTGTTCGCGTCGTTCGTGGAGGACCAGTACATGTCGGTGTTCGCGATCCTGCTGCCGTACACCAACCCCTCGCGCTACAACCACTACGTGGTGTCGCTGGCGCACCACGTGGTGGCCGCCTGGTTCCTCAAGTGCCGGCTCAAGTACCGCCGCAACTTCGTGCGCTTCATCATACACGTGAGTCCAGCTGATGCGGTTTCTAGCCTCAACAAGTGATCAGGCCAGTTGAAAAATCGTGAAGACAATTTAGGTAGGCAGAACGAGACCTAAAGGCCACGTTTAGCATGATTGTGGGCGTATAGATGGAAAGGGGAATCAAGATAGTGATGGGTTGTTAACCGCATCGCCTATAGCACGATTCTAAAGATTTTCGCCCATTCCTTCGATGGGCATTTACCATCTGCGCAGAAAGAGAAGCAACTGATACATTCTGTGTTTTTTCTTTACTCCCAGACCAGCGTGCTGACAATCGGTGTAGATTCTTGTTGAGTTTGTGGTGTACACAGAATTGTCACTTGTCACCGTCTTTTGTCGAGATGGTGAAACAGGGGCCTGCTGGAATATTCCAGGACGTTTTTATGGGACCCTGGATTTGTAATAATTGAAATAATGCTTACTTTTGTATATAAACTATTTTTTGTTGTTATTCTGTCCCATCAGCAAGAGGACACAAGCAGTACAGTTTGTTAGAAGATATGTTGTGTCTCATTATATGTACTAACATGCTTAGTAGATGACCGGTTGTAGAAGAGGCTTTAAACTTATGGTTTAAAGAGTGACCGAGGAGAACGTAACCATTAGCAACGACTGACAAGAAAAAGTTGATCCACGTATGTGACTCGTGCGTGTGTGTGCGCAGGGCCTGCACAACTACATCATAATGCCGATGGAGGAGCAGTACAAGGTGCACGGCGCCGCCAACGAGGACTCCTCCAACCGCAAGCGCAGCTCCAGCCTGGTGAGCCGCCCACGCCCCGCCCAAGCACCTAGGCGAACCCCGCTTTCATTTCTCACAGTGCTTCTTAGTTAAACGGGATTTCAATATCATCATCATTGTGATCGTGGGTTTCCCCCAGACTTCACTATCGCTTCCCGCGATGATCAGATCGTCCGTCCTTGAAGGAAACCTATTGGTCCTTCGCTATCCGGACGCGAAGTCGAGTAATACAATCGACGAAGCACTAGGCACTGATGAATAATGAAAGCTGTGAATATTTTTTGAGTGTGTTTGTGTGTGTAGGGATCGCGCGGCGTGTCGTCGGCGCCTGCGCAGGGCGCGCGCGCGGGCGGCGCCGCGTCGTCCGCCTCGGCCGCCTTCCACGTGGAGCTCACCGAGACCTGCGTGGACCTGCTGGCGCGCTACACCAGCTCGCCCTGCAGCGTCAAGCCCACCAGGTCGCGCCGTGGGCTCCCACGGCCCTCGTCAATCGACATTACAATTACACTGGTCCGATTGCTCGTGCGCTGGCGGCAACAGCTTAAACGGTGATTTTATGTTTGCAGGAGTGAAGTAGCGGAGTGGATGTTCTCCGGCGGCAACTCCATGACGTGGCTGGTGGGGCACAAGCTCATCACCATCACGACGGCCGGCTGCGCCATGAACTCGCTCAAGCAGGGCATGTGCGACAGGTAATAACCACGTCGCCGCATCGACTGTGTCGACCCACACTATTGCCGTATTTAATTGCCTGGTTACTCGCTGCAGGTGTGCCGCGCTGTGCCGCCAGCACGCGGAGAGCGCGGGCAGCCCGCTGCCGCCGCTCACGCCGGCGCCGGACGAGCTCGGCGTGCTGCCGCCGCAGGTAACTCGCCGCAGGTGTGCCGGCAGCACGCAGAGAGACTACAAAAACAGGAGTTGTCATACAAAAAAACGTGAAAGAAATACTTTTTAGGTTTTTTTTTCTAATTTTTACTCTTCGTTTCCTCGCAGGTTCAAGTAAACGACGGCGCTCACAACCAACTACAAGTAGGGCCATCGAATGCACCTGAAATCAAACGGTAAGTTGACAAATGCATTTCACCATTAATCAAAATATATCGCGTGAAAACCTAACGCTGGCGCGTGCTCGGGCCGCGGTCATCACCTGCTATCACGTTCAAGAAGAATAAAACATATTTCTTACGACCTGTTTCACCTACACCACTCTGTAAAGTTCCTGATATCTTACATTAGCTATGATTAACCGAAACTTTAAATAACAAGGTTTTAACTGAGAGTGATGAGACCCAGAATCTTTTTAGTGTAATTTTTGCCACCACCGTTTGATGGACTTCGTTGTGTTTTGTTGGTGTGTAAGAGGCCTATCCAACGGTAACTGTTGTACTAACGAGACCTGGCGATGGCGAGTCCGAGCGCGGCGTGCGCGCTTGCTGGAACTAATGAACTAACAATACTTCACTGACTACGCTTAAAGCGTAATGTCGTCGGTCAGAAACGATTCCAACGATTTTAACTCGACTTTAAAACCAGAATAAATTCGCCCGACGACGTTATGCGGGTCTGTTGTGTGGTAATGCTTTACTAACCCAAGTATTTGGTTAGACAGAGTTAATTTTAACCTAATGTAACCTATGGCCGTGCCAATTCTTCCACTTAGAACAGCGTTGTCATAAATACTTCACAATGACATATCGCCGTGGGTCGAGAACGTTTTAATAACGGGGGGCATTAATTACGTGAGGATTTTTTTACCCATCCCCCCTCCCCCTTGGTGAGATATTGTAAGATTTTTGTCTACCCCCTCCCCCCACCCTCAATCTCATGTGAGATTTTCCAAAATTTGTATTTTGGGTATAAAAACGTAATTGCTAAATCACTTTCATTTAACTTAACTTTCACGCAGTTTAACACCGTTTTCTGCTAGAAAAAAAGTGATATTTTTCAAGACCCCGTTCTCCCTCAAGTGAGATTTTGTAAGATTCGGCTCGATCCCCTCTCCCCCCACAACACCTCGCGTAATTAACGGACGCCCCCAGCAGAATATAATTCACAACATTTCAATTTTTTTACCTTGTGTTTTCTTATGCTCAATAAATAGTACTTTGAAAACTAGGAGACCCATATTTTTTCTTTTCGCGAAATTTGTATTCTAAGTTAGTCAAAAAAAATATTGAAATCTCGAAAATTTCAAAAACGCTTGTAAGGTTGAATCTACACATTACCTTTGCCTGGGTCATAAAAAAATAAGATAAGATTCATGTCTACATTGTCTACTGGTTGTCACAACGGGTTGTCATTTTGAATTTTTGATTGACGTTTGGTGATTTGATATTGGTTTTTATTGGATTTTAATTATTCGCATTTTCTGGACTGAATTGGAAATAATTGACAACAAAATAAGCCACATAATAAAACAAATTGAATGTTTGCATCCACCCTGACTTGCAGCACAGTCTTCACATTTCACATCCAATATAGTTTCTTCTGCCTCGTTAATGCTTGCGACAACAGATTACATTTTAGTACGAACTCGGTGCTCAGGAGTTACTCTGCCCTTGATAAAACACACACCATTCTCTCGTTTACTTCCACATAGCCTACAGAAGTTTCAACGTAAGCATCCCCTGATGACAACAAAACCTTAGCTCCCCGGATTTCGGCAACGTTAAACGAGTCGTTTTCACGCATGTATTGCAACAACATCATTATAATCCACCTTGGGAAGGTTTCGGCTGTCTGCCATGGCATAACCGTCCGAAACTTTCATCAAATCAAATTAATAAATATAACAATGCTTTTTCAAAACAAAACGAACAAACAACACTGATATTTGACAGTGACACCTTTTTGACATTGTCATTTTTATTCATAAATAATTAGGAAGGCAAAGGTATACTACGACGATGCCTTACTTCGGATTTTTTGAAGATTTTTGTGAATATTACGTTAAATAAGTAATAAAAAAAATCAAAAAAATATGGAATGGAATACTTAAACACAAAGCTCGAAATGGTTGTCGGTACTTTAGTAATTATTTAAAATTGAAATGTTGTGAATTACGTGTGTGGCGGTATTGGAGTGGTGTGTGTGTGGCGTGTGGCGTGTGGCGTGTGGCGCGTTGCGTGTGGCGTGGCATGACCGTGTGTGGTGTGGCAGCTACAGCAAGCACTCGCTGCAGCACAGCCGCTCGGCGGAGACGTCGGCGTCGAGCTCGTCGCTGTCCACGGACGCGCGGCCGGAGCCCTCCAGCCAGCACTTCTCCAGGTCTCCTCCCCCCCCATACACCCCGCACAGGGCCGCGACTATACAGTACAGAGAGCGTAAACAATGTTATAAAGCAATATTTTGAGAGGATTTCAAGGAACAGCTATCGGATATTAACCAATTTTTGGTTCCACCTTTTTTTTGATCGGGTAGAAATATGTGTTGTAGTCTTGTAGTAGAACAGGTTTTATTGATTATTCAATATATATTTTTTTAAACGGAAACAAATCATGAACGGATTTATTGATCTGTTACCCTCCGTACAACTCATCGTGGCACGTCTGTACCAAAACAATATGGTCACACCAACAAACACGCACACAGCCAAATTATTCTTGTAACCAAAGCACAGAGGAGAGCGGGCGTTGTGATCTCCTGTCTTATTTGCATTCCGGCTAACATAGTTAATGAACTATGAAACCTACCTAAGTAAATAATAAATATACATACCCCTATATTTTACCTTCGGACCTTCACCTGGTAGCTCTAGTCGCGGCCCTGAACTGCACTCGGACCTATATTGCGATTTTGTCGGAGAAGGCCAGGTTCGCACTGATCTGACGCCTTGTGTCGTGACGCATCGGCGGTATCGATTTGATACATGTACGGTTAGATTCACATTTGTCGCGCTCTGTCGTGAAGGATTTTTTGTCGCTTCCGATGCGACTCCGTACTAACACAAGGGCGCGCAGGAGCTGTGTCGCGATAGATTAACCGTCTTTATCTACATCCATATCATAAATTCCCTACAGTAAATTCAGGAACGCTTAGCAATTGGCTTACATTAAGAAACTTGTATCCGTGTTTGTATTATAATGTTTACATTAGAGTATCAATATCGATACTCGATATGTCTCGGTATCGATACGTATTTTGATGTGAAAACGTTTATTGTAGAAAACTTATGTATGCGACTGTACATAATTAAGCATTACGCCCAGCAGAGTTGGGCGTTATTTAGATAATTTCTTATCTAGATAATTATTTCAAATAAAATCATTTCAAATAAATTTATTCGAAGATAAATTCAATCACAAATAGTGGGTTGACCACTTTTTTATTTAGATAAATTATCTAGATGAAGATAACCGACCTCGTTTGTTATTGAAGTAAGTTTATAATGATAAATGCATACAGAATGTCACGTCGGGTCAAACCGTCACACTGACATTGCTCATGTAATCAGAAAATAATTGTTGCAACATAAACTGACTGTACTACTGACATTCATCTTTTATTTAAAATCCCAACTAATTTATCTAGATAAAAATGAAACTGGTCTAGATAAATTCAAATTAACAAATGACGGATTATTTAGTTACTTCAAATAAAAGATGATTTAGTTATCTTCCCGGTTTTTCGTAAATAGATAATTGTTGCCCAACTCTGACGCCCAGCCACATAAATAGCTATTTTCTTACTGTTCGTAAGTTCGTATTAGAAAGAGACGGGTAGAGTATCTCGCGCGCTCATATGATGGCGGGCGTGTGTTCTAATTTTCATTGTCGTTTAGAAATTTGAAATTTCGATTTGTGTACCCCTATCCTTACATATCCCTATTGAAATTGTCGCGACAAATGATTGAATACTAGCCATCAAGCGTCAGGCGGCAGCACACCGCGGTACCGCGTCAGACCAATGCGAATCCGGCTAGACTCCTCTGTCCCTAAACGATCGCTAAGTGTTGCTCGCTTGCGCCTGTAGCCGCACGCGCTCATGCACGAATACGCTAATAACTTGTAAATTAATACCACTAAAGATTGTTTTTATATCACACGGTGTGTGCTCGCTGCTACTGCTAGAACAAAGTTTTATTTACGTGTAGTTTTTAGTATTCCTCGTGTTCTTTTGCCGTTTATGTGTTTTTACTATTTGTTACATTTCAGCGAATCGATGTTATGTGTTATGCCTGTGGTTTTATGCTTTTTTATTCTAAGTGTTTTAGGAACTGTAATTAATACTCTTTACTTTAGTGTGACTAAAGAATTTCTTTACCATACTGAAGTTTTGTGTGGCGTAAAACATTTTTTTCCTAATCTGGGAACTGTTAAAAAACGGTAAAAAATTTACTTGCGAGCCTATTAATTTGTAAGAATACTCACTTTAAACGTCATAGTGTCATGCACGGGAGTCATCGGATTGTAGTTTGTCATTCCGAAGTATTTTCAGTAAAATTAGGACCCTTAATTAAGTATAATATGCCAATTTTATTCGTGTATTTATTATTCTGTTGGCAGACAAAACTCAGCGGAATACAACCCCGTTGTAGAAGCTCTCAATAATTTTGCACAGCGATTCGACAAGATCTCAAAAGAAGTGGTGAGTTCATAATAGATATAAACATACATAGAGACAGACAGACAGATAGCGGAAAGCGACTTTGTTTTATACTATGTACTTTGTGACGTCGACAAGGTGTAACGCCTCCACCGTCAAATAAATTAATTGGAAATATTTCCAATGTCGAAGAGACAAAATAATAATAATAAACACACGTCTGTTCGTCAGTGTTAAGATGCAAATTGTTTTTATTCAGGACACGGAAGAAGCGAGCTGGTTCCGCGCGGGCGAGCTGGCGGCAGCCGGCGCCTGCCCGTGCTGGTGCGCCGACTGGGCCGAGGTGCACGTGCGCTCGCCCTCCGGCGACGTGGCCTGGCTCATGCGCGTGCAGAACCAGGTCAGCACACAGCCGACACACGCGACACACGCGACACACGGCAGAAGCGAGCTGGTTCCGCGCGGGCGAGCTGGCGGCGGCCGGCGCCTGCCCGTGCTGGTGCGCCGACTGGGCCGAGGTGCACGTGCGCTCGCCCTCCGGCGACGTGGCCTGGCTCATGCGCGTGCAGAACCAGGTCAGCACACAGCCGACACACGCGACACACGCGACACACGGCAGAAGCGAGCTGGTTCCGCGCGGGCGAGCTGGCGGCGGCCGGCGCCTGCCCGTGCTGGTGCGCCGACTGGGCCGAGGTGCACGTGCGCTCGCCCTCCGGCGACGTGGCCTGGCTCATGCGCGTGCAGAACCAGGTCAGCACACAGCCGACACACGCGACACACGCGACACACGGCAGAAGCGAGCTGGTTCCGCGCGGGCGAGCTGGCGGCGGCCGGCGCCTGCCCGTGCTGGTGCGCCGACTGGGCCGAGGTGCACGTGCGCTCGCCCTCCGGCGACGTGGCCTGGCTCATGCGCGTGCAGAACCAGGTCAGCACACAGCCGACACACGCGACACACGCGACACACGGCAGAAGCGAGCTGGTTCCGCGCGGGCGAGCTGGCGGCGGCCGGCGCCTGCCCGTGCTGGTGCGCCGACTGGGCCGAGGTGCACGTGCGCTCGCCCTCCGGCGACGTGGCCTGGCTCATGCGCGTGCAGAACCAGGTCAGCACACAGCCGACACACGCGACACACGCGACACACGGCAGAAGCGAGCTGGTTCCGCGCGGGCGAGCTGGCGGCGGCCGGCGCCTGCCCGTGCTGGTGCGCCGACTGGGCCGAGGTGCACGTGCGCTCGCCCTCCGGCGACGTGGCCTGGCTCATGCGCGTGCAGAACCAGGTCAGCACACAGCCGACACACGCGACACACGCGACACACGGCAGAAGCGAGCTGGTTCCGCGCGGGCGAGCTGGCGGCGGCCGGCGCCTGCCCGTGCTGGTGCGCCGACTGGGCCGAGGTGCACGTGCGCTCGCCCTCCGGCGACGTGGCCTGGCTCATGCGCGTGCAGAACCAGGTCAGCACACAGCCGACACACGCGACACACGCGACACACGCGACACACGGCAGAAGCGAGCTGGTTCCGCGCGGGCGAGCCTCGTGTACTCAATATCACACTATCGCAGGGGCCGGCGCAAAGCCGTTAGCCGCTCGAGTGATATTAGAAAACCAAGCGCTAGCGAGGCAATCTATTATACTAGTATCATAATTAATATTTATAGTTTGTCTTACATTGTGATGTGTTGTGTGTGCAGATGTCGTGGGAGAGCGGGTCGGAGTCGTCCCTGCAGGACGTGCTGGCGCTGCTGGCGCCGCCGCCCTCCGCGCCGCCCTCCTCCGCGTCCAGCGGCATCGGTGACTCCAGGCACAACGTGGTCAGAACTGCTTGAATTGATCAGGGATATCTCAAGTTCTGAAATGTGACGTCCAGTCCGCGCGGTACCCGTGACGCAACTGACTGAACGCTCTCGTCGAACTCCATAGTAATGAAATCGATTGCGATTGTATTTTCTTGTGGTTGTTTAAACCGCGCGGCTCCCGCCAGTCTGATCGCGCTCTAAAGCGCCCCGTAAACGATCAAATTTGTTTGACAAACTTGCTTGTCAAACTTCACGTTTTCATCAAACATAAGCGTAAACAATCAAACCAAATATCAAACAAATTTGTTATAGCGCCCCGCGCAAACGGTCAAACTTGCTTGACAAACTTGTTTGTCAAACTTCTTCTACCGAGATCTTGTTTGACAAAGACCGTCGTACACGTTCAAACCCGTTTGTCAAACTCGACATCAATCCAGATTTTCATCAAACGCATCAAACACGTAGATTGTTTGACAAACGCCTCAAACACAGCCGTACACGATCAAATTGTTTGACAAACACGTAAAGTTTGACAAACAATTTGATCGTTTACCGGGCGCTTAACTGTCGCATAGCGCGTTTCATGTCACTAAACATCGATGCATCGCAGCGAATCCGGTTCCTATAATCCACGGTCCTATATTGACATACCGGTATCGCGATAACATTGACCGTGTAATTCATATCATCGTGTTGGCGTGTTCCAGGCTTCCGAGAGTGAGAGCCGCTCGCGCAGCGGCTCCTCCGCCTCGCAGCTGCCGCACCAAGACCTACACAAATCCAGGTCTGGATACTGCTTTATTTATACACACACACACACACACACACACGCACACAAATCTTGTCATTATCCCTTACGGGGTAGACATAGCCTAAGGTAACAAGACCTACAGACCACGTTTAGCAAGACTGTGGGCTTATAGGTGGAAAGTGGAATCAAAATGTTATTTACTAGCTGTTGCCCGCAACTTCGTCTGCATAGAATTCGTTTATCGCTATCCCGCAGGAATAACGCGATTTTCGGGGATAAAAAGTAGCCTATGTGTTATTCAAGACTGTAATCTATCTATGTTCAAAAGTTTCGGAGTGAAAGAGTAACAAACATCTAAACATCTATACTCATAAACTTTCACATTTATAATATGAGTAGGATTAGTAGTAGGATTGCTTTGTTTATAGTTTCCAACATTCATGATGAAACCGTATGAACAGGTGTTACTATGCGGAGGCATGGCAAAAATAAATGGATTACTTTACTTTGCTACTCCGCGATTTAGAAAGTCAAATCATGCAAAACAGTCACGGTCCCGTCGAATCCTATTCATGCAGTCAGTTGATTCATTTGATAGTGCCTATCATTTGAAAAACAGCGCCTTCTCTCGTCCCTGGTGGTGATGTTCCACGGGAGTTTGTAACTGTGTCGTACAGACACATCATTCAAAC
This sequence comes from Pandemis corylana, assembly GCA_949127965.1. NCBI lineage: Eukaryota > Metazoa > Arthropoda > Insecta > Lepidoptera > Tortricidae > Pandemis > Pandemis corylana. Next base: position 16,123,291 of record OX421857.1, on the reverse strand, counting down.
AGATGACGCTTGGCGACAAAAAATTGCATAGTAACAAGGTCACGTGACAGCTAGTAACAGGTAGAAAAATTCGAAGACTACCCACCTGCTATGGGCGGTGTAGGGGTATATACGCGTCACGGAATGACGAGGATCCGGGTTTGATTTGGTTCCAGCTCGGACTCCGTGGTGGCGGGGGAGAAGAAGCCGCCGCACGCCGCCTCGCACTGCATCGGCCCGCCGCAGCCGCTCAGGTACACACGCAACACTCCACTCTACACCTAAGCCTCGCTCTTGCAGGGTCGATATATCAGTGATTTAGAAATCAATTAATTTTTACTGCAACCAAATTGGCCTAAAATCTGACATGCGAGCGATTACCGGCACAGTTCCGGGATTCCCCGAAACCTAAAACACGCGACGCATTCCGCTATTCGCCCGGTCATTCGTGATTGACTAGTGAAAGAGCGAATAGGACAGTGGTTCCTAACCTGGGGGTAATTACACCCGCAGGGGTAAAACGGAGATTCTAGGGGGGTAACACGGGATGGCACGAAATAGTATTAAATCCGCGAGAACTATGCAATTTTCCGGGATAAAAACTATCCTATGTCCTTTCCCGGGACTCACACTATCTGTATACCCAATTTCAACTAAATCGGCCCAGCGGTTTAAGCGTGAAAAGGTAACAGACAGACAGACAGAGTTACTTTCGCATTTATAATATTAGTAAGGAAGTAAGGATTTTTCTCGATTGATAACGAACAACTTTTCCCAAAGAGGTTTTTGCAATGTCTAGTGGCTAATACAACACCCCCCTGCAAAAAAACAGGCACCCATGGTTATTGGATTTTATGTGCATAAAAGCTTACTTTCTTAACTTTAATGCCTAAAAATCTGATAAACCATAGCTGCCCAATTTTTTTGCAAGGGGGTGTAATACGTATTGACACTTCAATACTGTTACTGAAATATAATTTTCGACTTAAATGCATTGCGAATGTCTATCAGCATTTCAACTAGGTAGGGAATTAAATTCCTTGAGTGTACAAGCTTACCATATGGTGTGTGTGTGCGTGCAGGATGAGCACGCAGCCCATCAACATCCCCGGGTCGCCGGTGCGCGGCGCGCGGGACGACGACATACTGCTCTACGTGCCCGAGGTAACGCACCGGCGCCGCTAGAGCGAGCGCGAGATAACTACCCGGCTCTATCTAGAACAAACAACAACACAAAGACACTGGTCTTCTACACGCGCGCGCGCGACACAGTGCAAAGTGCAGTGGGTCGCCAGGGCAGACGGCGCGTAACATTGCCTTCCCGGTTGCCACCGATGTCTGCCCTGGCGACCTCCCGCTGCACGCCACTGGACGCAGCTCTCAGCTGGTGACTGATAACTCACTTAATATTTTTACAAATAGCTATATATGTCTTAGCCGAAATTTGTAATTTTTTTAAATTGAATGTTTCGAAAGTTTTGGAAAATAATAAATATTGCCCCAATGAGCGTTAATTTGTAAATAAAATCATTCATTTCGGATAGTTTAATTCGTATTTGACCAAATGAAATAATTTTTTAATGTCTTTCTTGCCACAAAAACAAAATGGAGGCATTCGAAATTATTAAAAAGGTCTTAGGTTGGAACAGAGTCATTTTTTAGTCATTAAAAAATTAAAAAAAAATCCTTGAAATGTTTAATTATTTTTATAAAATGCCTGTTTATTGTTCTTTCTTTTAAGGTGTCACTCATTCACATTGCTTGCTAAATCTGAGATAAACAGTAAAAACCAAACTCTGGGAGCACTCGTTAAGAATGCACTAGTCTTGAAATTTCACGTTGAAAGGTACTTAACAAGTAAATTACATGAAAAAAAAAGTAAAAAAAATAATTATTTACTATTCAAATCACAACACACTGAAGATTAGTGATTTTTATTTACTTTTAACGTGAAATTTGGACAGTGATAAAACAGTCCCCCTGTATTTAACTGTTTGGATGTACGACACAAAGCGTCGTGTCAGTGTGGATTTGGCTTCAGCGTGTGTGTGTGTGTGTGTGTGTCCCCAGGGCAAGAGCCGGCACCCGGTGCGGCGCTCCAACTCGTCGCCGGAGATGTCGTCCTCGTGGAAGCTGCCGGCGTCGCCCGCGCGCGCGCCGCCGCCCGAGCCCGAGCCCGACCTCGCGCCGCCCGCCAGCGCGGAGCCCACGTGCGTGCCCCACTACACCTCGCTATGTCTCACTACACCTCACTACACCTCACTATGTCATAGCGCAGCCTCAACTCCCACTCCAATACGTTACATCTAGCAAGCTGACATTTTGCGTGGCGACTCCCATAGCGTCTACAAGGAATAGTAATGAATCTGTAAATTTCCACCGAATAAACTCTCATAAACTTAATACCACCTACTAGCTGTTGCCCACAACTTCGTCCGCATAGAATTCGTTTATCGCTATCCCGCAGGAATTACGCAGTTTTCCGGGTTAAAAAGTAGCCTATGTAAAAAAAATATAAAATCTTATATCTAATCTATGTAAAAAATAGACTATAATCTATGTATGTTCCGAATTTCATCCAGATTTGTCCAGCCGTTCTAGCGTGAAAAAGTAATAAACATCCATCCATACTTACAAACTTTCGCGTTTATAATATTAGTAGGATTTCAAAATTTATGGTGTATTTATAACAAGACCTAAAGGCCACGTTTAGCATGATTGTGGGCGTATAGGTGGTAAGTGGAATCAAAATAGTGATGGGCTGCTAGCCGCATCGCCTATAATATGATTCCTAAAATTTTCGCCCATTGAGCCACCTATGAGCTATTACCTGCGCCGGAAGAGAAGCCACTGGTACATTCTATGTTTTTTCTTTACTCCCAGACCAGAAAAACCTAGACTCTGTCTACCCCGTAAGGGGTAAAGACATGATTTATATATGTATGATATATTCGTGTGCTGCAGCACATCGATGTCACTGCACGCCGTGAAGAAGGCAGCGAAGAAGAGCGACATGCGCGTGTCATGCGAAGCCATCCCCGAGGAGATGTCCGGCTCGTCGCCGCTCGCGCACGCCGCGCACGCCGCACACGCCGCGCACGCCGCGCAGGCGCCGCACGTGACGCACGCGCAGCAAACGCAGCATGCGCCTTCGCAACACCCGCATCTCATGACTTACAACTCGGACCCGGGTGAGTTTTTTCTGTTTGTTTTCGTCATAGATAATTAATATACACTTGCGATAGATTATGAGGTTTCAGCGTTTTCCAAAAAAAAGTCTATGCAATCAATTTTTCCAGAATTTAACTATTTTGGATTTTTCTTACTCAGAATGGCTTACCCTAGTACAAGAAACTGTGGGAACTTGCCTAATAGATTATAGAATAAAACTTAATGATCTGATAAACTAGCTATTTATTTAATCGGAGAAAATAATTCAGCCGCCATTACAATGAGAGGCGCAGGAGCGGAAGGAGAAAGCATGGAGATAACTTCACATTTAAGGGTGTCACACATTATAGTAAAATAGTTCCAACAGAAACAACGTGTCCCAAAACTTCCATACCAATTCGTAACTTTCTTGTTCGTCGTTTTTTTTATATGTATGTAACGTGACGTGGAGAAAAATATCCATAGTAATATCAGGGACTCGTGTTTTCTTGCATGAGAATCAATAAGGTGAACGAATCTTAGTAAAACTTTTTGTATGTAGATTTGTAGACGTTTTTTTGAAAATCGCTCGTTTATCGATTCTGAAATAATTGAGGCCAGAACAAAAATAATTACAGTCATATAAATGTAAGCCTATTTTATGTAACAAAAATATATATATATATATATATTTCAAAAGAAATTATCTTCTCTCGCCTGACTGTACACACAGGCTGATATTTTTATCACCGTCCAAATTATTTTTAAGTTTTTAATATCATACAAAAAGGATCCATTTATTAAAAAAATCGGTAGGTCCAGAATTTTCGAAATAATTTCGTTACAAATTTCACTTTGCTTACTTTTACGTTTCGTTAGGTTACTATTTGCCCGGAGATATTATCTTACTATTTGAAATTGGACGGTGATAAAAATAATGTAGGGTTTGTATCTTGACGAGTAGAATAAGTCTCCGCCCAGTGAACTATACATGCTGAAGTCCGCAGCTCTGCCCGCAGGCTCCGGCGCCGACGCCGCGCCCGCGCACTCCAACCCGCTACAAAAGGTACTTTACAATTACCTGTTTATGAATTGCCACGAATTGAAGTGTATTAAAATTAAAATTGGAAGGCTTACCTACCTGCTATGGGTGGTGTAGGTGACGAGGATTCGGGTTCGATTCCCAGCCATAGGTTTACTTTTCGGATTTTTCTGTTTTCTAATTATCAGTGTTATTAGAAATTTAATTTCTAACGGTAAAACCGTAAAAGTAAAAACATAAAAAAAAACAAAAACTAAAAATTCTTGATTCATTTGATAGTTTGAAAAACAGCTCCTTCTCTCGTCCCTGGTGAGCAGGGAGTTTGTAATTATGTACAGACACATCATTCAAACAGATAACGCTTGGCGACAAAATTAGCATAGTAACAAGGTCACGTGACAGCTAGTAACAGATAGAAAAATTCGAAGGCTTACCCATCTGCTATGGGTGGTGTAGGGGTATAGCACGCGTCACGGAATGACGAGGATCCGGGTTCGATTCCCGGCCATAGCTTTACTTTTCGGATTTTTATGTTCTAATCAGTGCCGTTTAGAAATTTAAAATTAAAATGGCTGAAAAAGATCGCTTCAGTCTACATGTGATTGTGATGCACGCAATGGGTGATAGGACCTCGTGCAAGGGCTACCACCTTCCCACTCGCAATCCTCCCGCCAAGCAGCAGTGCTTGCTCTGCGTTCCGGCATGGAGAGTAAGACAGCCGGTGAAAGTACTGGCGCACAAGGTGTTCTATCTTAGCCCTCTAGGCCGGCAACGCACCTGCAATCCTTTTGTGTTGCAGTAGTTCGTGAGTGGTGGTGTTCACTTACCACCTGGTACTCACTCGTTTGCCTTGTCGGAATATAGTACGTCCTGTAGATAACATTTCTCGTGTTATAGCCGCAAATCATTGAAAAATATGCTTTTTATCTACACACATAAGTCGTTTTGGTTCAATAACCGTACGTCATGTCCAGCATTATAGAAGTGTTATTATAGTGGCATAATAATACCGAAATCGATATCGTTTCTGATTCCGAACCCATCTTAGAATATGCGACCGTACTTAATTAGCCCTTGTTCCTCGTAGCTAAAGGAAAAATAATTATTTCTAGCTAACTCTGTTATCAAACGGGATTATTTTTTCCTCATAGAAAACTGATATTTTATTTGGTTTCCTACAAGGAAAAAAAATAATCCCGTTTGAAAACTTAGTTAACTTATAAGAATAAAAACTAAATATTTATTTTTCCTAGTACCCTGGTAGTTTCCTGGTAGAAGTAGTAGTAGTTATTCTAAATTGCACCGCCTGCTCAGATCTGTCTTTTCTCCAGTCCATTATGTTTGTCTGGTAGAGATCGCTATAGTGGATAGGACTGTATTCAATAATAACGCGACTGTTTTGGGCAAAATCTGAATGTAATGTCAAGTAAAACAAAAACTTCTACCGTCACAAGACCATAGAGCAAAACTAAATATAAATAATATACAAAACCTAAACTCTAAACCTTCACAATCGCTCTGTAGCGATAAGGCCTCCTATTGTATAAGCTTGCAATATTATGTATACCTTTTTTTCTGTTTTGGTTGTTATTATGTGGTGTTCAATAAAGAGTTATTGTAGTGTATTGTAGAATACCAGTTATCAAACTTGGTTAGCTGCGAGGAACAAGGAATAATTAGGCCTTACAACACTCGCGTTTTATTTACCGCTCCACCGTTCACGAGCACCGTTCGTGTCGCTGCCGCCGGGGCGAGCGCTCTTGGAAAAAGGACTACGAAATAGTCCGAAACATGTCGAGCATCACTCGACTTTTTATACGTGAGTTATCCGTTTATGTGTAATAATGATTAAGCCTCACGGTAGTTTCATGTTGAAACTCGCGTTTTAATTTAACGTATTACATAGTTGCATAACCTACACATTGAAAGGAGTTTCCTCCACCGTGTGTAGACTCCTGTGGGTGACCGAGGTAGTAAGGCTGGCGCTGAGTATGTGTGTGTGTGTGCCAGGTGGCGAGCGACAGCATAGTGCAGGGATACAGCAGCAAGCCGCCCGCCGCGCCGCGCGCGCCGCCCGCGCCGCCCGCGTGCGAGCGGGACGACCTGCCGCCGCTGTCCCGCTCTAAGCGTTCCAACACTATCTCCGTAATGAGCCCCACCAGAAGACACAGGTACGTCTCTAACTAGTTTTACTTGGTGCACGAAATGACTCCCCCGTCTGTTCTTCCATCCTCAACATCTCGATGGTTGGCAGTCTAGTACCGTGCGGCTTAAACGCAATTTCCTTCCTCGTACGACAAAGATACATTGTAATACACCACATTTTATGCGAAATAAAGATAATTTGAATTTTTTTTCGACACACTTCGTTGACCTGTCACCGAGACCGGTCGTTACTTGTGCGCGCTAGTGAAGTATATTTTCACGAGTGTTACGTCTACCCTCTTCGCGTAAAAGTGCCTAGTGATGGAATCTGACTTTATGACTCTGCAATAAGTGCTAATATCGTAACTTCTAGTTGTTTCTGACTACAGGAACAAAATGAACACCCAAACGTTGTTAAATAACCCTAGTTATGCTACTGTGACACAAATCACCACATTCCCAAAAAAAGACCAAGCAATCGTCATCGACGCTTTAGAAAACGTACAAATCAAGGATTACGCTCAAGCATTAGGGAGAATAATCGACCCATCCCAAATCCGTTTTTTGTCAAGAATATCAAACAATAGAATTTGTATCTACGTTTCGTCAAAGTTAATAGCTGATGATATCATTGACAACAAAAAATATGTCTCAATTCAAAATCAAAAACTACCCATCCGACCGCTGATCAGCAGAAACAAACGTATAATTATATCTAATGTTTGTCCCATTATACCGCACACTGAATTAGAAAAGAAACTGCTCGAAATGAATATCACGCCACAGTCACCCATATCTTTTCTACGAGCTGGTCTTAACGAAACGGGCTACAATCACATCCTAAGCTTCCGAAGACAAGTTTACATAACGCCCGAGGATTTCACCCGACTTCCAGAAAAAATATCTATTGATTTTGAAGAAACAAACTACTGGATTTATTTTTCATCAGATACAATGACTTGTTTTGTTTGCAAAAAAGACGGTCACGCTGCCTCTAAATGCCCAGATAACACCAACGACACTCATCCTTTCATTAACCAAACAACACAGGACATCACGGAGACACATCCCTTGAAGCGTGCACATCCACCCACTGAATCTTCGACTACTACAGATGTCATGGAGCCCGAAACAACAAAAGAAGACTGTATACCTCCTAACAACGAAAACAGTGACGAGGACTTTGACAACTCATCCCAGTCAAGCTCAGATGAAGTTTATAAGTCCAAGAGTGGAAAGAAAAGTAAGAGAATACCTCATCGTGGTCTGGAATCAATAGACTGGGACTACTTGGAAAACTTTATAACCAGTTCCTGCAAATCGTACCCGCTATCTGGAAAACAAGTTCAAAAATATCTCTCGCAAACATATGGAGTTAAGGACATATCGGAAATCACCTACAGTTACACAAAAGAAATTGATGCACTAATTGAAATGTTTACCGATATGATACCTAACATTTCACGTCGTAGTGTTAAGAACAGACTCTCACGCATTGTAAGTAAGCTGAAGCTCTTATCTCGTCAGGCAAATTCTAAAACAAATAAGTAAGTTACTGTTAGGTACAATTATTATTTTTATTATTTTTTTTCTTTTTTTTTTTTTCTTTTTGCGTGTGTTATTTTTATTTGATGGACCTGACTACAAGGTTCAAGCTTAACATAATTCAATGGAACTGTCAAAGTTTACTACCAAAATTAAGTGAATTGGATTCATATTTACATAATGAAAAAGTACACATATGTATTCTTTCTGAAACTTGGCTGGAATGTGAAAAACCAATTTATTTAAAAAGTTACTCTGTCTTTAGAAAGGATCGAGCAGATGGATACGGAGGTTTAGCTATCCTGGTTCACCAATCCATAAATTGCATTCTCAAAACTCTTCCAAGAAATTATGATAACATTGACGCTCTGTGCCTTGAAGTCTTAAATAGCAATAAACTTCAACATGTCATAGGCATATACTCTCCCTCTAATGTCACTGTAAGCGTTAGGGACTACGAGGAGCTTTTCAGCCACTTCTCTGAAAAAACTTTAATAGTTGGAGACTTCAACGCTCATCACACGGCTTGGTCATACACAACTGATACACGGGGTAGACTTCTATCAGACACTAGCTCGGAACATAATTACGTCTTTCTTAACAATGGAGACTTTACCCGTTGCGCTAAGCTTAATGATAATACAGTATGCACATCACCTGACGTCTCATTTTGTAGTGCTGATCTCTCTCTCGACTTTGATTGGAACGTCACTAACGAATCTTTTGGCAGCGATCACCTTGTTATTTCTATTAAAACGTTAGACAGCAATCAAAATAGTCCCGAATTGAAAAGAAACATCAAAAAGGCCAACTGGGTGGAGTACACACAGCATATTAAATCTGCATGCGAGGGATTAGTTCTCGGGGACGATGTACAGAGTAGCTACGACAACTTTATAGAGATAATTGAAGAAAGTGCTAACAAAAACATTCCTTATATTAAAATTGGTATTAATCCTAATAAATTTAAGCCAAAACCTTGGTGGAATCCTGACTTATCGAAGGCAGTAGCAGAGAGAAGATTGTCTCTTAAGAACTTTAGGAAATCACGCACGGTTGAAAATTACTTATTCTACAGAGATAAAGTAATTATAGCTCGAAAACTAATAAAACTCGCAAAAAGGAATTCCTGGCAACAGTTCTGTGAAAGCATAAACTGCAATACACCCAGCAGTGAGGTTTGGAGGAAGCTCAGGTGGCTTAAAGGTTACCGAAGTCCTAAAGATTACTTACCAGAAAATACCGCAGTTTCCTTTGTAAAAGAACTCACTCCTGATAGCGTTCCCTCCCAGCCTCAAGACTTTTATACTAATGATTTTAACCCACACTTTTTTACACTTCCAGAACTAAATCTGATTCTTAAAAGAGTAGATACCTCCGCTGGTTTAGATTCTATTACTTATTCTATGATTAGCCACTTACCAGATAATGCAAAGGAATATCTCCTCCACGTATTTAACACAATTTATAAAAAAGGTGAGTTACCGGACCAGTGGCGTAGGATCAAACTCATTGCCATACCAAAAAGAAACACTGACACTCTTAAACATCGTCCTATCTCACTTATTAACTGCCTTTGTAAGACCTTTAATTTAATGATAACTCGTCGCCTGGAATTTCACTTTGAAAGCAAGAAATTATTTAATCCTAGTACTTTGGGTTTCCGTCGTGGACTCTCATGTCAAGACAATCTTAGCAGGTTTATTGTAGACACAGAAACTGCGTTTATTAATAAAGAATACGTTTTGTGTGCTTACGGAGACATCAGTAATGCTTACAACAATGTGGCAATTGAACCTCTTATAGCCTCTTTATTAGAATTTGATGTGGATCCGCTTCTGTGTAGATATATTAGTGAATATTTAAAAGAAAGATTTTTGGTATATAGGTTACGGGACGGTAGGGAAATAACAAGAATAAGCAGACAAGGTTTAGCTCAGGGTGACCCGATGTCACCAATTTTGTTTAATATAGTCACAATTAAGTTATGCAACACACTTGTTAAGACAGTTAAGGTCTCACAATATGCCGATGATTTCGCTCTGTACTGTATCAACCAAAGTATTGATGTTTGCGCTCGTACCATTCAATCAAGTCTTAACACATTTACATCAATGTTAGAGGAAATTGGTTTAGTAATATCCCTTTCAAAGACTAAACTCTGCATTTTTACTAGAAAATATAAGGTGCCTGCCATTAGTATACGAATAAATAACATGGACATTGAGGTTATAAATTGTGTAAGATTTTTGGGTGTTTGGGTGGACAGTCGCCTAAATTGGACTCGACATGTTTTAGAAACAGCGCAAAAATGTACTGCGTATGTTAATATCCTTAGTTCCATAAGTAGTTCGAAGTGGGGTGTCCATCCAACTCACTTAAGAAGACTTTATTTAGCACTGGTCCGGTCTCGACTCGATTACGGATGTGTCATTTACGGTAACGCCAACTCTAGGCTACTCCAGAGGTTGGACGTAATTCAAAACCAATGTCTTCGCCTCTGCGGAAGCTTTATTCGGGACACCCCAATTTTCGCAATGGAAAGCGAACTTTGTATTACCCCTTTAAATTTTAGAAGAGACTATCTAAGTGACAAATACTTCCTGAAAGTTTCTTCTAGAACTTTCGACTATCTGGGAAATCAACTAGAAGCATTAGACAACTCATTAAATTCGGGCGCAAGATATTGGCGCAAAAACCAAGCCCCACTTCTGCTCGAAAGTTTCAGGAAGTACTCCAACCTACCTATGTCAAAATTTGAGATTTTGCCCCAATTTTTGCTCTCATACGACATCAAGGCACTCCCCTGGGATAAAATCATAGTACACAGAGTTGACACTATTAATAAACCTAAAGCTCAACTACTCAATCACGACCTTAAGGTACGTAGCGAAGAGATGATTGACGCGCAGTTCTTGGATTACGTTCAAATTTACACTGATGGGTCCAAAACAAGGCACGGCTCTAGTTGCGCGTTTTACGATGTCGCTGCGAAATTTGGGGCCAAATTTCTTATTGAAAACCCATGTATACCCATAATGGGAGTCGAGCTGATAGCAATTAAAGAAGCGGTACATTACATAGAATCGACACCATATCAGAAAATTGTAATCTTTACAGATTCAAAGAGCAGTCTACAACACTTATTGGGAAGTGCTAAAGGCGGTAGTGTCGGTAGATACGAAGCTTACCTCATTATTAAATGTATCCATAGACTGATACGTAACGGGGCTGAAGTTCGTTTGCAATGGATTCCTTCACATGTGGGCGTCAGGGGTAACGAGGTAGCAGACTCGCTTGCATCCGAGGCTCTACGGAACGGTATTCCTCTCGACACGGTACCGCACTATACTGACCATCTTCCAAAAGTGAAAACTGACAACTACACTAAGTTTAAGTCCTATTTCAATGAGCGCTCCCAAACCAAGGGCATCTGGTACAGGACCATTGTAAACGAACCACCACGCGTACCTTGGTTTGCCTCACGAAACCTGACCAGAAAAGAATTAGTAATATGCTTCCGAACCCGAACTTATCACATCCCACTCAATAGATTTAACTTTATAATGAAAAAGAGAGACGACCCAAACTGTACACGATGTGAGAGAGAGGAGGACCTCCTCCACTTAGTGCTCGAGTGTAAAATCAACGAACAACCTAGGTTGGAGCTCTTAAAAGAAACTCAGTGCTCTGTGGGGGATCTCTTCTTCTTTTTCCACCAAATCTTAAGCTCAGGGTTCAGTACCGAGCATAGTGATATATTTTTAAGTTTCATCGCACATTCATTGAACCTTAGATTTGAATACTATAAAGATACTCCTTAAGGAATTATCCCTAATGTACTAAGTAACACCTAAAGTTTAAGTTATATTGTTATTATTTTTAAGCCGACTTAATCATAAGATGTATGGCTTATAAAATAAATGAGATTAAAAAAAAAAAAAAAAAGATAATTTGAATTTGAATGTGAAGATCTGGAACCAACTTCCTGCTGCAACATTCCCTGAGCGGTACAATATAGGGATCTTTAAAAAACGAGCCTTCCTGTTCTTGTAAGGGCCGGCAACGCACCTGTGATTCCCCAAGTCTTGCAGGTGACCCGTCTGCTCGATTGCATAAACAAAAGACACCATTTTTTTACAAGCTTTATTTTAACTAGCAACGTATGTGTGTTTGTCCGGGTGGAACTTGCGACTCAATTTTGAAGCAGATATCTTCATCCTATTGAGCTGAAATTTTGCATACTTAAGTAAGTCAGATGACAGTTCCTTATTTCTTATTTTTTATTTCTTAGTACAATAATCTGGTAGTAGAATTCTAGTGTTCTAGCCGGGACCGTCTCCGCAGGAGAGAACTCTTGAACGGTTGGTCCGATTGACTCGAAATTTGGTACACACATGTAGGACGGATGACAATGCAAGTAACAGACAACAAATAGTACAGTCAGCAAAAAAGCTTGTATCTAAAATGAAATTTTTAAGTTAGGTTTATTATGTTTCAATACAACATCGTTTAGGTGCGTAAAATTATATGAAAACTTTGTATTGAGGCTCTGCCAACGCTGGATTTTATATTGACTTGCCGCGTCACGTGTGTGTGTGTGTGTGTCAGCAGGGAGCAGAGCGCGGGCGTGTCGCGCGCGCCGGCGGCGGGCGGCGGCGGCGGCGGCGTGACGCCGTCCTTCGTGCTGCTGCAGCTCTACCACAAGCTCAGCACCTACCCCATCACGCCGCCCGTGCCAGGTAACAAGGCGGTACCATGAAAAAACCTGTAGTTTACGTGACAACGTCATAAAGAAACATTGATGAAAACAGCTAGCTCTGACGTCACGCGGAACGCAATAGAGTGACATTTTTTCGTGCGTGCAGCCGGCGTTCATCGATTTACAAGACAAAAACCTTCAGGGGGCTCGAGTATATGGTGGAATGTTCGAGAATATTTGTGAGACGCCTAGCGCCTCGCATTAATGAGGTGTGTGTGCAGGCGAGGCGCCGCTGCCGCTGCACCCGCTGACGGAGCGGCCGCTGCTGGTGAGCGGCGTGCAGCACGAGCGCACCATCAAGAACCTCGACCGCGTGCCGCCCATCGAGACCTACAAGGTACCCCCCCCCCCCCCCCCCCCACACACACACACACACACATACCCACACACACTCAACGTTTTATGTGATACCAGACACCTCGACCATAACGCAGTCCGACATAGGTCTTGATGCCCGTGGCCCGGTGGCCCAGCCCGTGTTCCGTGACAAACGACAATGGAGTGGCCAGGAGAAGATCTTTATTACATAGACACATCGCTTTACTGGACACAAATGAATTCGGACTTTGATCCAAATTGTTAGAACAAAATTAGTGTAAAAGTAAAGTACATTCAAGTGTAAATTCTATGAATACTAACACGTTTAAATGAGGGTATGATTAAATTCGATTCGTGCGCTTGCCAGGTGGGCGTTCTCTACGTCGGACCGGGACAACAAGACAATGAAGTTTTAATATTGAAGAATGAATACGGCAGCGTCAGGTAATTATTTTGCTATTTTTTTATCGATGGTCGATGATCGATGTGCTTCCTTATGTGTCTTTGACAATTTTTAAGGTAATTTCCTCGCCTTAGTTTATTTTGATATAAACTCCACCATCGCACCGCATTCCGGTGGCCTGTGGGAAAGAACAGTTGAAGCTGTGAAAGATCACGCGTATACTCGTCATCTTAACTAGATATTTAAAAAAAACACCAATGCATTGTCGTTAAAATTGAATAGTTTTACACTAGTAATCTTTTATTTTTGTAAATGATGTTCGTTAATTTTTAAGAATTTGTAATTGTAAAGATAAAATTGATTTGTCGTTTAAATTATGAGTCACACCAATTGATATTTAATTGAAACATTTTTATAGAAGAAAAAAATCATAGAGGTTAATCTTGTTTGGATATCTGTAACGGCTTTCAGCCATCTTTGGTAACTTTTTTGGAATCTAATGATGCAGATTGTAGGATTTTCTACATTAACGTTGTGTTCGCGTGGAGCGGATGAGGCAAGTGAAGCGAGTGAGGCAAGTGTAGCGGGTGAGGCAAGTGAAACGAGTGAGGCAAGTGAAGAGCGAGTGAAGCAATGAGTCATCAGCTGAGTGTGTGTGTGTGTGTGCAGGTACGCGGAGTTCCTGGGGCAGCTGGGCACGCTGGTGGCGCTGGCGGGGCCGGGCGCCGGGCTGCTGGACGGCGCGGGGCCGCCGCTGTTCCTCAACCTGGAGCAGGGCGGGCGCGACGGCCGCTACACCTACGTGTGGCACGACGACGTCATGCAGGTACCCCGCTGGCACGCTGCCCACAGCGCCGGGCTGCTGGCCGCCGCTGCTCCTCCACCTGGAGCAGGGCGGGCGCGACGGCCGCTACACCTACGTGTGGCACGACGACGTCATGCAGGTACCCCGCTGGCACGCTGCCCACAGCGCCGGGCTGCTGGCCGCCGCTGCTCCTCCACCTGGAGCAGGGCGGGCGCGACGGCCGCTACACCTACGTGTGGCCCACAGCAGAGAGCCCACGGCAAATCACTCGCAGAAATGTTACGATATTACATTTTTGATCGCATTTCTGCTCCTCAGGCGATTTATCTCCGTCCAAGTTTCCGTGTGAAGTTCTTCGATGAAAATAACTGAACACGTGGTTTTCGCGATCTTTAATTAATACGTAAGCGCGATACGCGAATCACGCGTACGATAGTACGGTCAAGTGCAAAAATAAGTATCGATACGAACTTCTCCAAAATATGTCCCACGACCTTATTACGCCGGTGTAAGAGCGTTATGATTATTTATTTTTGAAACTGTGACTAGATACGTATATATTATTATTGTCACTTACGTCGTAATACTTTCACCGATTTCGAATAGAAATTTGTAGTTCTATTCGAATAGCAGTAATTTTATGTGATGTGAGCGTAACGTGTGCGTGTGCGCAGGTGCTGTTCCACGTGGCCACGGCGATGCCCACGTCGCCGGCGGACCCCACGTGCAACGAGAAGCGCAAGTACATCGGCAACGACTACGTCAGCATCGTCTACAACGACTCCGGCGAGGACTTCTCCATACACACCATCAAGGTACGGGTGCGCCGCCGCGCGGGCGTCGCCCACTCTTATGCCACATTACACGGGCTATATTTTCGTCTACCCATTATTTATTACGTGAAATGGTTTTCGTGCAGTTCGTTCGATCGTTAAAAACTTCTATATGTTCAAAATTTTTGTATACGAGATTGGTAACATTTTATTGACTGTGGGGTTACGTGGGGAATTTAAAAAAAAAAAATCTCAGATTTTGAGAATTTTGGGTGAAGAATACTATAGATCATACAAGAAAAGAAGTGACCCCAATTTTATATAGTAATTTTTGCTGTTGTTTTTGTTACTTCCATACGTACGCTCTTACAAGAATCTGGCGTGTTATTACACATAAACGGATAACTCACGTATAAAAAGTCGAGTGATGCTCGACATGTTTCGGACTATTCCGTAGTCCTTCTTCCTGAAGCGCTCGCCCCGGCGGCAGCGAAACGAACACTGCGCGCCAGCGCTCTGTTCGCGCGGCTGCTCGACGCAACTGACAGCGGCGCACAACTACCCTCGTTTTCATCGTCATTTTTATTACTGTCAAATGTAGGGCAGCACACAACACTGATCACGTCACTCCGTAAAGGTGGGTATTGGTGGCGTTATGTGGATGACATTTTCGCTGTTGTGTCTAGAAATGGTTTGTCGGAGTTCTCAGACTACCTTAACACGGTGCATGATAAGGTTAAGTTCACGGTGGAGAGAGAAAATGAAGGAAAGTTGCCTTTTTTGGATGTGTTGGTCATGCGGCAACCTTGTGGGAGACTCATGACTACGGTGTACCGTAAGCCGACTCATACTGATCGATACCTTAGGGCTGATTCACACCACCATCCGTGTCATTTATTCTCTGTGCCTAGGACATTGATAGATCGAGCCTTGACCATTTGTGATCCGCAATATGTGAATCGTGAGCTAAGTCACGTAAAGTGTGTTCTGGAAAGCAATGGCTATAACTGGAGGCAGTGCAATCGTGTGGTGAATGCATCAGTCCGTCAGCGGCCGGCCGTAGTAGAGAGGGTGCCGGTATACTTGCCGTTCATAAAAGGGGGTTACGGATAAGATCAGTAACTTGTTACGCCGGAGGTATAGCATCAAGTCGATTTTCCGTCCCCATATGCAGCTCAGGCAGCTGGTGCGTTCACCAAAGGATAAAGAGCCCCTTAATGTTCCCGGGGTGTACATGATTCCTTGTTCCTGCGGGAAAAACTATATCGGAGAGACCGGGCGTAATATATCCACGAGATTGGCGGAGCACATACGCAGTATGAAGAAACAGGATGACAAGGGGTCTGCTGTCGCTGAACATTCGATGGAATCTGATTCGACGCATTATATCAGGTTTGATAAGGTGTCAGTACTGGCGAGAGAAAAGTTTTTCATTCCGCGGAAAGTACGTGAAGCCATTGAAATAAGTCGGTATCCCAATTTCAACCGGGATAGTGGATGGTCGGTGCCCCCGAGTTGGAAAACTGTTTTAAATATTGACCAAACGGTGAGTGTGAGCGAACCTTTACGGAGTGACGTGATCAGTGTTGTGTGCTGCCCTACATTTGACAGTAATAAAAATGACGATGAAAACGAGGGTAGTTGTGCGCCGCTGTCAGTTGCGTCGAGCAGCCGCGCGAAGAGAGCGCTGGCGCGCAGTGTTCGTTTCGCTGCCGCCGGGGCGAGCGCTCCAGGAAGAAGGACTACGGAATAGTCCGAAACATGTCGAGCATCACTCGACTTTTTATACGTGAGTTATCCGTTTATGTGTAATAATGATTAAGTCTCACGGTAGTTTCATGTTGAATCTGGCGTGTTGTTGATTCTGAGTAGAAATAACCGATAATTTCCAAAATGTCAGAAAAATAGTCATTTTTTTTTTTACATTTCCCGTATGCGTGTGCCTGCAGGGCCAGTTCAACCTGTGCGTGGTGGTTGTGGAGCCGCTGCCGCACGCGCTGCACCGCGTGCTCGTGCTGAGCAAGGACGCGCGCATCCGCACCAAGTTCCTGCCGCACCTGGAGCACGTGCCGCTGGTGGCCTCCGACGCCTGCGTGCCCGCGCTGGCCCGCCAGCTGGCGCTCCACTGCGCGCTGGCCGCCCACGTGGCGCAGTCGCTCTCGCTAGGTGAGCCACTGTTACTGAGCCGGGACGCGCGCATCCGCACCAAGTTCCTGCCGCACCTGGAGCACGTGCCGCTGGTGGCCTCCGACGCCTGCGTGCCCGCGCTGGCCCGCCAGCTGGCGCTCCACTGCGCGCTGGCCGCCCACGTGGCGCAGTCGCTCTCGCTAGGTGAGCCACTGTGACTGAGCCAGGACGCGCGCATCCGCACCAAGTTCCTGCCGCACCTGGAGCACGTGCCGCTGGTGGCCTCCGACGCCTGCGTGCCCGCGCTGGCCCGCCAGCTGGCGCTCCACTGCGCGCTGGCCGCCCACGTGGCGCAGTCGCTCTCGCTAGGTGAGCCACTGTTACTGAGCCGGGACGCGCGCATCCGCACCAAGTTCCTGCCGCACCTGGAGCACGTGCCGCTGGTGGCCTCCGACGCCTGCGTGCCCGCGCTGGCCCGCCAGCTGGCGCTCCACTGCGCGCTGGCCGCCCACGTGGCGCAGTCGCTCTCGCTAGGTGAGCCACTGTTACTGAGCCGGGACGCGCGCATCCGCACCAAGTTCCTGCCGCACCTGGAGCACGTGCCGCTGGTGGCCTCCGACGCCTGCGTGCCCGCGCTGGCCCGCCAGCTGGCGCTCCACTGCGCGCTGGCCGCCCACGTGGCGCAGTCGCTCTCGCTAGGTGAGCCACTGTTACTGAGCCAGGACGCGCGCATCCGCACCAAGTTCCTGCCGCACCTGGAGCACGTGCCGCTGGTGGCCTCCGACGCCTGCGTGCCCGCGCTGGCCCGCCAGCTGGCGCTCCACTGCGCGCTGGCCGCCCACGTGGCGCAGTCGCTCTCGCTAGGTGAGCCACTGTTACTGAGCCGGGACGCGCGCATCCGCACCAAGTTCCTGCCGCACCTGGAGCACGTGCCGCTGGTGGCCTCCGACGCCTGCGTGCCCGCGCTGGCCCGCCAGCTGGCGCTCCACTGCGCGCTGGCCGCCCACGTGGCGCAGTCGCTCTCGCTAGGTGAGCCACTGTTACTGAGCCGGGACGCGCGCATCCGCACCAAGTTCCTGCCGCACCTGGAGCACGTGCCGCTGGTGGCCTCCGACGCCTGCGTGCCCGCGCTGGCCCGCCAGCTGGCGCTCCACTGCGCGCTGGCCGCCCACGTGGCGCAGTCGCTCTCGCTAGGTGAGCCACTGTTACTGAGCCGGGACGCGCGCATCCGCACCAAGTTCCTGCCGCACCTGGAGCACGTGCCGCTGGTGGCCTCCGACGCCTGCGTGCCCGCGCTGGCCCGCCAGCTGGCGCTCCACTGCGCGCTGGCCGCCCACGTGGCGCAGTCGCTCTCGCTAGGTGAGCCACTGTTACTGAGCCGGGACGCGCGCATCCGCACCAAGTTCCTGCCGCACCTGGAGCACGTGCCGCTGGTGGCCTCCGACGCCTGCGTGCCCGCGCTGGCCCGCCAGCTGGCGCTCCACTGCGCGCTGGCCGCCCACGTGGCGCAGTCGCTCTCGCTAGGTGAGCCACTGTTACTGAGCCGGGACGCGCGCATCCGCACCAAGTTCCTGCCGCACCTGGAGCACGTGCCGCTGGTGGCCTCCGACGCCTGCGTGCCCGCGCTGGCCCGCCAGCTGGCGCTCCACTGCGCGCTGGCCGCCCACGTGGCGCAGTCGCTCTCGCTAGGTGAGCCACTGTTACTGAGCCGGGACGCGCGCATCCGCACCAAGTTCCTGCCGCACCTGGAGCACGTGCCGCTGGTGGCCTCCGACGCCTGCGTGCCCGCGCTGGCCCGCCAGCTGGCGCTCCACTGCGCGCTGGCCGCCCACGTGGCGCAGTCGCTCTCGCTAGGTGAGCCACTGTTACTGAGCCGGGACGCGCGCATCCGCACCAAGTTCCTGCCGCACCTGGAGCACGTGCCGCTGGTGGCCTCCGACGCCTGCGTGCCCGCGCTGGCCCGCCAGCTGGCGCTCCACTGCGCGCTGGCCGCCCACGTGGCGCAGTCGCTCTCGCTAGGTGAGCCACTGTGACTGAGCCAGGACGCGCGCATCCGCACCAAGTTCCTGCCGCACCTGGAGCACGTGCCGCTGGTGGCCTCCGACGCCTGCGTGCCCGCGCTGGCCCGCCAGCTGGCGCTCCACTGCGCGCTGGCCGCCCACGTGGCGCAGTCGCTCTCGCTAGGTGAGCCACTGTTACTGAGCCGGGACGCGCGCATCCGCACCAAGTTCCTGCCGCACCTGGAGCACGTGCCGCTGGTGGCCTCCGACGCCTGCGTGCCCGCGCTGGCCCGCCAGCTGGCGCTCCACTGCGCGCTGGCCGCCCACGTGGCGCAGTCGCTCTCGCTAGGTGAGCCACTGTGACTGAGCCGGGACGCGCGCATCCGCACCAAGTTCCTGCCGCACCTGGAGCACGTGCCGCTGGTGGCCTCCGACGCCTGCGTGCCCGCGCTGGCCCGCCAGCTGGCGCTCCACTGCGCGCTGGCCGCCCACGTGGCGCAGTCGCTCTCGCTAGGTGAGCCACTGTTACTGAGCCGGGACGCGCGCATCCGCACCAAGTTCCTGCCGCACCTGGAGCACGTGCCGCTGGTGGCCTCCGACGCCTGCGTGCCCGCGCTGGCCCGCCAGCTGGCGCTCCACTGCGCGCTGGCCGCCCACGTGGCGCAGTCGCTCTCGCTAGGTGAGCCACTGTTACTGAGCCGGGACGCGCGCATCCGCACCAAGTTCCTGCCGCACCTGGAGCACGTGCCGCTGGTGGCCTCCGACGCCTGCGTGCCCGCGCTGGCCCGCCAGCTGGCGCTCCACTGCGCGCTGGCCGCCCACGTGGCGCAGTCGCTCTCGCTAGGTGAGCCACTGTTACTGAGCCGGGACGCGCGCATCCGCACCAAGTTCCTGCCGCACCTGGAGCACGTGCCGCTGGTGGCCTCCGACGCCTGCGTGCCCGCGCTGGCCCGCCAGCTGGCGCTCCACTGCGCGCTGGCCGCCCACGTGGCGCAGTCGCTCTCGCTAGGTGAGCCACTGTTACTGAGCCGGGACGCGCGCATCCGCACCAAGTTCCTGCCGCACCTGGAGCACGTGCCGCTGGTGGCCTCCGACGCCTGCGTGCCCGCGCTGGCCCGCCAGCTGGCGCTCCACTGCGCGCTGGCCGCCCACGTGGCGCAGTCGCTCCCGCTAGGTGAGCCACTGTTACTGAGCCGGGACGCGCGCATCCGCACCAAGTTCCTGCCGCACCTGGAGCACGTGCCGCTGGTGGCCTCCGACGCCTGCGTGCCCGCGCTGGCCCGCCAGCTGGCGCTCCACTGCGCGCTGGCCGCCCACGTGGCGCAGTCGCTCTCGCTAGGTGAGCCACTGTTACTGAGCCGGGACGCGCGCATCCGCACCAAGTTCCTGCCGCACCTGGAGCACGTGCCGCTGGTGGCCTCCGACGCCTGCGTGCCCGCGCTGGCCCGCCAGCTGGCGCTCCACTGCGCGCTGGCCGCCCACGTGGCGCAGTCGCTCTCGCTAGGTGAGCCACTGTTACTGAGCCGGGACGCGCGCATCCGCACCAAGTTCCTGCCGCACCTGGAGCACGTGCCGCTGGTGGCCTCCGACGCCTGCGTGCCCGCGCTGGCCCGCCAGCTGGCGCTCCACTGCGCGCTGGCCGCCCACGTGGCGCAGTCGCTCCCGCTAGGTGAGCCACTGTTACTGAGCCGGGACGCGCGCATCCGCACCAAGTTCCTGCCGCACCTGGAGCACGTGCCGCTGGTGGCCTCCGACGCCTGCGTGCCCGCGCTGGCCCGCCAGCTGGCGCTCCACTGCGCGCTGGCCGCCCACGTGGCGCAGTCGCTCTCGCTAGGTGAGCCACTGTTACTGAGCCGGGACGCGCGCATCCGCACCAAGTTCCTGCCGCACCTGGAGCACGTGCCGCTGGTGGCCTCCGACGCCTGCGTGCCCGCGCTGGCCCGCCAGCTGGCGCTCCACTGCGCGCTGGCCGCCCACGTGGCGCAGTCGCTCTCGCTAGGTGAGCCACTGTTACTGAGCCGGGACGCGCGCATCCGCACCAAGTTCCTGCCGCACCTGGAGCACGTGCCGCTGGTGGCCTCCGACGCCTGCGTGCCCGCGCTGGCCCGCCAGCTGGCGCTCCACTGCGCGCTGGCCGCCCACGTGGCGCAGTCGCTCTCGCTAGGTGAGCCACTGTTACTGAGCCGGGACGCGCGCATCCGCACCAAGTTCCTGCCGCACCTGGAGCACGTGCCGCTGGTGGCCTCCGACGCCTGCGTGCCCGCGCTGGCCCGCCAGCTGGCGCTCCACTGCGCGCTGGCCGCCCACGTGGCGCAGTCGCTCTCGCTAGGTGAGCCACTGTTACTGAGCCGGGACGCGCGCATCCGCACCAAGTTCCTGCCGCACCTGGAGCACGTGCCGCTGGTGGCCTCCGACGCCTGCGTGCCCGCGCTGGCCCGCCAGCTGGCGCTCCACTGCGCGCTGGCCGCCCACGTGGCGCAGTCGCTCTCGCTAGGTGAGCCACTGTTACTGAGCCGGGACGCGCGCATCCGCACCAAGTTCCTGCCGCACCTGGAGCACGTGCCGCTGGTGGCCTCCGACGCCTGCGTGCCCGCGCTGGCCCGCCAGCTGGCGCTCCACTGCGCGCTGGCCGCCCACGTGGCGCAGTCGCTCTCGCTAGGTGAGCCACTGTTACTGAGCCGGGACGCGCGCATCCGCACCAAGTTCCTGCCGCACCTGGAGCACGTGCCGCTGGTGGCCTCCGACGCCTGCGTGCCCGCGCTGGCCCGCCAGCTGGCGCTCCACTGCGCGCTGGCCGCCCACGTGGCGCAGTCGCTCTCGCTAGGTGAGCCACTGTTACTGAGCCGGGACGCGCGCATCCGCACCAAGTTCCTGCCGCACCTGGAGCACGTGCCGCTGGTGGCCTCCGACGCCTGCGTGCCCGCGCTGGCCCGCCAGCTGGCGCTCCACTGCGCGCTGGCCGCCCACGTGGCGCAGTCGCTCTCGCTAGGTGAGCCACTGTGACTGAGCCGGGACGCGCGCACCCGCAGCAAGCGGCCGCCCTAATGCTTTGTGTTGGTGCAGGCGGCGCGGTGTACGCCAGCAACTCGCTGGAGCGGCTGCGGCACATCAAGCGCCTGCGCCGGCGCGTGGAGGCCGAGCGCGTGGCGCTGGCGCAGCAGCCGCCCAAGCCCTACGCGCCGCGCAAGCCCGCCGACAACAAGGTCGCCATGGACGACTTCAACGACTACACCTAGCCGCGCCCCGCCCCCACCCCCCACACCCCCCACATCACACACCTAACCTTTTCACCGCTATTTACTCGGGTGACGTGCAAAAAATGACAGTTTTTATTGAACGCTAGAGCTGTTTAGCGGTGACGAGATTAATGAGTGGCGTAACTAAAGAGCGGTAGATGCCACGGGGGCCCTGAACGTTGGCCTCAGGGCGAAGAGGGCCGATGCATTTCTTTATGTTGAGGAAGGATTTAATTGGCCCCGGGCCCCGGTATAGTTACGCCACTTGATGAGCGAAAATTTTTGAATCATCGACAAGCGAGTTCGGTTGTGTGCATCTTTGTACATCGCAGCTGGTCGCAGCCAACTACATTGAAAACATCAGCAAAGAACCGAGTCACTTTTCTGACAACTTTCTAAGGGAAGTGTGATAGATAAACCAGGATTGGGTTTAGAACAATCGCTTTATTCCGAGGAACAATTATACACCGCCATTGCAATAGCTGTTAGGCGACCGAGAGAGAAAGTCAACATAGAGCGCCCTCTGTAGCGAATAAATAAACTAATATTAAATGACTTCATAAACTGTTTGGTTTATAATAAATGTTCACACATTTCTAACAGTCACCCGGTTTTTTGCTCCCGAGCATAAATACGGCTGTAAAGTGGCTGATTAAAAGCCGATATGTCATGATAAATTCGTATAACAATGTAAAAGTAAGTAAAAACGTTGTTTGAGTCGAACTGCATCGACTTTTTCTAAAATTTTCGCTTGGTTCCAACAAAATTAAAAATACGCCGGACGCGTCTGACACCGCTGTGTGTTCCAAAGTGTCCGAAGTTGTGGAATTGAAAACTGAAAACTCCCAAATGTCCCGAGGGAGATAATGTTCTAATAATGACTCCTCTTGACTAATGCAAGTGTCGCAAAACTAACCATGTTCCATCATATCCGAAGTTCGGATCGTACCTACTCTAATGTTGAACTATGTTAGTGCGAGCAAGACAGCACGACTCGCACCGATCAGAACTAAAATGAACTTGAGAGACGGAATATCTATAATGTCGCGCCATTTGAAACTATACTGACGAGCAAAAATGACGCGTCACTTTTCTTTGTATGGGAAGTGGCCCGTTATTTTTGCTAGTGATATAATTAATGTTGGATAAACTCAGACTTGTAATTTATGAATTAAACTGTTAATAGCCGACCTAAGCGTTGCAAGAAGCATATGGAAGGTTAGCCTTACACCAACGCGACAATTGGAGGTGACAAGTGACATTTCGGTATACATTACATAACACACTCGACCAGAATCTACGCCGGTTGGCTTCGTATTGACAGCGCATTGCGATTCGATGCGACACTTATCACCGACAATTGTCGGCTTGGTGAAATAGTGGTCAGTAACGTGGTCAACGGCTTATACGGATTGTTGAATAAATTAAATATATTAATGTTACAGTAAATAACTGCGAGGTTCAGTTTTCCTAGCGCTCTGCCGCCAACACGGTGTGTGATAATAGTGGATTAATGCCGAGGCCTGGCAAGTAGCCAATTGCTGGATGAGCAGCTCGTTGAAAAGCACGAACCGCAGGTGAGTGTTTTTAAAGTTACGAATCCAGCAATTGCTCTTCCAGCTGAGGCAGTTATGTATTTCTCAAACATTGAGAGGAAATGAAAATAAATTTTGCACTAAACTTCCTCGCAAGTAAGCTGGTTTTAACGTTCCCGCCTATTTTCTTAAGTTTTTTTTATGTCATCTGTCACCGTAAGCTATTTGAGACGTTGATAAAAATGTTAGACTCGAACAAAACGCGCACTCCTCGGCCATCGACTCGGCTGTATGTATGACATTGTTGTTCATTCC
The DNA here is from genome assembly GCA_949127965.1 of Pandemis corylana. Classification (NCBI taxonomy): domain Eukaryota; kingdom Metazoa; phylum Arthropoda; class Insecta; order Lepidoptera; family Tortricidae; genus Pandemis; species Pandemis corylana. The sequence goes on along the minus strand of OX421857.1, from coordinate 16,099,156 downwards.
ATAGTCTTTTTGACTTTAAAAAAAGTTAAAAACAATCCAGAAATCCGATTTATGGTCAGAAAATCGCGCCTGCAATGTAATTCGGCCGTCAACAAGGCCCTTCGTGTTCTGTTACTTGGAATACAATGACGACATTCACGACAATGTTTGAGAAAACAAATAAATGATATCGTATGTTCTTCACTGTTGGCCGGCGGCGCTGTTGGGAGCGGGCGCCCGATTGGCGTGGCTAGCACAGCTGCCGCGACTCTCGCTGCCCTCGCTGTTCGATGTACTGATAGTATAATTGTCTAAACGTTCGATAGCTTGCATGATGGCTTGCACGCTTGACATAATATTTAGTCAAATATACTTGCTCAAAGGAAAATAAGGCCCACTTCAATATCACCGGCAAAATGACATCAGGAAATTGGTTTGTATTTTTACATGTACATACATACATACATATATCACGTCTTTCTTTGTCCCTTACGGGCGTGGAAGAATTGTATTTTTACCTAACCTTACTTACTTTTACCTTATTAAATCCTATTTTGAACAAAAAATATTTACCTTGTTACTTACTCCGCTACTCACGTGCAAGCATAACCAAGCCTGTGTGAAATATATATGTTTTTCATGCAATCCCTCCCTCCACTACTGCCACATAAAATACATAAATCCCACAAACTTAATTATCCCTGACACCACACAAACACTGACTTATTCATATTTTCATTTTACCGAGTGCCCTATACTCTTTTGAGCAGTTCACCGTTTCTGAAATTCTTAGTTTCGAGTAGATTATGGACGGTAAATAAAAATTTTGATAACGAACAGTATAACGCGGTGTCGTTTGACTAAAAATATGTTAAATGTCGCAACGTCAGAGCAATTTCTCGTGTCTAATGTAACTAGCGGTTGCGCTTCCACCGGCTAAAGCCACAAGCGGACTTATTTCAATCGGCAAATTGGAACTATGTCGTTTTGACCTCACTTGTACATATTACTACTTGTGCATCTTGCCTATAAAATGCACTCAGCATAGTAATGGCGATGTTCGCACCTTGCGAAGCGGCCTTATTCCCGAGAAATAACAACGAAAAATAAAACAGTTCTATGTTACGTTGCAAGATGAGTTACACGTATACCTTGCCCCAAGGGAAGCTCAATTTGGAATAACTAAACGGAATGTGGGACCTAGTAGGATTCGCGAGCGGTCGCTTTGGTCAGGAATGTTGTCGCCGTGGGAAGCGAAAAGGTATTAGCAGGCGAGGCCGGCGCGGCCCGCGCGAGGCTCGCGCGTTAAGTTTTTATATCGATGTTTTATTTGTAAGTAAACGATCCGCGACGGCACGTCGGCCTCGGACGCCGGCCGTCTCCCTCGCACCCGCGGGCTGTCTCCGAGCGCGAGGGAGAACGCGCCGGCGTCTCGTTAGTTAGGTATGGTATGTAATCGTTTGTGAGTGTGCTACTTCATAAGTACATTATAACAAGTAAGTTCAGCGTTAGCGTATACGGAGGCGGCATGTAACGCAGCTGGTTAGTGTAGGCCGGCGCGCGGCCCGGGGGCGGGGGGGGGGGGGGGGGGGGGTTACTACGGGTCCCTCTGAGACATGCGAGAGACCGCCGAAACGTTGGCGTATTAGGCAGCTACGGGAAAGTTGTGCTGGGCCGCGCGCCGCGTAGGATAAGCAGGAGCCGCGGCGGGAGGGGGAGGGGGGGGGGACAACTAGATGTATAGTTATTTTCATATAATAAAATAAGCTTTAATGAGTGCGCTGCAGCGGCCCCGCCGCCGCCCGACGACCAGGCGCCGTGTACACAGACAACATTTTTTCATTTTTCCAGAGATGTGATAATAGCGTAACTATTATTAATGATAAATACGAGTAATGTACTGTGGCTGGCGAGTTTTTCTACTTCCGCTTCGCTTTCGGGTTCTAGATTTTCATAAATGTTAAGGTACGACGCGGGAGAGCGAACGCGCCAAGTTCTGAATCTAGATCAGTTTGTAATGAATTTGCCGATAAATCAAGACATATTTATTGTATTGTCTTATGAAATTTTAAGGTAATGATTTTGAGGCGGCGCTTCGGGTTGGCTTTCCCGGGTCGGCCGGCTGTACCGGCTTCGGTTGTGTCCTCACCGCAATAGTCTGACGGCCACGCTTCTGCGCCCGCGCAGGCCACGCCACTACAGAGACTTAATAAATCATGGATACATTATAGAATAAGCTTTTTTAAATGAAATTCGTCAACGGTTTCCTCGTGTCACTGATTCTTGAACCTTTAGTTGAATGTATCAATTCGCGTTTAAAGTCGCCAACGCGCCAACAATGTCTAGGGTCCAGTAACGCATGCGCTCTCGCACGCGATTGGTCCCTTGCCGTTGCTGGGCGGAGTCCGGCTGTGGGGGCGTCGCCGGCGCTGGGCCCTTGTCGAAGTAATTTTACGCAGCAATTTATTTCCTGACGAAAGATTTTGTAATCGAATAAATGATGGCTATTTTTTCTGTTGTTTGATTCATTCATTTTCACCCACTTATTTCAGACAGTCGATCGGTCAATAAGAAATAAAATTATACTTTTTCTATATTTATGTTACAAATAAAATAAGACCCACCCCTGCTATCCCTGGGGGTAGGGTGGGGCTGAACCATACCACCGCAGTGCTGTAAGCTACGGGTATTGGGTAGGTTAGGTTAGTTAGGTAGCTCCTTATGCCCGAAGGGCAAACCACCCCGGAATAGGAGCCCCGCTGCCGGGGCTCCGTCGTTTTTTTTTTTCAATTTCTCAAATCCCAGCACTAGTATGGTGGTATGGTGCAGTTCCACCCTACCCGCAGGGGTAGTGCCAGGGATATGGTAGGTCTTAACCCAAAATGTTTAATTTTTTTATCAAAATTGGCAAGCTTTTTTATTTAAAGTATAAAATCATATATACGTTATTTTAAAAACATTTTAAATACGTACAAGCTTTTTTTCTGACTGCATCTAATTTGCATCGCAAACCGAATTTCAAGGCAATCTGACTATTGGAAGTAATTGTTTGCATTGTATGTAATTAAGACGTGTGACGTACAAACATGAAAGTTTAACAAACCCTTGGCTAATTTTTAACTGAATAACTTCCTGAGAATAGAGGGGACAGCAAACGTATTCCCGCGCAGTTGAAGTGGCGGGCAACAGCTTCACGACAGGTCGTCTGTCATGGTCCACCGGCCCAGGCCACCTGGGTGGACCACGGGCACTTTTTCTTGCCGGTGGTACACCTAGGTGAACCACGGGCAAATGACTATGGGCCGTGGTCCACCAAATTATTTCCATGTGATCGTGACATTTAGCTACGATTATTTTAATACAAAAATAGGTAAGTTGGGTATCTTTATTTGCCCAAAGGGTAAAATATCCAGAAAAAAGGGCTCCGCCCGCAGACGGGGCTCCGTCGAAAACCAGGTGAACAAACTATGTGGGCCACCGACAAGAAAAAGTGGCCGTGGTTCACCTAGGTGTACTGAGGTGGACAATCGATAAGAAAAAGTGCTCATGGTCCACCCAGGTGAACTAGGCAGGTGGACCACGACCGAGGACTGTTCACGACGACTGCCGTGCGTCTTATGCTCAAACTTAATTTTGATAAATGCACGCGTCTTCGTGGATGGAAACCTAAGTTTTTATCTATCTATCTATTTATGTAGGCTACGAGTGTGTGGAGAATACCCACCTAGCTACCTGCATTTTTTACAATTTCCGCATTTGGAGTTTCATATTCCAATTGTTTTACACTGTTTTTCACATTCGCCAAATTAGGCTCCAATTTACCTGATGCCTTGAATTGTACAATTGCGGAAAATGTTCATGAATCGTGCAAAAGTGTCTGCTGCTCACTTTTTTACTTACAATACGATACCTCCATGTAAACTCCTAACAACCTTCACTGTCCACAAATAATTTCATAAACCCCTTGTCAACTGTCAGTAGCCATATAGTCAGTAACGTCCACTGCGCTCGCCAAATCTCACGGTGTCTGCACGAGTATCGGTCTCGCTGAAAGTAAGTCAGCTACTCGGAGCACCTAGTGTAAGTTTTACACGAAAAACGCTTCGAACGCGCTCGCGTTTCATCCAAACTACTAATACGTATAGGCAATTAGCAGCTTCACTAGCGGAACGAAAGAGCAACAAACAGTTCCTATTTTGCTACCGATAATTTACAGTACTAAGCATAAGTACTGAAAGTGATTTGAGCGGTTTGTCTTGGATTAGACGGTCAATAGTAGATATCGTGTTACCGGTATGCCAATATAGGATCATGGATTTCAAAACAACATCAACATATCACACGATAGTACTGATGTCTAATCCGTGCGTTTAGATGCAGGTGTGGTGGTGCGTGGCGCTGGTTGTGTGCGCGCGGGGAGACGCGCGCGCGCCGCGGCCAGGCGGGCACGTCGCGCCCGGCGGCGACCTGCCGGAGGCGCTGCACCAGGTGACCAGGGCCCTGACCTGACCTACTGACAGGTTGATTCGTGGTTTGACTGGATGGTTTAACTTGGATGTGTGAAGGTCCTAATCCGGAACTAAGTACATACTTACTTAGGTAATTGATTACATATATTGCGCTGGCCAGTGGTATAGTGTTACAATCACAATTACCTACATTATAGGCTAGGATGATGATTACAATTACCTACTTGATTGTACCTATTTCTTCTCTCCTCCTCTTTCTTCAATCTAATTGATTGAATTGTTGATTGAGTTGAATTGCGGATCGCTGAATACGCATAGGCTTTCAGCTTTACAGCTGCCATGACGTAGCGATAGCGACACATCAGCATAATCCAACGACAAACGGAAGCACACGAAGCACGAATTGTAAAATCTGCTATAACGATTGTATTAGGCGATAGATTGTATGGAGCTCCCGGACGGCGAGTCGGAGCCGGACGCGTTGGTGTCGGGGCTGCGCGGCGCGGGGCTGCGGGGCGCGGCGCTGTGCGCGCGGGGGGAGGGCTGCGCGGGCGCGCTGTGGGGCCGGCGCTGGCTGCTGGCGCGCGCCGAGTGCGCCGCGCGGCTGCCGCTGCGGGCCGCCCTGGTGCTGCCGCAGCGAGGCGTCGCCAGCTGCCGCAACATCACGCCAGGTGACGCCACGAGACGCGGTCTAACCGAGGGCAATGCCTGCTCGGGACATCCGCTGCTGCTCCAAGACAATCAAAATTGTCTCACACTGATGTAACGCTAATTAAGACACTGTGGCGACCACATAGTGATTGCACAAATTACGGACGCTTTTTGACATTTTATAATATGAACTCGTTGACGACGGCGAGCGCCATTCCATTCGCCAAATCGATCGGTTGTGGCTGTCGCGTATGTGCGCGGACCTTAAGATGCGCTCCATCATCTGGCGTTTATTTGGTGTAGCGAGTATCTTACGTACTTACCTATTTTCCCCTGCCCCCGCGCGTCTGTGATACAAAGTGGATCGGACTCGCTTCTGACACGACAGAGCGAGACAGATCAATGCGGGTCTATCCGCACTGCCGTCTATATAGAACTTACTGAAGGCGATAGATCAGTTGGGATCTGGAGATAATTTAGTTAGGTGTACAGATTCGGGCGCGATCCCCGTGCTGGCGCGCTTCGTGCACCCGCAGCACGCGGCGGGCGCGGCCTACGACGCGGCGCTGCTGCTGCTGGACGCGCCCGCGCCCGCGGCGTCGCGCGCCAACCACTCGCGCGCGCTGCTGCACGTGCCCCAGTAAGCACTACACGACACTCTACACTTCGTCGTAAATTACTTGTTTTGGTTGGTCATGGCTTATTGTTTAACGCACGCACCATCCAATCTCATTTACATATGTGTCAAACGGTATAAGATACTAATTTAAAATCTAAAGGTAATAAAATTATAGGACTGCTTTAGCTAAAGTTATGTCAAGATCGTATTCTCTCTCGAGTCTTCCATGCTGGTTTGGGACCAAAGAAAAAACAGAACGTAGGTAGTTAGAAGTAAAAGCCTATCTATCAAGGGAATGGGCGAAAACTTGGAAATGTTGGGAATCATGTAACAGGCGATGCGGTTAGCGACCCATCACTATTTTGATTCTTCGCCTACACGCTCAAAATTACGCTCTCGTTACCCTAATCTCCGTGTAGACTCCCTCGTAAGGGATAAAGACGTTAATTAATATGAATGAATTTACATCGTCTGGTGGATTTGATCGATCAGACTGGAGCGCTGGCTGCGGCAAGTGCCGATGGCGCCGCCGGGGTCCGACGACCGCGAGCGCGGGCTGGAGCTGGCGGCGCTGCGGCTGACCAGCTCGCCGCTGCGGCTGCTGGCGGCGGCGGTGCTGGCGCCGGCCGCCGCGCTGCTGCTGCTGTTCGCGCTGGCGCTGCGCCTGCCCGCGCCCGTCGCCGCGCACGCGCCGCTGGACCACGACGCGCTCGAGTGCGCGCCGGAGCCCGACCGAGCGCAGGAGGCCGAGACGCCGCGAGACGCCACGACGCGACACCGGCTACAATTCCATTAATGCGATCCGGTCAAGCTGTGCACGTCCCGCGTGCTTTTGATCGCACAGGTTCTATATGAAGTGCCATTGTTTTATAAACTACCATAAAACCAGAATTAAATTATTCTTGTCTTGAATTTTGATGAATAGATAGCATCAGGTTTTAGTTGTGAATATCACATTAACATATGGCATGTTATTTAGGTAAGTATTTTTATGTGACAGTGTCAAATTTATAATTTCCATAAATTATAAAACATTTGAATTGTTTGTGATTTATGAATTTTACTCCCTTATTATGAGTAGCCCTATTAGTCTAAGAGCTAGCTACGGAAATAGATATACAATTTATAAAGCAACGAAATCCCTCTAGTTAGTAGGCATACTAACATTATTAATTATTTCGAGCGCCTGGCAGCTTTTCAGTGGTGGGTTACTTTTTGTTAAACAGCTAATTTGTCTACCTATTTCCGTAGCTAGCTCTTTGTCTATATTACAAATTATTTGAGTGATAATACAAATTTTTACTTTGCCATAGAACAAGGCATTAGGTTCATTTGGTTTGCCACCACCATCTTGCTTGCTAATCCTGCCGATTGTGACACATGAGATATTCCATCTTAGCCCCCATGGCTGTCAACACATCTTCAACGTGGTGGACACTGACTGCCCAAAATCTTCAGACTGTAAATCCCCCTAGAATATTGTATTCATCAACACTGTAAATATCATGGATTTATAAAAGACCAATCTATGAGCAATGTATTTTAATAAAAACATTGTGAACTCATATGAAGTCTCAGGTAACAGCTAGTTTAATAACACTATACAACAGAAGTCAGAATGATCTTCCCGAATTTCATTCACAGAACTTTGCTACAGTCAGGCATTTTACAAAGGCAGCACACAGCCCGTTGGCGCTTCAGTCCTTCTTCTCGGCGTCCAGCTTCCGCCGCCACACCTTGACCTTGCCCCTCAGCTCGCGCAGCCGCTTCATCTCCTCCTTGAAGTCCTGGTGCTCGTCGCGGAACAGCCCGTACTCCCGCAGCCGCAGCATGAGCGCGTGCGTCTCGACGTGCCGCGGGTAGTAGTGCACCACCTCTTCGTTGCTATGCGTCGGCTTCGCAGAGAACATCTTCACGACTTTCATCGACTTGGCGTTGGTCGGGATGGCTACTTCACCGAAGATCCGATTCGATAGACGCTTCATCCGCGTAGCATAGTTACTCGAGGCTTTTATTAGCTGCGCGTATTTCGCGTAATTCGTAGCCATTTCTGGAACCACAGATGATGGACTTAATATGAATAAAATCGTCGAAAGACTGCAGATAATTAATTAGACAGAGTTATGTATACAATCCAGTTTGGTATTAAAATATGCAAAAATAATAGAATCAAAATAGAAACAGAATATTACCTAATAAAAATAAATTATCTCAGATCAATGATCATAACCTCAATATCTTCAATTTCGATCAGTTCAGAAATGTGAACTGTCAAAATCAGAACGCGACTTGAAACTGACTGATGTGAGGAGTATTTCATAGATTTTTTAATGCGTATAATTGTTTGTTCACGGAAAAATATCTCTAGATTGTCAAACTTTTGACGTCTAATCATTCGGAGAATAGCTAGCATGTGCTAGCAATTAAGAACTGTATTGCAAGTACTTATAGTCTAAAACCAACATTCCTTCCGTAATCTTACAAAACATATATATTTTATTTTATTGACATTTCTATTGAAAACAAACAAGGGAAGGGGTTGAAAGTTATATTCCTTGATCAAAGGAGAATAATATAGTAATATCCGATTGTAAGTTGTATCTCGTTCCTTGGCTGTGCTTCACGCCACGCTTTTAACATTGTAAATGACTAACACATCATCCAGCCAAGCCGTTCCTAACATTTTCATACAGCATTATTTAATGTTCACGTGAACCGCTGGTTTCGGTGACAGGCAGCTTACCTTACTAACTACTCTGCGATCATGTCGGCGCTGGAAATCCGGGAGGTGATGATAAAGATTGTAAGCTTAGTTCTATTACTTACTAAAACTTGGGTGTCGGAACAATAACATGCCTGTAATATAATAAACTTTAAATGTTATCAATAAATAGGTTTAAAAACAACAGATTATTCTGTACCATCCTTAAAATTGTGGGCGTAATCCACGCGTACAACTGTTATTATCATTCTGTGTGAGTTAATTGCTTAATGACTCCTAGTTGTTTTTAATCATAGCGTAGTTACCTGGACGATGATGGGTTTTTTTTGGTATGTTTTCTAAAAATGAAACCTAGCTAGATCAATCTATTGCCTCCAAAACTTTGCATGCTGAATTTCAAGAAAATTGTTGGAGCCGTTTCTGAAATTCAGATTATATCCTACTAATATTATAAATGTGAAAGTTTGTGAGTATGGATGTTTGGATGTTTGTTACTTTTTCACGCCAGAACGGCTGGATAGACCCGGATGAAATTTGGCACAGATAGATTTAAGTCGGGCTACATAGGCTACTTTTTATCTTGGAAAATTGCATAATTCCCGCGGGATAGCGATTAACGAATTCTATGCAGACAAAGTTGTGGGCAACAGCTAGTATATTATACAAGAATTGCTTGTATGTATGTATGTAAACTCTTTATTGTGCAAAATAAACAAGAGAAATACAATTGACAAACACTGAGATACAGGCACAAAGGCGGACTTATCCCTTTAAGGGATCTCTTCCAAAGCTTCGCTTGTTTAAAAGTATTAGATTTATTAAAATTATGGCAGCATATTGCAACCATTAGAGTGCTTAAAACTAGAATGAAGATAATTTTGATTTCAACAATGTAATTATATTAGGGAAAGATGGTGACTCAGTGGATCTCAAAGCTGAGGCTAGTGTTGTTCCTGCTGGCACTGGCGCTGTATGTCTACGTGCTGATCTTCCTTAAGACGGCGTACTCCAGGAGCAAGCGGCTCGATGCCATCGATGAGTTGGTATGATACATACACTTGTACACCTAATCACACAGATACCTCTCTTTTTAAAAGGCTTAAGCGCTTCCATGTGACAATGGCAACCTCTTTGCCTGCCACCAGATTCTCTGGCAGCAAAGGAGCGCATGACGAACCTGCTCTTATACATATATACGTGATGTGTCTTCTGATGATGGACAACTCAATATTGTGTTCACTGCACCTTTAAAAACTGAAGCCTTTGAAAGTATTTAGGTGTAAATATCAGGGTACGATGAAAACCTCCTTGTCCTCAAATGCTTAAACTTTGTGTGTTGAAATTTTGGATTTAAAAATAGCGGCACAGAAAGTGTAGGGACCGTTACAGTTTGCAGGATGCTCCATGGGTTAATAAATACTTTCACTCAGAAAAACCACAAAAATAAACCAAAAAAAAATGTTGTCATGTTTGAAGAATCTCTGGGTAATATTCACAGGCAATCAAGAATGAGAAGCTGATAAAGCACATCCATGGGCTGGACGAGCAGCTGAGCGGGCGCGTCGACCGCCTGCAAGACCTCTACGAGGACTACTGAACCTACCCCCAACCAGCACGAGAACAACTCTTCGCAGCTAGATCTTAATCTTATCTCAAGAAGAATCTTAAGAATTAGACTTTATTTTGCTATTTTACTACCATGTCCTTAGATATAATTTTTTGTCAATCTTTACTTTCAAATCCATGGTTTCAAATTTTAAACAGCAAGTACTTAAAACTATGAGATTTGTTAGTTAAAATTTTATGGAAAAGATCTTTGATTTCGGTCATAATATGAATCTCCTTTACATTGTATTTGCAGAGCAAATTATATTTTGTAAAACATTATTGACATAATTACATTAATTATTGACATGTAAATGATATTAAGGGAAGTAACATTCCAAGTTACCTGAATATTTTGTTAAGTATTTCACTTTTTTTACAGTATTTTCACTTTAACCAAATATGGATTTCTTTACGGTCGTTGGCCGTGGTTTACCTGGTTTCCGACAGAGCTCCGCCGGAGGGCGGGACCCCTTTTTCTGAATGTAGCTGCCCACCTCCTCTTCCTAGAAGATGCAGGAATACTCACAAGCCGGAAAGTAATATTACGTAGGTAGCTAGTTACGGGTGTATCCAAGCTACTGCTTTGAGGCAAACACTCATTTGAAAATTTTCGAATCTCGCATTTTATACCTAAACCTAATGTACGTACTTAATTTAGGATATTTTGAAGCAAGTCCGGAGATGTGTTCATTGTTAAATGCATAGTTACCATTGTTATATTTTGTGTTACTTTTATTAATGTTATATGTATGTATCTAACATATAACTGAACATTACTTTGTAGCCTTATGAAACTATTAGTTTAATACAATATATTATGTTTAACACATGAATTTAAGATTGCGAAATATTTAATGCCAAACATTTGAAGTTAAATAAAAACGATTAAATTCTCTGATTGCCTTATAATTTAACTTTTACAGGCCCCGTGGTTACAGACGTTTTGTGTAACTTCAAGTTACTAACTTGTACACAGTTGTGTATTTGCTACATGCTGTGAAATACTAACATATTATTATATACTGTCGGTGATAACGGTATCATGCCATGCTGCTATATATATATGTGTGAAATGTGGTTGATAAAAACCTTGCCTGGAAAATCATTAAATACAACTATATTAAATAAAATAAATATTGGATTATACTCTAGATCTGTGGCATACGAGTAGATACAACTAAAATGAAACAACTTTATGATTTATTACACATAAACGGATAACTCACGTATAAAAAGTCGAGTGATGCTCGACATGTTTCGGACTATTTCGTAGTCCTTCTTCCTGGAGCGCTCGCCCCGGCGGCAGCGAAACGAACACTGCGCGCCAGCTTTTTATACGTGAGTTATCCGTTTATGTGTAATAATGATTAAGTCTCACGGTAGTTTCATGTTGAAAACTTTATGATTTATTTAAATATTGTATATTTATTTTTGTAAGTATTGTGTAGGTATAGTAAGATTAATGAATAAAAGTATTAACAGTGTCTTAAAAAATGTTTTATTTAATTCTATATTTACAACAATAAAACAGGATGTAGGTACTTACTATTTAAAAATACAAAAGGAATTTATATTTCATCACCATTCATACTTAAGAGACAGAATTATACTGTTATTCTTAATTAATTAATGAATCAAAGAATTATAAATTTCAGCTAAACAATTCACGTTTTCTATTTTTTTTTATATTACATCCTTATTTATTATTGCATAAAGGAGCGACCACACCCCCCGCGTATGCGCAGTGACATGTCGTAGGCGTCACGTTTTCTCACCGATTTTCATACATTTTGTTGCGTAAACGCACCGTCACCGTCTTTTATGCACTGGTGAGGTCGCACCTTAAAAGAGTAGCTACACCTAGAGTATTGTATAGGATTCATGTTGAGTATTATAGTTACGAGACACTGGTTGTGCTACTTTGAGTTAATAGCTTGTTCTTATTAAGTTTACAATAATTTAAGTACTTACAATAGGTAGGGGAGACCGAGGCGAGTTGAGACAGAGGTGAGTTGATACAAAGCCCTTTTCTCTGCACCTATGACAGTTAGCGAGGTCACAACTTCACACAAACTGTGGAGTGTAGAAAGAGCAACGAATTAGCGAAGTTACCAGCCCGATAAACTGTCACAGTTCAGAGAAAACGGCTTTGTATCAACTCACCTCTGTCTCAACTCGCCTCGGTCTCCCCTATTTACTTACTTACTAATTGTGATCTGGATAAATAGGAAACATACGTCGCAGTGGCACCCACCAGGGATTAAGAAAGTGCCCTGGGCACGAGCTAGCAAGAACTAGAGATCGTCCCAAGTTGAAAAACATGCTGAGAGCCCCTGATCAGGGATTACAGGATGAGATAATGATGATGTGCGAAATTACAAATCGTGAGGATATTACATGGTATGTTTGTAAAAATTAAATGTCCGAAGGGTGTCGGTAACTCTGGTGTTTGCCATCGTTTCCGTCGTTTGTGTTAGCGCGGATGGTGCAGCAGCCGCGAGCAGCACTAGCGCGGGTGGTAGCGCGGCACTAGCGCGGGTGGTAGTGCAGCAGGCCGTTGTCGAGGCTACGGCACTGCGCGCGCTCCAGCACGGCGCCGGGCGCGCACAGCCAGGGGTCCCGCGACGCGCGCTGCCAGCGCAGCAGCCGTTCCGCCAGCGCCGCCTCTACGTCCGCCAGCGACGGCTTGCCTGCAACACACCGACTCATCAGCTATCCGAACCACCATTTTCATTCATACGTCATTTCTTTCTGCAAAACGTTCACCCACATCCACTACATTGGTTACATACAATAGAGGTTTTACATTTTCATTCGGCTACTCCGTCTGTCAAAAAGTTTTTGTTTGGAACGGTTCCACTTGTGATGCAACTGCGGATCCACAGCTGTGGGCACGCCAGACCTTTTTTTTTATGGTGTGGAAAATGCGCCTTATGCATCCGGCCCGGTACGGGAATACCAGGGGCATCTGGGGCTCTCCCGAGGCGTCAGGCATACCCAGTAAAAAACACACGGATTCCCTAATTTGGCACTAATGTAGGACACCACGGGAGAATTTTCGTGAACCGCGATGCCCTACGGGCCCACCCCGGGATGGGGCTACCTCCCTGCGACACCTGTGCAATGCAGGATTGGGAACTCCCGCCCTCCCCCGCAGGTGCCGCTGGATTTTTTATAGAGGTTTTCTCCTCACAGTCACTGTTGCGACCCACGGCCTCAGCATTCGGAACGCCAAGGTTACGCGTAGCCACAACAGGCACCCTAAGGCGCCTCCGTCACGGGCACGCCAGCCCTGTCTGGATCTGAATCAATACAATAAGTATATCCATCGTTACCGAAACGTAGTTAGCAGACACGCATTTAGTGTAGGCTTGTGTGTCCTCGGCAGCGGCGGACAGCAGCAAAGGGCTCTGCGCAGCGTGCCCTTGAGACACCTCAGACGTCACCGCGTGCACCACGCCCCGCTGCCCGCCCGCCCCGCTTCACGCCCCGCTCGAGCGTCCTCTCCGGCCGTACTCAACCCAACTTTTTTCGGGTGTTACCGTGCAGGTTGTTGGTCTCCGCGGGGTCGGCGCGCAGGTCGTACAGCTCCCACTGCGGCCGGTAGTAGTACTGCTTCAGCGTCTTGTACCACGGCAGCGGCTGCTTGCCGCGCGTGCGGTTCAGGATGTCCTGCAACACGCGCCCTCACGTCAGCCACACGCAACGCCAGACAGGGTTTTGGGGGTTCAACCAAAAGTGATTTTAAACCATATACCAGAGAGGAGCATCAAACTAAGGGTCCGACAGGGTGTTAAAAATTAAACAGTATAATTAATCATACATTATTAATAGTTACCTAGTTAATTGACATTTTTAAGCTGGCAACGTAATGGCCATAGGCAATGTCATTACTCGCCACGAACGAGGTAACAAAAAATACACTTCCGCGTTACCTTCCGATGTGATCAAGAGCTGAGATTCGTTTTTGGATCCGTCCGAGAGGAAGAGCAATGCTTGGTCCGGTGCACCCTGGGCATCGGTTAATGATTTCCTGTCAGATTCTGCGGGATATCATTATCCGTTGGCTAAGAGCCCGACAGGGGGGGAGGAGATGTCTTTTGACCGTGTTCTACCGTACAACGTTGCCTACATTTTTGTCACAAGATTTTTGAATAGGTACTGTATTTATTACTTTGACATTGGCGAAATCATCGCATCGATAGATGGGGCCATATTATAAAAAAGAAGAAGAAAAAAATATACTACTTTTCTTTGGGTAAGTAGTTAGTCGTGTCGAAAGAAGACTGACCTGGAAGGTGGGCGATACGTAGAGGTCCTGGTCGATGGGGAAGGGCATGGCGTAGTTGAGGTTGTGCAGCAGCTTGTAGCGGCGCGTGCGCACGCCGCGCATCGGGTAGTACATCGTCACCTCGTGGTGCGTCTGCGACAGGAACACCGCCTCCGCCTCCGACGGCGCCGGCTCTGCAACGTCCGAGCGCCCGACATGATCGACGCTAGCCGTGTTTAAAGCTTAATACGGTGGCGAGAGATGCCACCACACGCCACTAATGGCGTTAAGCGTTAAAGTTTCTATCTCTAGTCTTTTTGGTTTTGGAGGACGCTTAGCGATAATAGCCAAGAAGCGTGGGTTCGAATCCCGCCCGGCACTAAAACTGGTAGTGGAGTTCTGGTGACCCAGCCAGGATCGTCTGCGCAGGAGGGAACTCTCAACGGTCCGATTGACTTGAAATTCGGTTCACGAATGTAGGACGGATGCTATAAGACGGATGACAATGCAAGTACAGTCAGCAACAAAGCTTGTATTAAAAATGAAATTTTTAACAGAAACTTTTTTCCCCTTTACTTACAGGCACCAACACTATGTGTGAAGAGTTTCACGGCTCAAGGGTCATTGACGCTTATGAGAGTCTTGTACCGCCGTGCTACTGGTATCTGGCGTGATGCTCCCAAATTCAAAAGTTCCAATCGCGCCTCTCGCTCACACTAACAGTGCCCAGTATTGAAGTGAAAGGGATGGCTTGTGAATTTTGTCTCCCCCGATTACCTTTCTCCAGGATGGGCAGCAGGCTCTTAGGAGCGTCTTCGGGCCAGATCTCGTTGGTGTCGGGGCTTTCAGGCAGCGCGCCGAACCAGTCCAGCACCGTCGGCGCGACGTCCAGCAAGCTGACCAGCGCGGAGGATACCTCGTTGTGACGCGCGCCCGGCAGCGGGGACGCGATCAGTAGCGGCTCGCTGCAGAATATCCAACTATGTTATTGAGTTTCCAAGGTGCGAGTCATAACCAGCCTCGCGAGTCACGTTGCAGCCTCGCGAGTGACATTCACCGCGCGTGTAACGAATATCCTCGTAAGTCAAAAGCAAGTCACGATCAGCCTCGCAAGCCACAAAGAGGCTCGCAAGTCACTAGCTGCCTCGCGAGTCACGAGCGGCCTCGCGAGTCAAGTTCAACTTCTCGAGTCACAATCAATCTCGTAAATCATGTTCATCTTTGCGAGCTATATGTTCAGCGTCACGAGTCCCAAGCAGCCTAGCAAATCAAAATGCAATCTTGCTAGCCAAGATCAGCTTCACGAGTCAACAATCAATCTCGCAAGTCATGTTCACAATCGCGAACCATAGCTCAGCGTTACAAGTCACGAGCAGCCTCGCGAGTAACAAATACCTAGCCTCGCGGGTCAGTAACAGCTTCGCAAGGCTGATCATTGCTCTTCGACTAAAACTAGTGTAGTATTGGTTACCGCACGCCGGGCTCGTAGAAATTGGTCCGAAAGCGGCCCGTTGTCGGAAGCGTACAGCACCAGACTCGCGTGTCAGGAACAGCCTCGCGAGGCTGACCATTGCTCATCTATAACTAGTCTAGTGTCGTTTACCGCACGCCGGGCTCGTAGAAGTTGGTCCGCCCCGCGGGGAAGGGCGGCCCGTTGTCGGACGTGTACAGCACGAGCGTGTCCCCCGCGCGCCCCGCCGCCGCCAGCTCCGCCAGCACCAGACCCACGCCTACACGCACACGTTACACACATTTATACAGTGCAAGGTTTATTGAGGGTCTTAACAGATATAGTACATAAAATGAACCCGAAATACTTCAGGTGGATGGGCAAAAACATTGAAGTGCAACCCTGTTTAGAAAAACTAGATATGTGGCATAAAAATAGTTCGCATTCAATTTGGAAATTAATCTTTACCTACCTACTTATTAATACATTAATCTCTCCAGGCAGATATTATACCTATCCCGTAAACAAGAGCCTTTACAAACTGCCGACTGCCCATAAATTCTCTGCAGTTCCATAACAGTCGGCAGGTACAACTCCCTGCTAACTGCGATTGAAATTGGGCAGTTGCGTCGCAGTCAGATAGCAGTCCATCTGTATGTAATGGTTCTAAAGTTGTAGTACCTTGGTCGAGTCTAGAAATGGTCGTGTACTGCGCAGCCACGTCTCTCCTGGCTGCTTCAGTGTCCTGCATCAAAGAAACATTAGAGGCTTGGTGTATTTGCCACCTCTTGGTAACGAGAGGACGAGTGGAATCAATTTCTGTGTCTATAACGTGCAATGTGTGGGGTTATTTCCACCTGTTTCCACCCATACTCATACTCATACTCATTTATTCGTAATACTTATAGTTATTACATGTCATTTTTAATTTACGATTTTAATAAAACTGGAGCACCAATAAAATAATAACACATTTTTTAATCATAAACCAATTCACCAATTCGTTACCGGCGGTAACAGCTGGGTTTTTTTACCCATCTTTAACCACTATTAAAGTACTCGCCGGTGGTAACAACTGGACATATTTTCCCATTTGTTACCACTAAAGTACTTGGTGGTAGGTTGTAAACTGGTAAAAGATGGGAAGAAAAATCCTAGCTGTTACCACTGGTAACAAATTGGTAGTAACAGGTGGCATAACGCAGTGGTCAGCTTCCCGGCGGCTACCCTGGCGCCCTGCACGCACCGACCTGTATGTAGTAGGGCAGTTCTATCTCGTCCCACTGGTAGTACCAGGGCGTCCAGTCGGCGATGCGGCCGGCGCCGGGCTCGCCGCTGCCGAAGCGCTCGCAGAACGCGCCCAGCGCCGGCGCCTCGTGCCCGCAGCGGTGCGGGTCGTGGAAGCCCACGTACAGGAAGAACGGCCTTCACAAACAACACATTAGTTAGAGCGCCGTCACTACGCCGTGTCCGAGCTAAGGTTGCACGTCGCTGACCCCCCGCGATCTCCCTGTCGCGTCGTACGGTTAGCATTTTTGATATGCGTCATACGAATTTTCGTCACCTATTTGTTGAATTTTAAAATTTTGAACTGCTGTTGCAATCGAGGTGCAAACTTAGCTCGGTCGAGTTGTAGGTCGCAATCAGCGCAGCAGCAGCGAGACAGACAGTGCCCTAATTAAACGGTGGCCGGACTGGCAAAATGTCACGAGCCCCTAGGTCTACAGGGCCCCGAACTGGCTTGGCCTAGGGCACAGAGGGAACGATGATGCGTTTCTTTTTACTATTGAGGGAGGACCCACATTTGATGAATTTCCTATGGGCTCCAGACATTGTAGTTTCCACTGAGCAGATTCATTCTTATAAAGCCGTGTCTTATGTCAAACGAAATCATGCCTCATGCTGCGTCGCGAGGCGGCTCGCTCAGTCAGGACGACCTGGTTATAAGTACAACTTCTTACAGGCACGCGACTTGTTTCGATTGTGGTGGCGCACTTCGTTTCAATAATGAATCCCAACGAGGAAACACCAGTAGGATACTGTTGCATCCATCTGCTGCTGGCGCATTGCATGCGACAAAATAATGGAGGTGTCAAGTTGTCATTCATGTTATGGCGTTCTAAGAGGGAGGCCTTTTTCCAACATTGGACGTCTTCCAACTGACGGTGGTCACGGTTCCCACTGTATTTAGTTATTGCCTCACTTGTTCTGCCGGTTGGCCGCCTGCAGGAACTCCCGCGCGAGCAGCTTGATGCGCGTGATGTTGCGCCCGACCTGGTTCACCGGGTTGTTCTCCTCGGTTTGCTCGAAGTCGAAGCGGTACACGTCGGCCGGGCCCACGTGCTTCTTGCCAATGATCCCTGCGCGACCAGCACCAGCAGTTCGTGAGCTCAGAACGCCATTCGGGATTGTCTTGCTCACTCTTATGGGTTGTATAATTTTGGATCGGCCGAGTATACGCGAAACTCGAATGGAATTCTAAGAGCTCACGTACTGTACGTTAGCTTTAGGTATTTCTCGTACCTTGTACGCACCTCCTAGCGCGGACTAGACTAGTCTCTGTAATATAAGTTTCTGATACGAAGTGTCTCGAAAACGTTCGCGTTGACGTGTCAACTGCCATGGGCAGATTGGCATCGCCACGTAACGTCAATAAACAGTTCTATTGATATAGATATTTCTTTTGCCGCTATATAACAACAAGTAAAATTGCCTATATTTCGCTTAAGAGGCGGGCTCTGCTAACACTAGATTTTATATTCACTTGCCGAATTTCTACAGAACCCTCGGTGCGCGAGACCGAATCTCAATTGGCCGATTTTTTTGCATTAGGTACACACGACGGGCCAGAGAGCACGACCACTCCCGAAAATTTACGAATTCAACAGCATAATTATTATCATAATTATGTGGTAAAAATGTCAAGTAATAAAAGCCATTTGAGATGTGGCCTCTCAAGCAGAGGGTCGTGGGTTCGAATCCCTTCTGAGTTTTTCCGAATTTATGTGCGATATTACATTTGAAATATACCATGAGCTTTTCGGTGAAGGAAAACATCGTGACACATCTGCGAAGCAATTCAACGGTGTGTGTTCCCAACCCGCACCGGGCGCGCGGGCTCTCATTCTGATAGGAGGCCTGTGCACAGCAGTGGGACATATATATGCTGGAGATGATGACGATGATGATGAATCAAAGTCGGTGTGATCTCGTTTCCCGCTAGCCCGCCGACCTGAACCACTGACCGGTGTAGACGCCCCGCTGGCGCAGCAGCGACGGCAGGCTGGTGACGTTGTCGAAGGAGCTGAAGTGGTGCACGCCGTGGTGCAGCCCGTACATGCCGTTCTGGTGGCTCGGCGCGCCCGTCAGCAGCGCCGCGCGGCTGCAACGCGACACAACTCATTACCCGGCTCCTGGGGCTATTCCAAATTACGATTCTCAAACCGTATCATGCCGTTTCTCTCACTCTCAGATCAATAACTTTTAGTGTGAGTGGAATAGCGCGAAACGGACTTTGGAAGTGGAATTTCGGAGTTATAAGTGTACCTCGGCGAGCAGCTGCTGACGGAGGTGAACGCGTCGTTGAAGATTACGCTGCGGCGCGCCAGCGCGTCCAGATGCGGCGTCTGGCAGATCTTGTTGCCGTACGCGCCCATCTCGAAGCCGCCGTCGTCAGCTACGGCAACAATATTAGCTGGCATTATACACCGGATTTCCTTTTTGTAGCCTTGAGGGTTTGGGATCTCAATATTTGGTACATACTAATTTCAACTTAAGCCGACTGACAGACGGGCTAAGAAAGTAATCTTATAAGGGTTACCTTTTCCCTTGAGAAGTACAGAACCCTAAAAACGTATGAGATTTATATTTTATACTTTACACAATTAAAAAAACTAATCTTTTTAAAGTTTCTTCATTAAGTATGTTCGAGGAAAGCATTATATAAATCTCGGCCGGAACGGCGATTGCTAGACTAATATAATAGACGGCCTCACTATCGCTCTGCCTTCTAACGTTACTCGACCAGCAATCGGCTTCGTGCCGGCCTCTGCAATAATAGAACTACGATAAGAATGTTATCACTTGACAAGTTGAGTTGGCATTGGCACGTATAACGGAACACAACTGTCAAAACAAAAACCACCTGCCCTAAATCCCCAGTGTTTATTGTCAATAGTTGTCATTATTGCGAAATTCTCCATTAATCTTGATAAACCAACTTACCGAGCAGTATAAGTACATTGCGTTGCTTGTTTGATAACACTGTTTCAGTGTTTGAGAGGCACAGCAGCAGCGCGTAAACAGCGGTTGCACGGCCCATGTTGGCTTGACGGGCTTGACGTACGCAGTGAAGTGTTGGCACCTTCGCCCGCCCGCCGCGCTCCCGCCCGGCCGGCAGCCTGACCCACTTATTGACCGGTCTAAGTTTTACCTCCAAAATTTGAAAACAGAGCCATCTCTAAACTTTACCAAGACCCGTAACAATCCAATTACATCAGAATACGTTATGGCGGAAAGAAAAAACGTTTTATACCTTTTTGACGTAGACGGCACCCTCACTAAACCGCGACAGAGAATATCCGATGAGCTAATATCCTTACTGCTGGACAAAGTGAAGCTCAATGTATTCATTGGACTGGTAAGTGGCTCCGACTACTCCAAAATTATGGAGCAGATGAATGGAGAAGACGTCACGTCAAAATTCGATTACGTGTTTTGCGAAAATGGATTAATGCAATACAGAAATGGAGAGCTCACAAGCCAACAAAGTATCTTGACCCACTTGGGGGAGCAGAAGCTGCAGAAACTGATCAACTTTGCACTGGGATATATGTCTAAGCTAGAACTGCCAGCTAAACGAGGAAACTTTGTGGAGTTTCGTACTGGTTTAGTCAATCTCTGCCCAGTGGGCCGATCCTGCAGCCAGGTTGAGAGGGACCAGTTTGCATTGTACGACAAGGAGCACCAAGTCCGGGCAAAGTTTAAGGAAGCACTGGAGAAAGAATTTGATGGTTGCAATCTAGTTTTTGCCCTTGGAGGGCAGATAAGCATTGATGTGTTTCCCACAGGCTGGGACAAAACATTCTGCCTCAACCATGTAGCTGATGCTGGGTTTGAAGAGATCCACTTCTTTGGAGACAGGACTGACCCTGGGGGCAATGACCACGAGATCTACTGTGACGGAAGAACCATAGGACACAAAGTGACTTCTCCGGATGATACCAGAAATCAATTGATTGTTGAGCTCAATTTGAATTGAAGCTAATAAAACTAGGCTAAGCATCCCCAATAATCTTTTAAAGAAGTAAAAAAATATGAAATGTTAATATAAAACTACACAGCCTTCTTCATTTGTCATCTCACAAGTCACAAACACTTCATTAATTAAAAATATTTTATTGATAAGAACTTCCCTATCACTACAACATTGTAAAAATGCTCAAAAATATTTCTTTTGCCATCAAATTGATACATACAATAAAATTAATTTAACTTCTATATACATATGTAACTATAACAGTAAATATAAAATAACAATGTACTTAACAATTATTTCATGATTTAAATCACACTTCATGGCAGTTGTCGAACATGTAGTGACCTTGAAGCTGACACCATCTGTGCAAGCAAAACTTGCTTCTGCAATTGAAGTCACAGAAGGACTTGTTATGCCCCAAGTAAAGCTAAACGTTAATGCCCCTTGTAGACGGGTTTCCTCTTCTCTATAAAGGAGAGCATGCCCTCAATGCGGTCCTTCATCGGAATGTTTAGTTCGTAGCACTTCTGCTCCACCTGGTAGCCGTCCTTGATGCCAAGTTGCACACCTTCATTGATGGCCTGTTTCGCGTAGCGGAGTGCTATGGGCGCGTTGGGTAATATCTCTCGTGCCAGCTCCAGCGATTTCTCATATGCTGCATCCTTATTACTGTTTTGTGGCACGACATGGTTTGCAATGCCTAAAAAAACAGATCATATTATAATTATGTTTTTTGAACGTTACTATTTACAAAACTTATCTTAGGTAGGTGTGATGCAAACAAAACTTATTACAAATAGACCATATCTGTTATGTCATACTTCAATTTATAAAATTGTGCAATTGTATGTAATATTAATTGTGATAAATAGATTAAATCTGCAACTGAACTGACCCAGGTCTTTGGCTTCCTTTCCACTGATCACCCTGGAGGTAAAGATTAGCTCCTTGGCAATGTTGGGATGAATGACCCGTGGCAGGCGCTGCGTGCCACCTGCACCAGGAATAAGTCCCCGTCCAGTCTCCACCAGGCCCAGCTTGGCTGTGTCTGCGGCCACTCTGATGTCGCAGGCCAGCGCCAACTCCAGGCCCCCACCAACTGCTACACCTTCGATGGCAGCTATAGTGGGCATTGGAAGGTCCTCGATTTCAATTAAAGTCTCCCTCAGCCGAAAAACGAACTTAGCGACTTCCTCATCTGACATGTTGTACCTCTCTTTCAAGTTTGCACCTGTAAAGTAAGTGTAAGTTAATATCGGTTTTAGCGTTTCCATATGTCACGGGCGGGCGCCGCACACTGACCCGCGCAGAAGATGTTCGGCAAGAGGCTGTGCAGCACGACGACGGAGGTCTTCGTGTCCTCGCGGAGAAGCTGGTTGACCTCACGCATGGCGTCTACCATGTCGAAGCTGAGCGCGTTGCGCGTGGCGGGTGCGCTCAGCCCGTACACCGCGATGCCGGCGTCCGCGCCCGTCAGCTTACGGAACACCACCGGGCCCACCGACTCGCTCGCCGTCGACAAGCCGCGCCACCCGCCCCGGCACGCCGCCCGCAAACCGCTCAGCCTTGATACCATCATCTTCGCTAATCACACTATATTTAATTATCTGTGCGAATTAAAATATTACTTTATTAATACTTCACTTCTCGCTTTTATTCCCGATTGATAAGTTAGATACTCATTTGTTACTATTATCTTAGTGTTACAGTAAAAAATATAGCAGTATTATTATTGCGGACAGTATCGCGGTAAGTAAATCCTTTCATGCCTTATCATGAAAACGTAAAGTAAAGTAGATACTAGATACTAGATAACATCTTGTTTTCGCTACTCACTTTGCATCTCATTCAAAAACATCAAATCAATGTCCAAAAGGTTACTGTTTGTTATTTTCTACATGGGAAAGGTATCGGAAACTAAGCCCATACAGCAAAGTCTAATGTAGGATATGTATGTAATCCCTCAGGTTTATAACCTGCTCCGCAAGCCGTCCTTATTTATCTGAAAATAGGCCGAAAAATAGGGGCAATGTAACAACGACCCATTCGCAGGAGCGGTTTTTCAACGGGCGTTAAAAACCGCTCAAAAGTTCCGAAGCTCAATTCGATTTATCGCCCAACTTCGAAAATCGAACAGTGCTGGATAAAAAAGCGCCGCGCTTTAAAACCGTCTTCGTATGAATAAATATGATTATGGGTATCAATTTGTATCATATGAGCGGTTTTATAACGCCCGCTTAAAGAGAGCTTGTGCGAATGAGTCCTAATGGTCACAATCGCTTTACAAAAGCCATGTGCATATCAAGACAAAACTCGTAGTGACTAAAAATATTGCCTGCGACAGGATTTTACAACCAGAAAAAATTATCTACATTAGACATGACTGTATGGGCTTTAAATCTTTTGCCTTTTGTTCGTAGTGGAACAAAATTAAAAAGAGACACATTAGTGTCAGTGGTTATTTGTCAAATCTCAAAATGTCAATGTCAATTCGATTCAATGGCATGGTTCACACTGATGTTTAGATTGGATTATTTTTACAATTATCTAAGATTAAAATGACTTCCGAATGTTATACCTGTACACTCGATCCTGATACTGAAAGCGTTCTCAAAGTGTACCTTTTTACAGACGTTCAGAATGTGGAGGCAATCCGAAATAACATTATTAAGGGAGTCTGGAGTTGTGCGGTGATCAAGCCCAGCTTGATACTGGACCCTTTGCAAGTAGCAGTCGCTGCCAACAGGGCGGCGGTAGCGGCGAAACTAGGCGCCATGGTCACGAGAACTGTGTATGCCGAGATTCTGTACAACTTGTCTCTGTCTAAGAATATTTCACAAAGCTTAAGCAAGTTTGGAATAGAGAATGAACAAAACCTTCTGGTTTGTTTTATAACGACGGCTGAGAAGGATGCCAGCAGTGAAATAATACCACTTATAGAAGGGAAACTGTGCCCGATAAGTGATCTTAGTCAATATACTGTTTTGAAAGACTTGAAAAGTACCTATAAGCTAGATAAGATGAAATGTGCTTCAAACAACGATATACTTGATATTGTTGTCAGTAGGATGGTCACCAAGAATTTTGTGTCCCATTAAACTTAATACTTACTGCACATTCTGTAGTTTCTGTTACCCTGAGCTGTTTACGTCACATTGATGCCAAGATTCTTTTTTTTTTTTCTCATTTTTCTGCAATGTGGCAGCAATCTGTAAGTAATTACAATGAACCACCCCTTTGTCAGTTACTTGTGCTCGTCATCGACCGAGGAACACTCCATCGAGCATCCCATCAAGAACTGTCACTGAACCTGCTTGCTAAGGCAGGGACACTGTCTTTTAATTCTGGAGTGTTGTACACTTCCTGAGCCCTGCAGTTTCATTGCCAATTGATTAACATGATTCAGCAACCTGGCCTGATATGATTTGCTGTTTTTGACAATTTCTTGCTTCACTGTACTGATGTTCAAGTCCATGTGTATTAATTTGTTACTTATATAGAATGGTATGTCTAGCATTGCTCTCAGTGATTTATTTTGAAACCTTTGGAGTATTTCCATTACATGCTGTTCCCCATAGCTGTATTCCATAAGTTCAAATTGGCTTCAGTATGGCCTTGTATAAGGTTAGTTTGCTTTCCAGTGACAATCTAGACTTGCCGCCTATCAGCCAGTACATTTCTCTAAGCCTTGTGTGGAGTTGTTTGCGTTTGGTCCAAATGTGTTTCTGCCAGGTAAGTCGCCGATCTAGGTGCATTCCCAAGTATTTGGCAGATTCTGACTGAGGTATTTCTTTGTCGTAGTTTGATCACTGGACAGGTCTTTCTTTTGAGTGTGAAAGTTACATGCACTGACATCTTGATTAGCTTTGATGCGCCATTTGTCAAGCCATTCTTCAACCATCAACAGGTGTGCTTGTATCTTAGTAGATGCAGTCTCCGGTGTTTCGTGAACTGACATTATAGCAGTGTCATCTGCATATATGTTGCTGTGATATTTGCTTCAAATGTAGGTAGATCTGCCATATAAATTAAGTACAGAACCGGTCCCAGGATGCTCCCCTGTGGTACCCCTGATTGCGCTTGAAAAAGTTGTGACGTCTCGCCAGTGCATTTAACTTCGAAGCATCGCATAGATAGATAAGATTTCATTATCAGGTAGAATGAGTGTGGGAGCATAGTTTTGATTTTCAATAGTAGACCTGCATGCCATACTTTGTCAAATGCCTGTGCGATGTCTAGGAATACCGCTGAGCAGTATTTTTTGTTTTCGAGTGCTCCACTAATCGCATCAGTAAGGCGATGTACTTGCTCTATTGTTCCATGTTGCTCGCGGAAACCAAATTGATGAGTTGGTATTATGTTAATGTTACTAAGTATTTGGCGATGTGCGTGCTCCGGTATATTTGTGCACGATGGATGTCCCGAACAATTTGACGCCTTGGTTGAGTCACTGTTAAAGACCATTTGTGTGTTTCCAAGTATTTGATGATCTTGACTGCTACTTACAATATTATGACGCTGACTGTACAGGTAAGTAAACACCACCTAGCGTGAAGTAGCCAAAAAATAACAGTCTGAAAATGTCAGTTGTCTAAATAATAGTTTTGCCATTGCTCAACAGATGTCGTTAAAATAGCTGCGTTGCAAAATGAACTCTGCTGAATGGTGTTTAGGTTGAAAATCTAACTGATGACAGCGGAACACGAGAAAATCTGATTCTAGCAGAATCAGTCTGCTACTCGAACCGTCACATTCAATTTGACGTTCATAATATGTGCAACTTTCCGCATAAAGTACTTGGTATTAATTTTAATTTTATAGATGCCTTTTAAAGCGTAGCCGCCCGTGTAGGTACCTCTCGCGAGGACTGCGATTCGTAATCATAGTCTACTTCAACTTCAACTTTTTTGTATAATGGCAACCGGTTGCTTTTGGTTGACAACCACTATTGCCAATGACTCCTGACAGCAGCAAAGTATATACAGTGTTTGACCGGTTTTTAATTTTGATTCCTAAACGGTAAATCATAGTCTAATAACAAAAAACCTTAGGCAACACGTTTTCGAGAAAAACGGTCTTGACAGATGCACGCATAAAGTGATCCTATAAAGGTGCGTCACTAACTCGGTACGATTCGAAGTGGTGAAAAATTCACAACATTTCAATTTTTTTACCTTGTGTTTTCTTATGCTCAATAAATAGTACTTTGAAAACTAGGAGACCCATATTTTTTCTTTTCGCGAAATTTGTATTCTAAGTTAGTCAAAAAAAATATTGAAATCTCGAAAATTTCAAAAACGCTTGTAAGGTTGAATCTACACATTACCTTTGCCTGGGTCATAAAAAAATAATATAAGATTGATGTCTACATTGTCTACTGGTTGTCACAACGGGTTGTCATTTTGAATTTTTGATTGACGTTTGGTGATTTGATATTGGTTTTATTGGGTTTTAATTATTCGCATTTTCTGGACTGAATTGGAAATAATTGACAACAAAATAAGCCAGATAATAAAACAAATTGAATGTTTGCATCCACCCTGACTTGCAGCACAGTCTTCACATTTCACATCCAATATAGTTTCTTCTGCCTCGTTAATGCTTGCGACAACAGAGTAAATTTTAGTACGAACTCGGTGCTCAGGAGTTACTCTGCCCTTGATAAAACACACAGCATTCTCTCGTTTACTTCCACATAGCCTACAGAAGTTTCAACGTAAGCATCCCCTGATGACAACAAAACCTTAGCTCCCCGGATTTCGGCAACGTTAAACGAGTCGTTTTCACGCATGTATTGCAACAACATCATTATAATCCACCTTGGGAAGGTTTCGGCTGTCTGCCATGGCATAACCGTCCGAAACTTTCATCAAATCAATTTAATAAATATAACAATGCTTTTTCAAAACAAAACGAACAAAACATCGATCGGCAAACAACACTGATATTTGACATTGACACCTTTTTGACATTGACATTTTTATTCATAAAGAATTAGGAAGGCAAAGGTATACTACGACGATGCCTTACTTCGGATTTTTTGAAGATTTTTGTGAATATTACGTTAAATAAGTAATAAAAAAAATCAAAAAAATATGGAATGGAATACTTAAACACAAAGCTCGAAATGGTTGTCGGTACTTTAGTAATTATTTAAAATTGAAATGTTGTGAATTTGCTGAATTTACTTTTTACCACAGTGGCGGCGGAGGTTCATGGAGACGAAGGGATATTAAATAAAACAAAAAACCCTAATTATAGTTTATATTAACAAACATGAAAATAATCTAAATCAGTAGGTAATACAAATTAAGGAGGCAAACCATATATAAAATCTGTAAAATACACTATTTCATAACATTCTCACAATGTTGCCTTTCAGCAAAGAACTCGCCATAGTTTGTCTTGCTGTCTTGCTGTCTCCCTCATTCGGCCGAAGTATGTACCGAACCCATGAGAGTGAGTGAAACAACTTAGCAAGACACCCGAAAGGCTTTAAGCTCATCGACTGTACCTAATTAAATTAAGTAGTAATAATAATATGTATAAATAAAAGCTTTCAAATAACTGCATTGTACATGACCAATTTTAAAGATAGAATAGGTATTTAGTCGTTATCCTTAAAAGACAGATAACTATTATAATATAAACAGCGTCTGTTTTTGACGTGATAACGTCTTATACCTCTTTCTTGTATTTCTGCCGGCTGCACACACGAAAAGCATGACTTGCGTTACGTTTCTGTTCGAATTACTGGGAGACGAGCCAAATGTCTCTGCTGTGTAGCGTGGTTGTGTAGAGGTTATGTGGACTAAGTGAATTTCAATAACACACAATTCACTGTATCAATAAACGGTTGTATTTATTCACAAACACACTTGCCTTATTATTGACATTAATTAAGATCAAAATAATATAGGATTGACTAGATAATTAATAATTAATAGTTCGGGGACGACACAAAAATATGCTTACAGCAAAAGGGTTCGGTGAGAAAGAGAGCGAGTCCAAACAAGTGACGTCTGTCAAGCACAGGTCACAGATACTCAAAAAAACTAGGTGGCTGATGTTAATCATAGATTTACAAATAGTACTATGAATTATCAATATCAATTAAATAATTCCAACACTCCTCCTTATGATGAACATCAGTCAAACATACAATGGCAAGACTCTACATCAAGAATGTTCTCTACATCACTAAGTGAAACCAGAACCTGGTGAATAAAATGTGACTCTACCTATCAGCATGCAAGTTACTTAAAAATTAACAGTTTCAACACTTTTCAGTTTTAAACATT
Organism: Pandemis corylana; assembly: GCA_949127965.1. NCBI lineage: Eukaryota > Metazoa > Arthropoda > Insecta > Lepidoptera > Tortricidae > Pandemis > Pandemis corylana. The sequence continues at coordinate 16,070,830 of OX421857.1, read as the reverse complement.
TCACAAACCTACAATGCTTCTGTGTACATAGTGGTTTGGTAAAAACATCAGCCATCATTTCATCAGTACACAGGTATTTCACATTTATTTTACCTTCTTGAATTAAGTCTTTAACAAAATGGTAACGCAAGTCTATGTGTTTTGTTTTACGATGAGAATATTCCCTTACTAACAACAATCTCTGGGCGCTCTGATTGTCATTATATACAGTGACATCAAAGCGTTTGTCAATTATTTCTGTCAAGAAATTCTTAACAAAACAGATGTCCTTGCACACATCACTTATAGAGAGATATTCTGCCTCAGTAGATGATAAAGCAACACATCGCTGTTTCCTGGCTTCCCAATTTATGACAGAGTTGCCAAGCATAATTACAAAGCCGGTACATGACCTGCGATCCGTCATATCATTGGCCCAATCGGAATCTGCGTACGCGTTAATATTAAAACTATTAGCCTTCTCAAAATAGAGACCATAGTTGATAGTTCCCGCTAGGTACCTTAGTACTCGCTTCGCAACGCGCCAATGACTGACATCAAAACATGTGCTGTACTGACTCAGCTGACTGCAGGCATATGCAATGTCAGGACGGGTACAAACAGATAAGAACATAAGTGATCCTAAGAGTTGTCTAAACTGATACACATTGTCATCCAATTTCTTATCCGTTTTTTCCAATTTACAATTGACTGGTAATGGTGTTGAAACTGGTTTACAATCTTCCATGTTATATTGTTTCAACAACCTTTTGATATAATCTGACTGATCTAAAATTGTTACATTATTGTTAGTGGTAACATGCATGCCAAGACAATTTCTTAATTTACCAAGATGTCGTATTTCGAAATGCTGTTTCAGCAGTGACGTAACTGTCTCAATGCAATTACTATGAAACACGAAGCAATCGTCAACAAATAATGCTAGAATTACATAATCGTTGCTATTTTTCTTTATATACACACATGGTTCACATTTGCTTTGTTTATACCCATTATTAGATAGTACATTATGTATTTTTATGTTCCACATACGGCTGGCTTGCTTCAAGCCGTAAATGCTCTTTTTAAGCAAACAAACCTTATTATTATCAGTTTTAAAACCAGCCGGCTGCTCCATATAGATCACTTCTTCCAACTCGCCATTTAAAAATGCTGTGGTTACATCTATATGATCCATACAGAGGTCCAACTGATTTGCAACAGTAAACAGAATACGCAAAGTTGAATGTCTTACAACAGGTGAATAGGTATCTGAGTAATCTATACCTTCCTTTTGACTATAACCACAGGCAACAAGTCTAGCTTTAAACCTAGTGAATTCGCCCGTAGCATCATATTTTTTCTTGAATACCCATTTGTTTTTGACAACATTTACGTTATAAGGACGATCAACCAATTCCCATACACAATTTTTGATCATGGAATTAAATTCATTTTTCATAGCGCCGTGCCATTCAGCCTTTTCAGGTGAATTCATAGCGTCTTGGAATGTAAGAGGTTCGTATGATGTACTCGCTGCGGCCAACAGAGACGTTAAGTGATAGTCATTAAACCTTTCAGGGAAAATACCTCGTGTCTTCCGCACAGGACGAGAGTTAGAATCGACGATGGACTCTTCCAACGTAAACTCCTCTCCTCCTTGAGATGATGAGCGCGGCAGAGAGATGTCGGTGCCGGACAGCACCCCACACCCAACGGCATCCTCAATGTCATCTTCAAAAGAGCGGTACTGGTCAGACAGTGGTGACTGTGCTGGTGAGCTGTCGAACTCGACCTCTGAAACCGGAGAAGTAATCTGATTAGGTTCATCACTACTAACACTACTGTTATGGCTTTCACCAACATTGTGACTGTTATTATTATTTTCATTGTTGGTATTTTCATTATTGTTACATTCATCATTATTACTAGAACTAATATCACAGTTATTTGAATTATTTTCACAGCGAGAAATATCATGATTGTTATTATGCATAAAATCATTATTAATAAAATTGTCAAAAAGAATAAAATGCTCTTTCTCTACACCTTTGCTCAGTTGTTTTTCTATGAATTTATTTTCAAGAAAAGTAACACTTCTAGAAAGAATAACCTTTTTAGGGTTAAGGGGATCTATAAGACGATAGCCTTTGCATGTTTCACTGTATCCTACAAAAATAAATTGTTTGGCTTTTGCATCAAGCTTGCGCCTTTTTTGATTGGGAATATGTGAATATGCCAAACAGCCAAAAACGCGTAAATGACTAAGATCAATATAGGATCCGGTCCATACACATTCAGGAATTTTGTCAGATAAAGCACTGGTAGGCGACCTATTTTTGAGGTAAATGGCTGTCAGAACAGCCTCACCCCAGTAGCGATCTGGCAAATTTGACTCCTGCAACATAGCTCTGGCTTTTTCAAAAATTGTGCGATTAGCTCGTTCACTGATCCCGTTTTGAGAAGGGCTAAAAGGGCAGGATGTTTGATGAACGATTCCTTCCTTTTTGAGGTAATTAGAAAGAATGTTATTACAGTATTCTGTACCATTATCTGTGCGAAGCACTTTTATACACAAGCCAGTTTGTTTTTCAACCATAGATTTAAAATTGATAAAACATGAACTTACTTCGGATTTATTCCTTAAAAGGTAGCCAAAAGTTTTTCTTGAATGGTCGTCGGTGAAAGTAAGCAAGTAGCGAGCTCCTCCCCAGCTGGGTACTTGAATCGGGCCAGCTATGTCGCTGTGGATCAGGGCTAACGGATGAGCAGCACGCGAAGCACTTGACCGAGGAAACGATGTTTCACACATCTTCCCCGTAAGGCAGGCGATACAGCTAGCGGGCACGCCGTCTTCAGGCTGAAAAACGACACCACACTGATTTCCTCCACCCAAAATAGACATACCTCGATGACTCAAGTGGCCTAAGCGTTTATGCCATATAGACATAGGCACGCAGGCAGCAGCATTGGCACTCACTGGTCCTTGCCTAGATTGCAGGGATATGGAATGACCTAATCGGGGGTTGGGCCGAGCTTGCAATTTCAATTTATACAGACCATTACATTTGTCTACACTAAATATTTTGTTGCCTGTGACTTTACAATTACTGTAAACATTACATTTATTATCAGAAAAAACAACAGCATATCCATTATTAGTGATCTCATTTACCGACATCAAATTTTTAGACAGATTAGGCACATAAAGAACGTTATCCAAACAAATATTAGAAGCTATTAAAGTCTTACCAATTTTTTCACTTTTTAATTGTTGACCATTGGCCACAGAAATAACACATGATTTATTCTTGAAATCTTGAATAAGTGTGGGATCCCCACACATGTGTGAAGTGGCTCCGCTGTCAATGATGAACTCTCGTTCAAGTGAAGTAGAATATGCAGAAGCATACATGGTATGTTCATCCTTAGTCTTCTTTTCTTCTCGCTTCTTTTTGAAACAACGACTTGCAGTATGACCGTTCTTATGGCAATATGTACATACATATTTGTTTGGTTTCTTTTTCACAAAAAAAGCTTTGTTATCGGATGGAACGTTGCTGCGCCTGTGATCTTCTTGGAGAAGTCTGGTTCGGACAAATTCACTTGTTAAAGTTTTAGAAATGTTTGCAGTCTCGAGACTAGACACCAACACAGTATAGTCCTCCGGCAAGCCTGAGAGGAGAATTTCTGCCGTTTCCTCATCAGCGATATGTTTCCCGATGTCAGATAGTTGTGTTACGAGCCTTTGAACACCCTCTATGTACCGGACATACTCGAGAATTGATTGTACTCTACTCTATGAAGTTGTCTGAGGAGAAGTACTCTTCTATAGAGGCCTTTGTCCTCGAACGTGTCAGAGAGTTTTTTCCACGCTTCAGCGGCCGTAGTAGCATCGCGCACTATCTGATACAGATGCGGCCGGAGTGACAAACAAATCCTGGCTAAGGCACGTGCATCGCGCGTCGAATCATGGGCAGGTACCTGCGCGGCAGATGCACCAGCAGCAGCAGGTTCAACCGCGCTTTCCGAATCGACGATACAGGACCATAGTCCTTCGAGGGTCAATAACATTTTGACGGCAAACTTCCAATTTATCCAGTTATCAATTCCGTTCAATTTTTCAATAGTCGTAGATGTCACGTTTGTGTTCCCCGTGTCAGATAAGTGATTCGGCATTTCTTACCGTTCGTAATGTTATGTATCTTCTTTATATTTGCTAGTCCACTGATCTCTTGGAAATCCTCTGGGTCCAAAACCTGTTCGAATTACTGGGAGACGAGCCAAATGTCTCTGCTGTGTAGCGTGGTTGTGTAGAGGTTATGTGGACTAAGTGAATTTCAATAACACACAATTCACTGTATCAATAAACGGTTGTATTTATTCACAAACACACTTGCCTTATTATTGACATTAATTAAGATCAAAATAATATAGGATTGACTAGATAATTAATAATTAATAGTTCGGGGACGACACAAAAATATGCTTACAGCAAAAGGGTTCGGTGAGAAAGAGAGCGAGTCCAAACAAGTGACGTCTGTCAAGCACAGGTCACAGATACTCAAAAAAACTAGGTGGCTGATGTTAATCATAGATTTACAAATAGTACTATGAATTATCAATATCAATTAAATAATTCCAACAGTTTCGCGTGACGTCAGAGCGTCTAAGCGAGAGCGCGGAACAAGCGATAGAGAGGCACGATCGGCAAAGCGTTGGCTTGCGATATATTTATCGTTATCACGTAAAACTATCCTCCGTAAACAGACTTTATAGACAACCTGTTTTTCTAGAGACATATTAAGTTTTTGAGGGGCAGGCATTATGCTGAGTCGGTTACCTTTTTGGTAGTAGTCTTGTTGCATTTTCTGTGTTCATATTGTTTGTACTTTCAAAACTGTAGGTAAACAAACTTTTGAATAAATCTCTTTTACACATTTATTTACATGCCATCGCGGATTTAAAACGTAGATGTAACAGAGAATTTCCCACCATGCTTTGCTTTTGATAACGGGATTACTTGGGCAGTTTTTTTGATGAAAGCTCACAGGTGGCTTGATTCTTTTCGACACTTCTAATAGGTAGGTAAATTATATTTATTTTTCCACCAACTTACTTAGGTACATAAAACCTTGACAAATTATATAATATTTTATACTATGTAGTGATTAAACCTTCTAAGTGATTTTGATCGAGCGAAGCGATCATCAAATGAATCATGAAATAGGTTTTGAGTTTATCTTTGCTTTTTAATATGCAGTGATAATAAAGGCGTAGGAATAAGACTATTCGACCCACCCAAACTATCTTTAACTAGGTACACTACCTACCTATTTATTTGGCGTCTTTCAACCTGAAAATAAAACAAATTACTTAGTGCTTGACGGTTCCGGCCTATCAGATTTTTCTTTTTGTGAGCATTTTCCAAAAACAAAAGTAAACATGATATTTTTTTTCCAGAATTTAACTATTTTGGATTTTTCTTACTCAGAATCGTTTACCCTATCGATCCTTATACAAGAAAAAAAATGTGTCCCAAAATTGTAATTCCAGTTCGTCACTTTTTTTCATATACCTAGGTATGTATGGAACGTGACGAACAGGAAAAAAAACCATAGTAAATTCTGGGACTAATTTTTCTTGCATGAGAATCGAAAGGGTAAACGATCCTGATTAGTGCTGAGTAATTACTTTGAAAGAAAATTGTTTTGAACAATGCAACTCTTATAGTTTTAAGAAATCGCCAAGAACGCTCTTGTGCTGGCGGCTCAGCGGCCGTCGTATGGACCAACTTTTTGAACTTAACTTTCGGTACGCAGATGCAGTTTCCGGCAAAATATGAATACTAGAATGGCAGACGAAAGTTGAGACTGTAATAGCGCAGCACAACGTACAAATCTTCTGAGTTTACAAAACACTGTCTTTTTTTATTTACCTACAAGTTAATATTAACTTGCAACATAATGTTTGTCGGGGTGGAATCTTGCGACTCAATTTTGAAGCAGATATTTGAACCAATTAAGCTGAAATTTGGCAGACTCGAGTTAGATGAGAATACAATAGTCTGGTAGTGGAGTTCTGCAGGAGGGACTCTTCAACGGTTGGTCCGATTGACTTGAAATTTGGTACGACACATGCTGGACGGTGGACATGTACTGGAATAGTACAGTCAACAAAAAAAGCTTGTATTAAAAAATGAAATTTTTGACAGTACTTAACTTATTTTAAATTCGCCTCCCGATTCCAGTCCCAACCTATATTAAGTAGTTAGACTCTTAGTCTGCGATGATTATTACAGACTAGCCTTCCGTCCGCAGCTTCGCCCGCGGTAAATTAATTTTCCCATAGGAAAAGGTATTTTCCCACGGTAAAAAGTAGCCTATGTCACTCAGTGATAATGTAGCTTTCTAACGGCAAAAGATTTTTTGAAATCTGTCCAGTAGTTTCGGAGCCTATTGAATGCAAACAAACAAACAATCAAATTTTTCCTCTTTATAATATTAGTATAGATATAACTCTACGTACTTTTTTGACAACCGAATAAAAGCGTTCTTCATTTTCATTTCTATAACCCTTACTCTTTCCAATTGGTTAGAATATGGAGGCACAGCATACTCCAGTACCAGGCCATACAGGAGTCCCGCCACCTGCAATATTACGCAAGGCTACATAACAAGGATATGTCACAAAATAGTACATTGCACCCCCGAAGGCGGTGAAATAAATGTTTCAGATCGCAGGAACCGGCGCACGAGCCAACCGCGAGGGCGATAAACATGCGATCTGACGCTTTCTTTAACACCGCCCAAGGTACCTACACAATTTTACGTCTTCCCCTGGACAGGAAGTGGAAATTTCCGCTCACGTAGCGGGCGGTAAATTGGTATTTATGGCCCGGGTGACGCAAAAATACTTACGAAATATAATAAAATAAATAAATAATAAATATCTTGGGACAAATTACACCAATTGACCCAGCCCCAAACTAAGCAAAGCTTGTACACACAGCAAAGCGAATCGGTGAGCACCCTAGTTATCCACGTGTGTCATTCTATACACACATCCGCACTTATCCGCTGCCTTATTACGCACACAACAAAATGCCCTATCTGTGCTAATTGTGTTTTCTGACTACCTTCACGCATAGTTATTCAAACCTGCTGGTATTTTGTTCAATGGAAGCATAATTTTGCCACCAGTATTATAAGCGTGGTGGCTCAGGTGTATTGACCTAGAGTTATGAAACCTAAAGAACCGGGTTCGAATCCTGCACAAGTGTATCTTTTTTGTTTTCAATTTTAAATTACTAATCTCAAAATAAACTCACGTTTACCTAAAACAAGAAAAAAAGGACGTAAAAGAATAAAACAATAAAATGCAATTATTGGTTCAAATTGTTTATTGCAACATTTAATTTTTATTGTATTAGCCTCTATTTGTGTTATTATTATTATTACCAAAAGTAATTAAATTAGCTAAATAAAACTGCACACTTTTCCTTATAGAATAATATTCATAAAATAACACACACTTGAGAGGCCAGTATGATTTTATGTTTACTAAAAAGTCTTATGTCACTAACATAATAATTATCTTGCAAATTGAATACACAACCATAATAGGGCTATTTTTAAGATGACACATAATTAATATCTTAAATTCTGGTTTATTAGGTTTAAGTCTGATAAAGATGAACGAAACGTTTTATTTGCGGACGTGTAAGTCATTGGTGAAATGAATAGACATGTTAAATGACAGCCATTAACAATAACATCATTTCACACTGGGTTATAATCTCCACTGAAGCGACTAAGCTACCTATCTCGATTTGGTTTGGATTTGGACACCAGGGCCTCTATTCGGCGCTGACACGCCCAAGCTATTACCAACCATTTGCAGTGCCTAACGTTTAATTTGCTATTCGGGGTCGCCCAAATGTCAGTTTGCCGAACACAATCCGAAGAGAACGCGATGCGTTTTTAGTAAGCTATTCGGGGCGCCTCGTCATTTTTGTTGGGGATTTTCAACAGCTGTCAAAGTGTGTCAGAAAAAAGAGGAGTTCTGACCGCATATCCTATCAAATCTATAACGCGTTATCTAATAATTATCTATTCAGTGCGATCACATCAAATTGATCAAAATTTAAGCCATAATTAAGAAAAACTAAAACCCCCGAATCCCCAAGTAATCCGAGCCTTTGCAACATAATCGCAGATCGCACAACGCATGGTCAGGCTAGCTGTCAATTTTGGAATTCAATGTGTCAAATCGCCCACTGATTGCCTCACTGATGGATGGAGCAAAGGTGGATGAAAAAGGTTCCAATATTACGTGCGGCTTACTCACGGCAAACATCATTTTTTTATTAATTCGATCGAAAGCTATCCCAAATTATTAAGCGTAAAAAAATATCGATTTTGAATCGAGGAAATATATCTGGAAAACTCAGATTGTTGTGTAATTCGGTAAACAAAAACGGTCTGTGCAAGGTGAGGTGAATCCGCGATCTCAGGGCAATTAATTTGTTTTCAATAATTCTATCGAAACCTATCCCCAATTAAAAAGCATAAAAAAATAGCGATTTTGAATCGAGACCATGAATGTGGAAAATTAAAATTGCTACGTAATTTGTGAAATAAAAACATGATGAGGTCATTGAACTACTATTCATGAGGTGTTAAGATCGGTCACCATTTTTAAGTTTTTTTATCAGTTCGTCCCTCAAAGCAAAGGAAAAAACACGTCTCCTATTTGGTCTCGAAACGTCCGTCTAGGCCTTCCCCTCCCAACTTTACCATTCACACTCCCCACATATGTACATAGATCATATTGTTTTGATAGGATTTATTAAAGTACATACAAAAAAACACTGCATTCCGATTTAATAAAGGATATATGTTAATTTTCCAAAAGTTTAGCTTATAATTAATAAAATTCTCATCAACTCAACATATTGAAGGTCTGATTTATAGAATTAATAGTCATCATTTCCATAAAGGATAATAAATCTAATAGTTATTGAAAGGAGAGTTCATTAGAGTAGAAACTGTGTCGGTATTATAGATCTTTAATTAGCACCATTTTTAGTGCATAGTTTTTCAGCAACATGATTCTTCATGAAGGATTATTTTGTTAGCTGGTGGCGTAAGGGTGGGAATAGGGGAAGGATGGAGTCCCACGCAGGGCCATTGTGGCCCCAGTACCGTCTGTAATACTGATACATTTCTAAGTAAGAATAGCCCAGTTAGGTGGCAAATTCATTAGCTATTTTTAGTGTTTTCAAATGTTAGTTTAATGTAATAGGAGGTAACAGGAAATAACTCTCAAAGAACTTTTATTAGCTATAGTAATGATTGATAATTCGCATATTTAATGTATAATGGAGAGCATGCCAAAATATTAATTTTATTTTGAAACAAGATAGTTGCATAAAGGCCGCAGGCAGACAACACAGGGAAAGCGGTGACAGTACAGATCTTGAGAACTTCACGGGTATATACAACTTTAAACTTCAAAACGTGTGATAGTAAACAGGCAAAATGGTTAATCAGATGATTCGAGTTTTAGAAAGTCAAACTATGCATTCAAGCGCAAATAAGTAAAGTATTTTCATGAATATCAAAACAAGAGATAAAGGGCAAACTATATCAAAAATCGGTTTAGCTTTTTGGAATGGCATTCTCTAAGCATGAACAAGCAGACATAGAAAATGTTAATAAAAGTCTGTCAGCAGTCATTTTGTCTTGGCAAGATGTTTTAATTCAAATATTTAAAAAAAAACTAGAAAAGAAAGGCATTTAAGTGTAACATAATTGTTTGATATCATTAATTTATCATAATAAAGTTATAAAGAATAATAACACAGACAAGATAAGTAGACAGATTCAGTAGGTTAAGTATAATAAGTTTAATGTAATAGGAGGTAACAGGAAATAAGTCACAAATAAGTTTTATTAGTTATAGTAATGATTGTTAATTACATTAGTTCGCATACTAGCATGCCAAAATATTAATTTTATTTTGAAATAAGATAGTTGCATAAAGGCCGCAGGCAGACAACATTGGGAAAGCGGTGACAGTACAGATCTTGAGAACTTCATGTGTATATGGTCGTAACTTTTCGCCACTCCGTCTGTGCATTTAGCATCCAGGCATGTTTCAATGATTGAATTTAAAACCCGACAATACTGTTCGAACTTCCAGACAGTTGGAGTATCTGTAAACAAAATAAATGTTCATTTTGTTTATATACAACAGACAGACGATGTACAGAAAACAAATTCAGGTTATAGTGAGATTATTACATGAAGGAAATTACAGCCTAGATAATTGTTCATGAAAATTCTTAGAGTGAATAGGCTAGCAACACATTGGTTTTACAAATTTATACAGAGGAAAGTATTGTTTGTTTGTTTACATTGAATAGACTCCGAAACTGGACCTGGTATTGATCCAGTACTGGACCAATTTGAATAATTCTTTCACCATTAGAATCCTACATTATCCCTGTTAAAACATAGGCTATATTTGATTCCACACAGACAAAGTCGTAGGCAGAAGCTAGTTATACATATTTAACTACCCTTGAAGTCTGACAAGATAATCAATGAAATAGTAACAAACAACAATGAATAGAAATGATTTAAGTGATTATATATATATTGCAAGTGGGATGTATTGAAATACTAGTGTTAACATGCAACATTGTCAGCATACAAATTGGTTGTCATTCTTATATATGAGTATGTAAGTTCCTGGCATAAAAGTTTAGTCTATTTTAATTTAAACCTGCATGGTATTATAAGTGCTAAATTTCAACTTGGACAGAGTCATAAATATAATGAACAATCAGCGACTAGTAGTTCTTTAACTTATGTACATACCATCACACCTAAATTTCCGTAGGGGTAAACAGAAACTACTTTTGTACATGTCTGACATACTTTACCATGTTACAGAAAATATATTATATGACTATCAATAATAAAAATAAATTATTGGTTAAGGTAACTTACTTTAGGAGTTCAGTAGATTGGTCTACAGGTTTCATTTAAGTTCGGCTGTCAACCTAAGATCCGTAGTATTTTAACATAATGTGACACGGTTCAAGATGTGTGAAGGACAGTTGCATCCTTGTTATTCATGTAATAATTCACTTTGGCACATTTAGTACCTTGATTGCAATCTGGAAATAGAAACGTACAATTATTGATTAATAAGTCACAGGGACACCAGTAGTTAAATTTAGTCCTTTTCGAAACGAAATTAAGTTCCTTACCAAAAAGTATGTTTAGAAAATAAATAATAAAATAGATGAATAACCGGTACTAACCTGTAATATAACAAAGGATAGTTGTTGATTTAGTTCATGATGCCGACAATGATTCATAAAACATTTTGATTGAATATGAGATATATAATAGCATATTAATGTATACATTCTCATATTGGCTTTGTTCGAACGAAATATTTATCAATCAATAACGTACCTATACCATAATGCACGGAATGTCATAGACAGAAGATGACAGACAGATACGCTAGGATTAGAAACTTTTTTTTAATTATGACAGCTAGTCAGTTAGAAAAGCAAAGGGGTTTGTGCCCATACAGTAAAGTCGTAGGATAATTAAATGAATTTTATAATCATCAAAGGCGGTAGAAACATTTTATGACATGTTTTAGCGTTGTCTTAAATAAAATAGCGTTGACAAGTAGAGTGATCGTGCGTGACAGTTCAAACGGTTGATTGGCTAAGTAAAGTTTTTGGAAGAGGTGCAAATTATATTTTTTTTCGACAGTCGACGTCTTAATAATCGAGGAACTGCAACTCTTTTATTTTTATTTCCTATCATTAATTAGAAATAATTTTTTAAATGCTCGATATGACATTTGTGAGATTTAACGGCCGATAAGCTCTGTTGCCTAGAACTAGCTTGTAATAAAAAAAAACTACGTCAACTGTCACGTTTGACATTGTCAAAAAATAATACCGCGGTTCTGTTTATTTGCATTTGCGTGTAATCAGTGTTAGCAGTGTGTTTTTAATAATATTTCAACGACCTCAGCACAACCTCCTGCCTTTCGATATTGCCGCACTTCTCTTCGACCTTTGCACGATATTTGGACTACGATTTCAGCTACTATCGACGGCTTAGGCACTTCTTCTTGGACAACGTTTTTCTGCTTTACGGCGACCCCCGCCTTGACTGTTGGACTGATTTTTTTAATACTGAGGCTTCGCTATTGATCACAAAATGAGCGAATTTGTACGAGCGGATTCAAGAAACTTGCCACACATGGATATGTTCATGATATTGGAATATTTCTACACAAACGATAAGCACAATGTTGCTGAAATAAGAGGTGTGAAGACACTCATGTACGTACTGACGAATTTCACAAACATTCTGATGCATATAATAATCATGATTACAAATATTTAACACATACATACATAGTGTATTGTTGTACATCAAATTAAATCAAAATCATTTAAATTTGGTTACAAATAAGCCTGTGCCCAGCAGTGGGACATAAATAGGCAGATGATGATGATGAAAGATCTTGTGTTATAATGTTTTCCATTGCATTTTAGGTCATCAAGAGGTGGTTATGTTGATAACGCAGTAGGTTATGTGGAAATTAAAAGAGGGAACACTGAATGCTTTGTCAGGGCCAAAGTTGTTCCGGAGCACAAAATAAGGATGAAATATTATCTTGTGACTATTCATTTAGAAGAGGCGAATAGTAATATAATTGATGCAACATGTGATGTTTGTTCTGCATCAGCTGGTAAATACTTACACTATAGAGTAAATATTTATGGTTATTGAAGATTATATTTTCATTGATTTGTTTTACTTTCAGGTGGATGTAAACACACATTGGTGGTGTTATATTGGTTACAAAAAAAATCTACAGAACCATAGCTAGTGAGGGAACACAGCCAATATCCTCCAAGGATATTTTTCCACCCAAGAAAAGAGGAATAGAACTAGGACCAAGAGATCCGGAGAAACTCAATGCATTTTATGAAGAATGTAAAAAAAGAAAAATTGAGGACTTTGATTTTGTCATTTTTACCGGATCATGATAATGGTTTAACAAAATGGTGTACATTTGACATGATACTTGATTTTACAACTAAAACTAATAATCACAGTTTTGAAAATTTTAAAAGCAATGTGTCTGTGACCCAATTTGAGATGGTGATTTTTTTCATAATCTATCACATCAGGTATCGTTGGATAGGTCTTTCAGAAATATTTTTGTTAACAAGTGTATATTTATAAAAATAAGGACTAATTTGTACATTTTAAAATAAAACAAACAAAAATTATTGTATTTTTATTATGTCACCTTGCAAATTGACTAAAGCACATTATAACTGCTTCGTCCACATATCAACCAAAAATATGTTTTAGGAAGACCAAGATACATTTTGAAGTTTCCTTAATAATTCTTAAGATATGTGTACGTCCTGACATATTATTCCCTTCCTTTTGTCTCCTTGGTTGAGCTTGACGATGAGGGGCTCTGGGTTCATATCACGTCGGTGTTGATGAACGACTTGCAGTTGAAGATGACAGCTTGCTTGGCATGATTTTTTCAGTAATATTAGCTGAACAGGCTACACATTTTACTGATGGTTTCACCAAAATCATATATTCAAACAAAGCCATTGTTTGAATATATGATTTGGGTCCGAGTCGAAAAATCACACTGGAAAAAAAGAATCAAATTAATTTTACAAACCAGTCCTTTATAATAACTACTAGCTATTATATTGTTTTACACTAACAATTTTGTCAAAATTTTTACTATTTTGGGTTTTTGGTTCCTACCATAGAAAAATTGTTATCACTCAATCTGTCACTTAATTTTTCTTTTTATACAGGTACATAATTTTACCTCTGAATCTGGCACGGTCCCAGGGTAGGGGTATGTTGCAGTAACTGCTTTGAGCCAGATCTTTTGTGTTAGGCTGCTTTCATCATTCAACATTTCCTAAAAATAAGCACATAACGAAGTACATATCAGCGTCCAATTTACACTTAATTTTTTGCCTTAAGAAGAGGAGAGGATTCACCAAAGAAAACAATAGGCGTAGCAATGAACTAAGGTGAATAAATTGTTCACATCTTTTTGTAGTTAACTGTACAATAATGGCAAGGGATAAATATCCTGTGTTTACATTCATAATAACACATTGAACATTTAAATAACCTTGTTAATTAATATAATGAAGAAAAATTACAAATTATAAAATAAGACACCTAGCTGACACTTACAATCTCATGGTATGCTTTGGTTAATATCAAGTTTGCAGTATTTTTTAGGTGTAATTAGCCAGATTTACTTGGGTAGCAATCTTCCTCAATCTGTAAATATAATAAAAGCATTTTACTAGATTCAATAATCTTAATTTCTTACAACAACATTAACTGCAATATACTCACATTGATATGTTCCTCACAGACATATGACTATATGAGTTCCGTTTCGGACAGTTCATTTCTAGAGCTTGGCACCAAGTCGCTTGTAAAGCCTTTGTTAAGCTCAAATATTTGGAAAATCCCGTCTATACTTCTTATATGACGGTACAAAGCATTGGAGTACATCCCTGTAATACTTAATTTCCTCTGCAGTGCTTTGGGGATCGTCCAAATCCATTACACTCGTGTGGAAGTACAAAAGTCCAAGAAGCAGTGCCTAAGTCGTGGAAAGTAGCTGAAATCGTAGTCCAAAATATCGTGCAAAGGTCGAAGAGAAGTGCGGCAATATCGAAAGGCCGGAGGTTGTGCTGAGGTCGTTGAAATATTATTAAAAACACACTGCTAACACTGATTACACGCAAACGCAAATAAACAGAACCGCGGTATTATTTTTTGACAATGTCAAACAGTTGACGTAGTTTTTTTTTTATTACAAGCTAGTTCTAGCCAACAGAGCTTATCGGCCGTTAAATCTCACAAATGTCATATCGAGCATTTAAAAAATTATTTCTAATTAATGATAGGGAATAAAAATAAAAGAGCTCCAGTTCCTCGATTATTAAGACGTCGACTGTCGAAAAAAAATATAATTTGCACCTCGTCCAAAAACTTTACTTAGCCAATTTTAGGGGCATTACATTTTATTCGGCTGGCAATTTCAGCGCAACGTTTGCCAAACAGAGGCTTTGTGTTTTCGACGCATGGATGCCAATCCTATGCCGTACCTATGACGAAGTGCGCCGTTACAGCGCCGAATAGAGGCCCAGGGCCCATCGATGACATCCAACCCCATAGCCTAAAGTAACACTGCCACTCGTTCTGCACTGTAAAACATTACTGTGTTTATATATTTAATTAATTAAGTTAATATATTTCGTCTTCATCACTAAAAATCACTACATTTGACTTTGATTGATGTAATAATCAAAGTCAAGATATTCACGAGCAAAGCTGTCTTCTATGCTGGTCCGTTAAAGCATGTTTTTTGCTGGTCTACGGCAATGCAATCCTGCAGCATGCAGATGGTTTGGTTGCGGCAACTACATAATGTCCAAACCAAATGGCAGGAGATGAGGCTTCAGGTTTAGGCCCAGAACGAATATTTTTATCGTGTCCGAAGTCTGCGTAAGGGTGAATCCATAATGGCACAGTATTCCGCTGCAAAATAAATGAAGTTTAAATAAAAACATTTTTCGTCAAAGAAAGTTGTTTAAAACATTACCGATAAAATAATAAGTCATTGTTTTTAACACCGTTTGTCTACTTACCCATATCAAAAAACGCCTAGCGATTCCTTATATGAATAGTTATATTGTTTTGCTCTTTTCAACAAAGATAAATGAAAATCCATGTTTTGCAAATCACAAGGTATTCGAAAGGCAAAATTAAACAGTTCGTAAGTATAACACACGGTTCATCCCGCAGCTAATAATGGCTGCCAGCGGTGACAGTTGTTTGTTCACAAAATCATATTATTAGAAATTTGAGGGTAGAAAACACTTTATATTGTTTAAGACGATAACGACCAAAATAGCCATCAGCTAGCAACTCTTAAACTCCAGTAAAAAGAGTCATACCTATTAATAATTATATTAAAAGAAAACACAATGCGTTTGCGTTTTTAACATACTATATAAGAGTAAAATTAAACATACAACAGACTGCAACCACCATAAAATTAAATAGTTACGGAAAAAAATAAATTATAATTTCAACCTTATTTCAAAGCACGTAAAACAGCTATTTACACAAATTGCAATACAATAGTCGCAGATTGAACATAATTCATAAATTCACCATGTAACTTGCATACCTCGGTGGCCTAGCGGTCAAAGACAGGTCGAAGATTTGACTTCTGCTTTAGTGAACCGGGTTCGTATCCGAAGAAAACGGAATATAAAATAGTAAATAATAAAATGTCATTTTTGGATGTTATTTCAATGGCCATGCTGGTTGTGAGGAATATTGCTTTGGAATTGGAATCTCAGACTTGTTGAGAAATAATAATATAACATCGTCGCATCAGTGAGATGGTAACTACTCTTCGCTAGTAATAATAGTTCAATGCGTGGGATTGCATAAATTTGAAGATTCAAGGTCGAAGGAAGCTTCGATTCGGTTCTCTCGCTTACACTGGGGATGACAATATCCAATGTAAGATTAGGTAAAATATTTTTAGGACAGTCTAAATAAAAAAAATACTTTTACATTATTTTTGCAGAAGTAACTGAAACCGGAGATATTGCATTTTCAGCCTTTGAGTGTGACACGATACCGGGGGGGATTATTTTCATTTAATTTGTAATTATTTTTTACTTAATTTATTATAAACTAACTTAAATAGTTGTAACTTTCTTCATTGTTATTTTATAGTTAGTTCTTGTTTATTCAATAAACAGGTAATTTACAGCGACATTGCTCATTCATCTTGTTGCTAAAAAATCTGTACTTAGGAGGTAGATTTTATGATCGAACTCACTCACACATTCACATGTCATAGATTCTACTTAACGTTCATTTCGATACTCAACACGCATAGACGTGTGCGTGGCTGTGCTAACCGCATTATTTTGCTGTGTGTACTATGGGTACCAGGCAACGGATAAACATACTTATATGATGTAGATAAATACATAATTAAATACGTACAACATCCATGACTCGGGCACAAACATTCGTATTCATCATACAACTGTCTGCCCCTACCGGGATTCGAACCCGGGACCTCTAGCTTCATAGTCAGGGTCAGTAACCACTAGGCTATTCGGTCGTCATATAGAACATAGAACCTCCACTTATTTTGGTTACGGACTCGTGCCAATGTTACAAACTGTCGAATTACACTCCACCATAAGGTCGGCCGCGGGGCTCCTATTTCCAATCGGGTTGCCAATACCTAACGAACCTAACCTAATTTTAGTATCTCTTGTGAGGATTTTTATAACAGTGGGACGAGAGCTATCAGAGCGACCAAAGGGCGCGCAGTTATCGCTTAACGAATTCGAAAATATATGGCTATTCAACGGAAGGGGAGGGAACGCCGCAGCCTTTTGGGCACCGTGCCACGGGTTGCCATTTTGGATTTTAGTTTTAATTAAGTTATTCAGTTTATCTATTTGCTTGTTATTTATAATTAACCAGGTACAGCCAGCATCAGAAACTGATAAACTTCTGGAGAGCTCAAAATGATCTACGCACCCTCTTAAATATTACCTTCGCGATAGAGTCGTGATGATGAGTTCTTCTACCTACCTACTGATAATCAACTTTTGATGCTCATGTAGGTGATTAGTTGAGACGTTGTTTCAAAGAAACGCGACCATCAAATGGTCGATGTTCTGACAAGAACAGTTTGTTTTGTTTGCTTCGTTATCATCGTCGTCACACACACGCCGCATACATCGAAGTCCGGAGCAACGTGTTGACGCTTCGACGGCCGCGCGCAGAAAAGATCGTGCTCCACGTAACCTCGCATTTTATAGGCGCGTGAGAGCGAGACGACGCGACAGGCTTATAGCTCGCACACTGCCTGCGCCGTATTGGCCCGTTGCGACTCGCGCGAGATGCGCGCTACTAGTTAATAAGTGTGCTATGTAAATATTCCTTAGTCGTAAGTTTACTGTAAATAAAACTCACTCTTCATCTTCTCCTTCTACATATACAACTAAATAAATAGGAAGTTTAATTGCAATCCTCAAGCAACCCACACTACCTAAACACTTCCTAAAGTGGTGACCCCCAGAAGAACACATCAAGAAGATGACGCATCCTGAAGCTGAAGCCGGCGTACAGAAGCCACAGCAGCCTCCGCTACCAGCTCACCAACATCTACCAGCCGTCGACACACAATTCCTCATCGACGAGCTGAGAAGGATCGGCCAGGAAATCGCCGAATTACGATCGCGACATAGTGACCACCGTCACAGCAGTCGCCCTCGCCGTTCGCAGTCGAAAACTAGAAGCCGCAAGCCCTCTCCCATGCCGTACTGCCACAACCATCATCGCTACGGTATGGACGCGAAGACGTGCACACCACCGTGCAGTTTCAAGCCCATTCCATCGCCGTCGGAAAACTGAAAGTAACGCTGGCTGCGGCGGAAACCGGCGTTACTGAACATTCACACCGCCTTTTCGTAACCGACAGGGTTACGAAACTCACTTTTTTGGTCGACACTGGAGCCAACGTCTCCGTGCTACCTAAAAGAAAAGGCTCACGCGAACAACCACTGCCGTTCCAACTCTACGCCGCCAACAACACCGTCATTCCAACCTACGGCGAGAAGTCAATCGAACTCGACCTCAGCCTCCGAAGACCGTTCCGATGGAAATTCATCATCGCAGACGTATCGAAGCCAATCCTGGGTGCAGATTTCCTCCAATTTCACAACCTCATAGTCGACATCAAGCATCGCAGACTCATCGACGGCAAGACGCATCTTTCATCGACCGCTCAAATATGTGCCGCGGACATACCTACCGTTCGCAGCATAGACGTGCACGATGCCTACCACAAGATCCTCGCCGAATACCCAGGTGCAACCCGAATCACGTCGATGAAGTTATCTGCGAAGCACAAAGTCGAGCACGTCATCGAAACAACAGGCCCGCCCCTTCACTGCAGGCCACGCCCCATCGCACCACATCGCTACGAACAAGTTAAAAAAGAGTTCCAGAATATGATTAACCAAGGCCTATGCAGACCAAGCAAAAGCCCTTGGGCATCACCTCTTCATGTCGTGCCGAAGAAAAGCGGAGAATTACGCGTGTGTGGTGACTACCGCAGGCTCAACGCCATCACTAAGCCTGATCGGTATCCCATACCACGCATACGCGACTTCACCTACCAGCTCGCCGGGAAGCAGATTTTCTCCACGCTCGATCTCAATCGCGCCTACCAACAATTACCTGTCAGCGAACAAGACGTGGAGAAAACCGCCATCATCACCCCATTCGGCCTATTCGAGTTCCCGCGCATGTGCCCAGGCCTTAAGAACGCCGGCCAGACGTTCCAACGCTTCATCCACGAAGTACTGCGCGAACTCGACTTCGTATTTCCATTCGTCGATGACCTACTTGTGGCATCAAACGACGAGGAAGAGCACCGAAGACACCTACGCACCGTCCTACAGCGACTAGAAGAGCACGGCATCACTATAAACCCGTCCAAGTGTGTTTTCGGCCAGCCTACTGTCAAATTCCTCGGTCATCAAGTCTCGGCAGAAGGAATACAGCCACCACAAGAAAAAGTCCAAGCCATCATCGACTTTCCGACGCCACAAACCGTCGAAGAGCTGCGACGTTTTCTCGGTATGATAAACTTTTACCGAGAAAACATCAAAGACGCCGCCACCATCCAAGCGCCGCTAAATACCTACTTACACAACGTGAAAAAGCGCGACAAAACTGCGATCGACTGGACCGCTGAAGCAACGCAAGCGTATGAGGCGTGTAAAGACAGCATCAAAAACGCCGCTTTACTCGCCCATCCGTCACACCACGCGACGATTGCTATATTCAGCGACGCAAGCGACAAGACAGCAGGTGCCGCACTCAACCAGTACGTCAACAACTCGTGGCAACCACTGGCGTATTTTTCAAAAAAATTCACCGACGCCCAGACACGCTACAGTACGTACGACCGCGAGCTACTCGCAATATACATGGCCGTAAAACATTTCCGCAAAATGTTCGAGGGACGAGAAATCATAATTTTCACCGACCACAAGCCGCTGATATTCGCTTTTACTAAAACAAGCACGAACAGCGAATCACCGAGACGCACCCGCCAGCTACTCTACATCAGCGAATTTACCACTGACATACGTCACGTCAGTGGGTCGCAAAACGCTGCCGCGGACGCATTATCACGCGTCGAAACAATCACTTGTCCATCGCCAATCAACTACGAGCAACTTGCGCAAGCTCAAGAGAGAGACAGCGACATCATTCAAGCACTCACTCTACAGAGCAATTTATCCCTCAAGCAAGTTACTCTGCCTGCATCGAACACCAAGCTACACTGCGAAACATCAACGCCATACCTACGTCCATACCTACCCGAAGAATACCGTCGCATCGCATTCAACTCAGTACATAACATCAGTCATCCCGGAATCAACACAACAAGAAAATTAATCGCGCAACGCTACTTTTGGCCCGCCATGAACACGGACATCGGCAAGTGGGCAAAAGTATGCGTACAGTGCCAACGCGCTAAAGTACAGCGCCACACAGCAAGCCAACCATCAATTTTCCCGCCAACCGAACGATTCCAGCACGTACATATCGATATCGTTGGTCCGCTACCTACCGCGGCCAGCGGTCATCGATACCTACTCACGATGATCGACCGAGCGACGAGATGGCCCGAAGCTTACCCACTGTGCGAAATAACCGCTGAAGACGTCGCGAAAGCCGTCTACGAAGGTTGGATTTCCCGCTTCGGCTGCCCAGCAACAATAACATCCGATCAAGGCCGTCAATTCGAAAGCCGAGTATTTGCTTCTCTGTCTCGCTTACTCGGCATAGAAAAGACGCGCACAACATCGTACCATCCGCAATGCAACGGAATCATCGAACGCTGGCACCGATCTCTAAAAGCCGCGTTAAAAGCAAGACTGCAGACCGCAAGAAGCTGGATCGACGAGCTACCAACCGTACTACTCGGAGTACGCGCCGCGATGCGGAGCGACACCGGCGTAAGCGCAGCCCAACTCACCTACGGATGCAACGTACGCTTACCCGGCGACTTCCTAGCAACAACCCGCGAGCGCGATGACGTCACTTTAGACTCCGCCTATGTCGATCAGCTGCGAACATCGTTAAGAAACCTGCAACCAACACCGAATCAGCCGCATAGCAACACGAGACCCACATTCGTGCACCGAGACCTGCAAACGTGCGAACACGTATTCGTACGCGTAGACGCCGTAAGGAAGCCGCTACAAGCACCTTACGACGGACCCTACCGCGTGCTAAAACGAGATAGCAAGATATTTACGCTGCAGCTACCTAACCGGCAAACTAATATCTCGATAGACCGACTCAAACCTGCCTACACTATCGCCGACGCCGAGCAAGATCTACCTACAACTGCAACTGCGAACACCTGCAACAATCTCAGCACAACATCGAGCGCGAACGGCAACAAACAAACTTCAACATCTAACGTCAACCTGAAACAACAAACCGCAGGAAACAACCCTACACCTACTAGCGACAGCAAAACAACTCGCCGAGGCCGCACCATCCGCCTGCCGGTACGCTTCGCTTGAGGGGGAATCCTGTAGGTGATTAGTTGAGACGTTGTTTCAAAGAAACGCGACCATCAAATGGTCGATGTTCTGACAAGAACAGTTTGTTTTGTTTGCTTCGTTATCATCGTCGTCACACACACGCCGCATACATCGAAGTCCGGAGCAACGTGTTGACGCTTCGACGGCCGCGCGCAGAAAAGATCGTGCTCCACGTAACCTCGCATTTTATAGGCGCGTGAGAGCGAGACGACGCGACAGGCTTATAGCTCGCACACTGCCTGCGCCGTATTGGCCCGTTGCGACTCGCGCGAGATGCGCGCTACTAGTTAATAAGTGTGCTATGTAAATATTCCTTAGTCGTAAGTTTACTGTAAATAAAACTCACTCTTCATCTTCTCCTTCTACATATACAACTAAATAAATAGGAAGTTTAATTGCAATCCTCAAGCAACCCACACTACCTAAACACTTCCTAAACTCACTGTACCTACTAGTGCATGGGGGTAAATTCGAAAATTACATAATCTGGCAACGCTTACCTAGGAGCTCCAATGTCTTGGCTTCTAGATAAGCCAGATTATAATATAGCATTGTGCCCCGTTTAGTGGATATAATATATCCACGATTTTCGAAATTCTCCCAATTTCAAATTTACCCCAACCGCACCTTACATGTATTGTATCTAATCTGAATTTCTATGAACATAATACAACAATACGTACCGATCTATAAGTAGCTATCTACACATTTTCGGTAACGGCTTCTGGTCTCAACCAATTAGTTTAATACTTATTTATTTTTTCATTAAATATAAAAAATATACTAAGGTAATTTAGTTGCTCTTAAAATGTCAACTAAACTGTATTTACAGACTTGAATCTATAGTATATTTTATTTACTAGCTTCTGCCCGCGACTTCATCCGCTTAGAATTATCAATTGACATGTTCATCGCTATCCCGCGGTAACTATGCAATTTTCTGGGATAAAAAGTAGCCTATAACCTGACCGGTGATTTTCTCAACAGATCACTAAAGTTTGCATCAAAATCCGTTCAGCCGTTTTCACGTGATGCGCAGACTATTACGTATATATTATTATTGTATGTTGTGAGTGAACCTTACCGAAAATGTCATAAACAGGACGCGTGCGCCGAACGGGTACAGGAAGTACTCCTGGCCCAGGGCAGTTCTCCTGTGGGGTAAGCAACACTACAGATATAAAACCAATCATATAGCAGTCATACATAATATCATACGCTAACTTTATAGGTTATAATCACGGATCCGGGATTCCCGGCCACAGCTTTACTTTTCGGATTTTTCTGTGTTCTAATTTTCAGTGTCTTTTAGAAATTTAACTTCTAACGGTAAAGCCATAAAAATAAACATAAAAAATCAGGAAGTAAAAAATTCTTGATTCATTTGATAGCACATTCCATTTGTTGTCACGACTAGATGTCGGGGCGGTGAAGAGGTTAAATGAAATAACAATACATCTATACTAATATTATAAAGAGGAAAAATTTGATTGTTTGTTTGCATTGAATAGGCTCCGAAACTACTGGACCGATTTTAAAAATTCTTTTGTCGTTAGAAAACTACATTATCACTGAGTGACATAGGCTACTTTTTACCGCGGGAAAATACCTATTCCTACGGGAAAATTAATTTATCGCGGGTGAAGCTGCGAACGGAAGGCTAGTGTAAAATAAATAAGTCTCGTGATACGCACCCGGTTAGTTCATCATCTTGAGGGTAAAGAGGCCTGTACCAATGTCCATAATCTCTCTTATAATCATCATAGAACTCGTATGTTATGTCGTCCATAATTAAATCATCTCTATAGTAATCCTGAGCCTCTTTATTTGTGGGATGCAGGAAAATACCTGCCCAGAAAAATAAACGACAAACGCTTATAGAGTAAGACCCCAGGGCCACCAGGCATCACGTATTTTCTGACGAAGGAAATGTGGACGATAGAGTAGTGCTAAGAACGCACGCCTACCTGCTATCTTCCACATTTCCTTCGTCAGAAAATACGTGACATCTGGTGGCCCTGGGATCTTGGACTAGTATGGATAAAATAGTCAAAGCTAGTTTGGAAGTTATCTCAGGAAAACTGTAGGTACGTTCTGCACAAAAGGACGTCACCGCCATTGTTTTCATATTAGGTATCATGGAGATACGCTCTTTTATGTTAGCGGCTCAGCGGTCTACGGGACCATCTCTATGCGGGGCCCGAAACGCACTTATAAGTGAATTAATTAATTAATTAAATTAATTAATTAGTTAATTAGGTATGTATAAAAATTATGCCTGTTTAGTGTCGTGGCAAGTCATTGC
Organism: Pandemis corylana; assembly: GCA_949127965.1. Taxonomy (NCBI): domain Eukaryota; kingdom Metazoa; phylum Arthropoda; class Insecta; order Lepidoptera; family Tortricidae; genus Pandemis; species Pandemis corylana. The sequence goes on along the minus strand of OX421857.1, from coordinate 16,046,750 downwards.
ACAAACGCAGAGCTTGCGTTGTTATGGTTATTTGTGCAACAAGGGAGCAAAGTTTATTTTTGGTGCGAGTGTTGATTTGGAATCCTGAGTAGGTACAGCAAGGGATTTAAAGACACGAGATTAAAAAAACTTGATCTCGCGTTATACACATTCCATTTCACCTCAGCACCGAGAACATTTTGTCTGAAGTGAAAATAATACAACAAGGCAGATTTAACCAAATCGTTTGTTTTACAAAATGCCTAAATATACTAGAAGTAGGTAGCTTACTAATACCTATCTCCGTTCCAATTTTGATCTAAATCCGTCCAGTCATTCAAACTCAAACTATTTATTAAATAAATAAAATAAATAATAATAATTAAATAAATAATAATTTTATGTTTATTGCATAAAAATGTTGTGACAAGGATGTTAGTATGTAGGTATATAGTTTCAAACATTTGTACCCTGTAAGGGCACATCAATTTTTAATAAAATAATCTTAAAACTGAAACTTATTATTATAATAACAGGAATAATAATATTAGTATGGCACTTGCACTTAGTAACTAATTAGACGTACGAGCAACAAATTAATAGCACAGGGCGCCGCAAGGTAGTCTTTACAATACATTATACACTAGCTGTTGCCCGCGACTTCGTCCGCGTGTGTTTTTGTGATACTTACGGCTTTTCTCGATGTCAAAATTATTATTATTATGACTATTAACTTCGTCACATGAACCACTGAAAGTATGTACGAAACTATACTTTTAGAATTACGTCATGAAAATAATAATTTGCGACACGGAATCTTGAAAAAAAATCAAGTGCAAACTGGTTAATGACTCGTCACATTTATTTATACTTTATTGTACAAATAGTTTTATTTATAGTTTTGTTTATAGTTTCTTTATTCAAAAAAGCTAAGTACAGTTTTAATTACATCACTATTAATTTCGCCAAACTATGACGCTTATTGGCGAATACTGCGCTCACTTTAACGATATTTGTACCCTGATTAATTTAAAAAATTAAATCTATTCTAACCAAATAATACATAAATGTTTACCTGTTTTTACCTTACGACTAACAATTCATTTACTAATCCGTTTTAATTAATATTTTGCGACTCAATTTTTTCTAGCAGAAGCTTTTTTAATTTATTTTCTTGGTTTAAGTAGGTACGTAATTACAGATTATTAACACTTATTATCATTCTACAAATTAATTACCTACAGGGGCCTTGCCATAGTTGCCATGATGTCTTAATGCGATTCAGTTCAGGTTCGCTCGCTGTCAGATTCATACTAAAAGCACCAACTTTTCACAATAAAATTCTGACATGTTCGTAGCGCAGGCGTAAACGCGCCCTTTGATTTTGCTTTTTATAGGCAAAGGTACCAAGAACATACAGCCAAGCGTTTCACGCCGCCCTCATATTAATATCAGGCTATCAAATAAGAGTGCGTTCAAAAACCGAACGCGTTGTGAATAATTGCGCAATAAATAAAAACAAAAGTAACGGTATTGCATATTGAACTTTAGGTGTTAGGTAAAGAACACAATTTAGGACGCCAATTTAGGTTGATTTAGGTTTGACAAAAATTTCTTCGTTGAAAAAATGCCTGTACAGCATGTAATTATTATATTAATGTTTTTTCACAATTGACACGCTTTTCCGGCTATTTGTCTTATGTACATTTGTATCTATCTATTTTCTTCGTAGTATTATTATGTTTGTAACTATTACCAACTACTTATACCGAAGAAAGCTGATTTTCTTGAGTTCCGCTATTTTGTGCGTAATCACCTCAAAAATCAAATTTCAAGAAAACTGAGAAATTATATTTACCTGTATTAAATTGGAAGTATTATGTAGTAACTTTAAAATGTTACACTTCATTGGCTTTTATTGTATAGGTGTATGAAGTTAATTAATTTTAAACACAAAACCCTCTTTTTTGCATCTCTGGATGAGATTTAAAAAAAATGCTAAAACAGGTATTTCTTTATTTTTATTACTAAGCATTTATTCTGAGTTTCATGCTTCTAGAACAATCTAATTTTCTTTTTTCATACAAACTTTAACCCCCCTTTTCACCCCCTTTTTCCAAAATTTTCCAAAATTTCTGTAGCCTATATCCTATTCTGAATTAATTGGAATCGATTTGCGAACATTTCATCAATATCCGTTCAGTAGTTTTTACGTGATGCTCAGTCAAACAAACAAACAAACAAACAAACAAAAATTTTAAAAATGGTTTTAATATGTTCAGTTACCGATTTTAAGTCACCCTGGTCGGTTTTTTTTTTTAAATCTTCAATGTACAGATTTTTTGGTCTCAACGATTTTATTATATGTATAGATAATATGTAGAGATAAATTTCAGCGTAGAGAAAGAAAAAACATACACAATTACAAACTTTCGCATTTATAATATTAATCATAAAACAGATGACCTAACAGGTACTCACCGGGAAAATAACAACTTTTAGGAACAAAGTTTGTTTTGTTAAAGAGATAGATATCTCTATTACCTCTTTTTTTTCCGAATCTTGTAAGGTAATGGTAGTCCTAAAACAATAATAACGAGTAATTAGAGCCTGGCCGCTATTTATTACTACGAAAAAGACAGAGAGGTCACCATAGATAACAGACACTTACAATACCTGGAACTTATATGAATAGAGACTGGTGAAACACACCCTCAAACTAATAGCGTACTATAAATAAAGAACCATATTTCTCCTGTTCAATGCCATCCTGAATGGAGTACCTATATAGGTAGTTTCATAGTCTGATACGCTTCAGTTAATGCGTAAATGTACGTCAAAGAAATGAAAACAATTGGCATTGTTAATTTTTTTTTGTATGCTCCAATTCAAAAACCATTTCGAGGAAAACCATCAATTATCCGATTTATCTTGTCCGATTTCAAAAATATTTTATGATTACAGATATTTTTGTAAAAGTACTTTTAACCTTTGTTTGACATAACGACGGTTTTTAGACATAATCCAGCATTGAATGTTTGCCACAAAAATGGAAAAAAAAGTTTTACTATGGGAACTGTCACCTGTCACGACAAAACCACAGACAAAGCCGTTTTTTTATTAATGGCTGAACGAAGGCGATTGGGATTCTGTCTAAATTCACGAACTATCAAACAGCGAAAAAAAATTATTACTAATTAACAAAGCTACGTAAAATCATGATATTCAAATTAGTTGCTTGAAATAGTCCATTTTATCAAATATAGGTGTTAAAAGCACAGCTTAAAAAAATGAACAATGCTAATTGATTTGACTTACTGTGGTGTTCATCTTGAACAACATAAAGAAAAGAAATCCTTTCATAGTGCCCGGACCGCTATAATTCATGTATATTATCCTCGCAGCTGTTTTTGTAACTGACGATAACATAAGCCCCTGTAACGGATAATGAGTTTTAAGGGTCAGCGAAGCGAACCAGTAGGCTTATTATATTACCTAACTCGCTCGCAATCCCCATCGTGTTCATTTTGACAGTTCTTGTATGAATGTGACAGCTAGCTGATTCCGATGCCGATTGTCAGTCCATACATGAACTGTCAAAATGAACACGATGGCGATTGCGAGCGAGTTAGGTAATAAGCCTACAGATTGCAATAAAGGCAGCGCGAGCAACCTGGGAGGCTGCCATGAAATTCATAGCTCGTATCATGCCATCCATAGCTAATTAAAGTACTACCGATTACATAACGATCGACAATAATTTAAGAAGAAAATCTACAAAAATGATGTCGATAAAACTGCTTGTTCTTCGTACATAACCAAGTTACATTACCAGCACTGGTAAAACTAACATTCGATGATTAATTTGGATTAATTTAGGTTTAGGTGCGGCGGGGTGGCCACCCTTAAGCCGCGAACAAGTTTATTTTAGTTTAGAAATAGTCTTTATTTTACCTTCGAATGTCCCAGTCATGTAACTTGGTTATGTACGAAGAACAAGGGGATAAAACTATTAAAATGCACTAAGTACCTAGTTCAGTAAAATAATAAAAGTATTTTTTTATACTATGTTTTTATAAACTGGCTAAGCAACGAAAATATCGATAATGGACTGCTTTTGGAGAAAGGCATCGTACAAAACACTACGTTGAAAGTTTCCACTCTAGTCTGAGTAAAAGGACCAAAAAATTCAACGGAAACCTACCTAGTTTACGGAGGGGAGTGATCGTTAAAACGTTTACACGCATCTTGTCAGGAACGCAAAATGCCGGAAAAGCAACATATTATAGCAATAAATTCTCACTAGAGATAATAAAATTAGGTTAGGTTCGTTGGTATCTTCAAATGCCCAAAGGGCAAACAGATTAGAAATAGGAACCCCGCCGGGGTTCCGTCAACCTTATGGTGGAGCTGGAGTGTAATTAGTATTTTTTTATAACAGTGGGACCACGGGTAATAGCCGAAGAATCCAGGCATAGAAAACTAAACTTACATTTCTGACATATTGTTTTTCTGGCCTTCTGCATTTCTGGCATTTCGCGTTCCTGACCTTCTGCGTTTCTGGCATTTGGCGTGCTTGGCATTTTGCGTTTTTGGCCTTCTGCGTTTCTGGCTTTTTGTCTAACTGGCATTTTGCGTTACCGACAATATGCGTGTAAAACGGGTTCAAATCATGACGAGATAGTAAAACAAACGGGATTTTGGGGTTTTAGATTGAGATGGAAAAACGTTTGTATATGGAGAGCCACCCAGCATCCTATTTAATTTGAAGTGAGACAAAAATGAGTATGCTGTAAGTTTCCGGTCATAAAAAGCGATAAGACCGCCTACTGTCTACTTTGTTCTTTGTTTCTGTTTTGTTTTGTACTGATTTGTGGTGGTAGGGACTCTGAAATGATAATGAAACACACTAACGTTAGAGGGGACGCTCAGGAAGGCCAGATGCTTGAGCAGCGGCGTCCACAGGCCGAAGGCAGGCGCCGCCACCAGCAGCGGCCGCCGCCGGCACTGCGTGAACAGGCGCGCCTCGTGCCTACCGACAGGGAGGGTTACTGCGAAATCCGATTTTCGAAGTTCCGCTCACACTAACAGTCATGAATTTGAGAGTAAGCGGGACGGACGATGTGAACTCAGAAAATCTCGGAGTAGCCCCTCAGGCCTCACACACACACACACACAGACACACGCAGATGCAAACATTGTACACGGCAAATGTTGTGTCTTTCTGGTAACAAAGGCATCTCTACATTATGTAGCTTTCTTTAATTTAAGCTAATAACTAAATAATTATTATTACACACACACACACACACACATAAACACAAATCACGTCTTTATCCCTTACGGGGTAGACAGAGCCTAAGGTGATAATACCTACAGGCCACGTTCAGCAAGACACTGAGGGCGTATAGGTGGAAAGTGAAATTAAAATAGTGATGGGTTGCTAGCCGCATCGCCCGTAACATGATTCCTGTGATTTTCGCGATATTTATCATTTTATTATTAACTTCAAAAATGTAACTATGCGAACAAACGATACAGGTGTGTTCGATTCGGGCGGGAGCAGGGAATGCTATTCAACCGATTAAATTAAAACGGATATTCTGTCGGTCACGGTTAAAATTCCGGTTGTAACCGGTACATATTTTGCACTGAAATATGCAGATGCCACGCTGACACGTGTCCAAAAACTGACATTTCACACATCAATAACATCAGAAACTATTTCGATGTAAAACCGTGGTCTTTGCGTGGCTCATTCTAGAACAAAACAGTAAGAAACCGACACCCGTGTTTTCTACTGGTCTGGGCGCAGTTCAAATGCAACCACGACAGGGATGTAATAGCGCATGTAACTACCTGATGTGGCAGATGTTGCATACGAGCACCATCAAAGGCGCCAAGCTGAACACCGTGCCCACAAGCGTCACCAACGTAAACTGGGTCACTGGAAACAAAAAGCGAACTCTGTGAGCTCACGTCCCGGGCGATAGCGACTTATTTGTCACTTGTCATTTTTCATAAGTGTTATCGTCGGGGATAGTGCAACACCACGCAACTAGCACTGGTAATTACTGCGTATCTGCGCAACACGGTGTTGTTACACCCATAGGAAAAAGCTGCGTAACTGGCATTGGTTAATACCGCGTATCTAACAAAATGTAGCCAAATTAAGATTTCCCGCCAACGAGCGTAAAATCCTGATTATACCAGTTCCAACCGGTGTAAAGTTGGGAGGTACTAGTAATAGTAGGTACAAATTTGCTAGAATTTTTTGGATTAATATCATTAGTCCATCGGTTCATGGTGAACTTGGGGTACACCCGCCATCCTGACAGTCAAAACGGCGGGTGTACCTTTATATCATAATAACTTTTATTGTGAAGTGGTACACATTTTTTAAAAGTGCTAAATAGTACAAATTTGGTACACTTTTTTGGAGAGTTTTCCTTTACTTCATTTATACAAAATTTGTATGGCGGTAACGGAATGAAACGAATTTTTACCCCAGAAAATGTATGGAATTTTTGGAACATTTTTTCCTCCTATCAGGATTAGTGCTCGTGACTCTGAGGATCCCAGAAAAAAGTTGAGTGTACAACTTTTAATGAAATGGCCCGTTTGGCTGATGGCACGTACTCAAATAGTGGAGCTTCCTGGTCATCATGACTTCGGTGACGGGCTCCAGCCTGTACTCCCGCTCCCAGGCAGGTACTCTTTTATTGACGCGTTTGCCTTGGTTGAAATCAGTCCTAGTATTGAAGATTAATCTGTAGGAAATATTATTACATACATAAATACAAAGATCACGTCTTTATCCTTTACGGAGTAGACAGAGCCCAAGGCAACAAGACCTAAAGGTCACATTTAGCAGGAAATATTATTCACGTTTAGTATGAGTTATCTGTATGTGTATCTGACAATACATACATAATAAATGACGTAATTATCCCTTACGGGGTAGACACAGCCTTTTCTTTATGGTGTGGAAAATGCGCGTTATGCATCCGCCCGGTACGGGTTTACGGTTGTATGTGGGGCTCTCCCGCGACGGCAGGCATACCCACTAAAAACCACACGGATTCCCTATTCAGTCGTATGTAAGGCGTTACGGGAGCACTCGGTGTCACCGCGACGCCCCACGACCACCCCGGGATGGGGTTCCCTCTTCGCGGCACCTGTGCAATGCAGGTTTGGGAAGGCCCGCCCTCCCCCGCTGGTGCCGCTTGGATTTTTTATAGAGGTTGGGGTAGACACAGCCTAAGGTAAGACCTAAATACCACGTTAATCATGATTGTGGGCCTATAGGTAGAAAGGGGAATCAAAATAGTGAAGGTTGCTAGCCGCATCAAGTCCCGTGACAATACAATAATCTTGTAATTAAATTCTGGTGATCCAGCCGGGACCATCTACGATTAAGAAAACTCTTCAATGGTTTGTCCGATTGACTTGCAATTTGGTGCATACCAGCTGTCATTGTCATTGTCAGCTATCTTGCATATGCATTTATGCAAGGGGGCGTCCATTAATTACGTGAGGCATTGTTAAGGATTTTTTGACCCTCCTCCTCCCTTGGTGAGATATCGTAAGATTTTTCTCGACCCCCTCCCACCTACCCCAATCTCACGTAAAATTTTTCAAAACTTGTACCTATTTTGGGTATAAAAGTATTGGATTTATAGACAAATATAATTGTGTCAAATTTTGTCATATTTAATTCAAGATACGTTTTTTATTTTCATTCAAGTTTAATTTAACTTAATTTTCACGCAGTTTTACACCATTTTCTGCTAAAAAAAAAACGTGATATTTGCCAAGACCCGCTCTTCCCCAAGTGAGATTTAGTAAGATTCGGCTCGACCCCCTCCCCCCCCCCCCCCCTAAATACCTCACGTAATTAATGGATGCCCCCCAAGATAGCTGACAATGATGACGACAGCAAAAAAATTGTATTAAAAAATCCTTTTTTTAGGTTATCTATTCGTACCAAAATGTAACACACTTGTGGCTCAGTTTGCAATTTAATTACTTCCACTTACGCTTTAAACATGAGTAGGAATGGTATTGCGATTTGCCTGATCAGCAGGGTCGAAAACAGCATGAAGAACACCTCGTCCAAGCAGGTGAACGGGCCGCAGTGCGTGAGGCTGTATAAGGCGCGACGCTTTGTCCAAATCTCTTCTTTTCTTAATCCAGGAAAAGTCTTCATGGGGAAAAAATATTCAGAGCCCTGAAATGAAGAACGCTTCAAGTAGGAATGACGTGAAACTTGACTTTATGCGAAGATATTGTGTTTTGACGTGACAACGTCTTATAAATTGGTTTGCCGGGTGACACTTCAAGAAACTGCGTTACGCTCCGCTCACGTTATGCGCTCACAATGAGAGCGAGTGAGAGGCATGGTTAGCCCGCCTAAGAGCGAGAGAGACAGACATAAAAAGTGAAAGGCACGCGTCCCTTCCACTCGAGCACAGTTAGCCCGCCTAAGAGCGAGAGAGACAGAGCGAGAGAGAGAGAGTGAGAGAGATAGGCATACACACCGGTTCATGTCTTGCGCTTCTTCCTACTATACGAATGAATATTCACATTAAAATTATTTTACCACTCAAAGTCGTTGTCACGTAAAACTTTTTTTTACTGTGTTTTCTTTACAAAGTCAGTTGATACAAATATTGACTGCCGTGGACTCTTCACGCGATCCCATTAATTATAAAATTTAAATTTCTGAGGACATTATTTTCCGGTGACAATACAATAACCTTGAAGCAAAATTCGCAGCAGCACTGTCTCTGCAGAAGGGAACTCTTCAATGGTTTGTCAGATTGACGAGAATTTTGGTATACACATGCAGGATAGACGGCAATTAATGCCGGTACAATTAGAAAATAATTATTTCATACATTTTATATAGTAAGACAGTGGTAGCGATTTGGACGGACCTCACAGAAGACCCGCCTACCACCAGCTGTTTTTGAACACCACCTTAGAGAATTTAGACATAGTGACCCAGCCTGCGAGGCAAGCGTCCCGGGTTGGAATCCTGGTAAGGGCATAGGTATACTTATTTGTGTAATGAGCACGAATATTTTGTTCCTGTGTCATGGATGATTCTATATACATATGTACGTATTTCTATGTATGATTACGTAATTATATAGTTATATAATACCCACAACTACTTGACTTGCTTGGGGGACCAGATCAATGTGTGAATTGTTGCGTAGTATTTATTTATTTATTGACACATATGCACATACATACATATATCACGTCTTTATCCCTTACGGAGTAGACAGAGCCTAAGGTAACAAAACCAAAGCCACGTTTAGCATGATTAAGGGCGTAAAGGTGGAAAGGGGAATCAAAATAGTGATGGTAGCTAGCCGCATCGCCTATGACATGATTCCTAAGACTTTTGCCAATTGCCTCGATGGGCTTTTACCGTCTGCGCGGGAAGAGAAGCAACTGGTAAATTCTATGTTTTTTCTTTACTCCCAGACCAGCATGGGAGACACATATTATGTATCTTAATTACCTTAAACATTGCGTAGTAATACATAATAGGAAACGTAAACATGAAGGAGGCCGCGAACGTCTTGAACGACAAGCCGCGCTGGTAAGACGCATAAGTTCTATGATTTTCCATTAAGTTTATATAATGGATTGGTAATCTGTAAACCTGTAAAAATAGATACGACAGGGGCTCACCCGGGGTCCACCTAATTTGTCCACCCGGATAAAGATACTGCCATTATTTTGAATCATTCAACAACATTTTATTTAATACTAGCTTCTGCCCGCGACTTCGTCTGCGTAGAATTATACACAAAAACCTTCCTCTTGAATCACTCTATCTATTAAAAAAACCGCATCAAAATCCGTTGTGTAGTTTTGAAGATATAAGCATACATAGAGACATAGGGTCATAGGAATATAGGGACAGAGAAAGCGACTTTGTTTTATACTGTGTAGTGATAAAATAGGCTAGTTAGGTATCTATATATCTTCGGTTGCCCGAAAGGTAAATGTCTATTAAAAGGAGCTCCGCCAATAACCACTTGGACAAGCTGTAGGTGGACCACGGATAAGGACCGTGCGAATTGCATTTGGTTCCAATACCTCAACAATTGTTTAGATCAGAATACAGTAGCCGCAGCGTTCGTCCAGGCATCTTACCATGTCGTCTGTAATGCTATTCAATTCAGATTCTTTAGCTGTCTCACAGCGATAGATCAAAATTTGGTACATACATACATACATACATACCGTCGCGCCTCTTTCCCACAGGGGTAGGCAGAGACTACTTTGTTCCACTTGCTACGATCCTGACATACTTCTTTCACTTCATCCACATTCATCAATCTCTTCATACATGCACGTCGGTTTCGGGTACTCCTGACCTGACCTTTTTCCAAAACGTCTCCTATTTGGTCTCGAAACGTCCTTCTAGGCCTTCCTATCCCAACGTTAGATACCATTCACACTCCCCATATAGATCTGTTTAGTTAGTCTACTTTCATCCATCCGCTCTACGTGACCAAACCAACAAAGCATACTATTTTCTATCCTAGTCACTATATCCTCTTTCCCTTATCACACTATTCCTTAGTCTATCTTTCAGTGATACACCTTCCATACTTCTTAGCGCTCTCATTTCTACTGCATTTATTCTACTTTCATGCTTCTTTCGCCATACCCAAGTCTCGCTACCGTACATTAATGTTGGAACGAGCACCCCTCTGTGGACAGCCAGACGCGCCTTCTTCGACACCTTCTCACTGCTCACAAAAGCGCGCAGCGCCCCATTTACCATGTTTCCTGCATTCACTCTTCTTTCAAAATTTGGTAGGGGATTGTATAGCATTAAGTTAAGATGTCATGGTAAGGTCCCGTTGGTAGGATTTTATTATAGCCCAGTAGCGTGAGTTCGAATCCCGGGACACCCCGGAAAAACTAAGTATTTCAAAACTTATTTTTCGGCGAGCAAGCGCCTTGCTATAAAAGATAACATATAATACTTAGGAGGGGTTAAAAAAGCACGTGTCTGGTAACACACTTACGAATTCACCAACTATTTCGAAGACTACGTGTTTAGCAGCAAATACAGCTACGAACACAATTTCTTCCCAATGAAGAGGTGTTTTTTTCTCCTTCACTAACTCGCCGTCGGTTTCGAACTTGTCGTAGAACAGGGGCACCAGCAGCCCCACCGGCACCAGCAACTGTACGATTAAATAATTACATATATCTACCTTCTAAAGCCTCTAGCCTAATGTTGAATTAGGACCTATCGTATAAATTTTTCCCTTTTATAATTTCTTCGTTTTTTGGCAGGTATAAAAAGGAACTGGCCGAGGAAGATACAATAAAATAAGGTTCGAGGTGCACTGGTTATGTCTAATTTACACGAAAAAGGTTACACAAAAATAGTCACAAAAACAAACATTTTAACAAAAAAAAACCGACTTCACTACGCACTAAAAAGAAAAAAATAATTGCATAATATTCTTCTACAACTTAATAATTAACTTACTTTTTCTACTTATCAATATATAGGTACGATCTAATGTTGTTACAATTATTGTTATTTCTGGAGTCGGTGTCAGCCAACGTACGCTTGTAACTACATACATAGTTACAGGTGAGATGTGCTTGTGTATAAAAGGGGTACGTATTAAAATACATAAAGTTTAAAATGTATAATGGGTTAAAATACATAATGGTTTATAATATATAATGCGATTTTCTCAGAAAGTTACAAATTAACAGGATTGTTATAAAACAAACCTAACCTAACCTAAACCAATCTATAGATTACGATATCAAAAAAGTTCATTTAGCTAATAGTTTTACAGAAAATTGCGTTATACATTTTGAACCATTATGTATTTTAACCCATTATACATTTTAAACTTTATGTATTCTGATCCGCTGCCGTATAAAAGTTAATTTGTGAAAAAGTATTTGTTAAAGTATTCTCGTATTATTGTTGCTGGGTATATTGTAGTGTTTCCTTGGCTGACACCGACTACAAAAATAACAATAATTGTAACAACATTAGATCGTACCTATACAGGGTGTCAGAAAACCCTTTAACGTCCTTTTACAGAATTGTCAGGTAAGTCTATCTGAACACCCTGGCAAAGTTTGACGCTCGTGGTTAATTAATTGGCCGTTTAATTAACGAATCTTAAGATGCATTTAAGGACTATGCTCTCAGTGTACCTTTTCATTCATAAGTTACGTGAGTAGCCCTACTCGAAACGTTATTGTTTGTAACTAAACACTAAAACTTCACTCGCACTTGCTTTGAAACTACCATAAAACTTTGACCGGATTTCCTTATTGATAAAATGATCTTTTCAAATTATTCAAGATTCGTTTTAGAAAATCCACAGTACGACCTGGCAAACGTTAGCGTGCGTGTGAAGCGAATTGCGAAAATAATTGTAATCTAATTACAATTCTTTGTGTGCATTAAAAAAGGACCTAGAGATGTTTTTAAAAGGATTGTGTTAGGAGATGGAATAAAATGGATATCTGTAATTGTTGCTTATGATTATACTTACATTATTCTGTATCAATACAAAATCACGTAATACACTTAAAGCCACAATTATTAAACACTCTCTTACACACACACATTAATTGTTGAGCGGATATCCGCAAAGAATCACAGTTTTATTTAGATTATTTCTCTTTTTTACATAAAAGAAAGTAAAATTGGATTCTACATCGAAAATTACAAACACGATGTTTTGACAAATGTTTTTTGACTGTTCATATTTGAGTGAACACCACGTGATCGCCCGCGTCTTCTAGAAGAGGTTAACGTGCTTGTTTGTGGTAGCTCCATTGCGGTACATAATTCATCGTTCGTCTGTCTGGCCCAAGGTCTGGCCTCTCTAACATAAAAAAAAACATCATTGTGGTACCTGAGAAACGTCAACACCTAAGCATGAATGTGAGTGTGGGATGGCTTTTGAGTCTCTTCACGCGTGAACGCTTGGGCTGTGCATTTTGATATTCTCTAAACGAAACTGATCCATGAAGTCATCGATAGTAGTAAATAGTAAATGCTTTATTCTACAAAAAAAAAAGAAACAACAGTTGTGTAACTGTCAAAAAAGATACATACATAAATAACAAAGTCTGAATCAACAATATCAGTGAAAAATGGCGGCAGATATTATTTCTCCGCGCCAATCCGCGCGCAGCACTCGCGCATGCGCGCTGTGCACTTAGCACGCGCGTGACGAAGACACTGACAACAGACTGCTAACAGCCTAATATTAAAATTATAATAAAAAATAATTAATCAATGCCTGAAATATGCAAATTATGGTCACTTTTAGATAAAAATGAATAATTTGTCGAAATTAAATGTTTATTTATTATCTTTTACCTAAAATAGTTTAATAGTCACGAAAATATTCCTTGTTCCTATACATAACTGAACTTTTTGCTGAGATTAAAAAAAAAATTACCGCACTCGTGCGGTAATATATTATTTGCGTAATAAGCTGAATTATGAGCTTAAATGCGGTGCAATAAGACTCAATTTACGAGCAAGTGTGTTGAAAAAAAAATACCGAAACAATAGACAACGGGTTGATTTTAAATTTGACCTCATTGTGTTTTCAAATAAAATAGATTTTAAGAATAGATTTACAGCATGACATGACATGACGTAGTATCTCTTAGTAGTCTGTGCATTGCTACAAACTCGAAGTTTTCAAGTACCTATCTAAAGTATTTCATGATGCCTTTTCGGGCATATACTGATGTCGAATATCAGCACATGGTAGAGTGCTACAATGACGGTGGAAATTTGGAATGAAATTTGGTACAGAGATAGTTTCAGCCCCGGGAAAGGACATAGGATAGGTAATCCTGGAAAATCGAATAGTTTCCGCGGGATAGCGATAAGCATTTGTTATAAAGGTCTTGTAAAGGACTTTGAACATAACAATGTTTCACGGTCTGATGAATACTAAAAGTATGAAATAAATTTGTTTAATAAACATTAAAAAAATACGCTTTTATAAATGAATATTACCTATGATTGTATCAGTAGGTACAGTCAAGGGCAAAGATATGTATACACCACAGAGTATCAAAAAGCATGGTCATCTAAATGGTCATAAATTTGGCAACATATAAAAGTACATAAATTAGTATACATGATTTGAGAGATAACTATGTATACAACATTTGCAATAATATGTCCTCATGTATTAGGCCATAAACTTAGAAACACCGTAAAGTTCAAAAATATGTATACACTATTTAACCATTAATTATGTATCTAATACGATAACCAAAAATATGTAAACAATCCAAAATTCTATCTAACACAACTCTATTGTCAGGAGCATATGAACGTATTTGCGTAACATCGAACTCTGGAATCTCAATGTAATCAGCCAGCCACTTGAAGCTTCAAGTCGTATACAACAACTGCTATTCCAAACTCTTTAACTGATGATTGCCTACTCTATTTATTTTAAATCATGTCATGTGCCCACAATCTTGCTAAATGTGGCCTGTAGGTTGTAGGTACCTGTTACCATAGAATAGTCTCTCTGTCTACCCCGTAAGGGATAAAGACGTGATTTGTGCATAGGTATGCATGTGTCATGTGTCACTTTTGGATTTTTTAATTCCATTTGACTTACCGTTTCTTATGGTTTATCTGGCGGCTTTTCATTAATTTTGAAGGAGAAAATGTATCGTCTAAGCGATCATTTAAAACATAGGATTGTTGCCTTATGCGAGGAAGGTATATACGTGCTTGATATAGCTCTGCTGACGAATTAGGCATCACGGCAAGAAATATTAAACATGTCAATAATAACGTACTATAGAAAATATTACTCTCTAATCACTTTCTCTTAAGTTTGAGGAGTGGTTTTCTTTATTATACAGTTATTTTAAGTATACTTTGCCTTTTATTAAGTAAAAAAAAATTAGAAAATAGCGTAAATCACCAATATTTTACTGTATGATTTGATATTGACGACACGGATGGCTCAGTGGTGAAACAACCGCTTTCTGAGTCGAAGGTCCCGGGTTCGAAACCCGGCCAGGGTAATGTTTGTGTGATCAACTCGAATATTTGTGCTTGGGTCATGGATGTTCTACATACATACATATATATATCACGTCTTTATCCCTTACGGGGTAGACAGAGCCTGAGGAAACAAAACCTTAAGGCCACGTTTAGCATGATTGTAGGCGTATAGGTGGAAAAATTAATCAAAATAATGATGGATTGCTAGCCGCATCGCCTATAACATGATTCCAAAGAATTTCGCCCATTCCCTCGATAGACTTTTACCATCTGCGCGGGACGAGAAGCAACTGGTACATTCTATGTTTTTCCTATACATACATACATTCACACATACATACATACATACGTACATTCTATGTTTTATATATTTAAGTATGTATTTATTTATATAGGTATGTATATCGTCATCTACTCGTAACTAGTACCCATAACACAAGCCTTCTTGAGTTTATGTACACATATTTCGATACTTTGGGTATATATTTATTTTTGTCCCTGAATGTATACCTAGCGTTTTCATCTTCAATCAAAATCAACGAAATCTGAATCTGTAAAATCTATTAAACATGCCGATTGATAACGTCGTGGTGACAGGTCAAAACATGCGACAAACATATGCGATGACAAGTCTGTACTGTTTTCGTGAATTGTCAAAACATACTTTACAAATTTGTTTCGTGTGACTAGGCCGTAAAGTTGATATTCGCAGATTACATTTTGTATACATATTTTCGTGGCAATTACTGAATTTATATATAATGCCATAAGTATGACTATAATATTTTGCATTATTTGCAGGATACTAATAATGGAATTTTGATTGTATACAAGTTTTTGGACTTGCCAGGTACATATTTATGTTGCCAGTGTAGTTTGCATATTAATTCCCATTTGAATGAGTATATATCTTTTTAACTTTATATGATTACTTATTTTCTTTCACATTACTTGCATATATATCTTTGCCCTTGACTGTACGTCTGGCGCAAGTTTGCCGGTCTCACTTTGTTGTTCACAGAAGTCTATTTTGATATTTTGTTTAATTTAGGGAAATCACCAATTTGTTTACCTACTAAGCATGTATTTTTTCCTAGTCGCTGTCGACACGTAGTCAAATATTTTGTTAATAGTGGTAAATTTATATGGTAATACATGGACACAAAATGGATTATAAATAATGTACATACTGATAACGTTTTTTTAACTCAAAGTAGTTTGAGTCCACTTCCATACAGGACGGTCCTACCAAGTGATATGGCGCCTCACAAAGTAAATCGCAGTGTTTCAAGTTATCATACCTCATAGGTACCGTAAATAAATAAAAAAATCTTTTTTTGCCAAAAATGCTTTACATAGGTAATTTTAGAAAAGAGCTGGTATTCATCAAACTGCTGGACCGAATTTTACCAAACATAGCTATAAACCATCGCAAGGAAACTGGATTTCGGTCCACCCGCTTGAAAGCTACTATTACAGTACTATACCATAAACAGATACACACACATACACTCAAAGAGAGAAGAGAGAGAGAGAGAGAACGACTTTAAACTTTTATAACTCCCCTCTTTTTGCGTCGGGGGTTAAAATAGTTTGAAATACCTTGAAAAATGTTGAGTTTGGCAATTAGAGAAGGCATGAAGAGCTGACAGGACATGACTAGGATAGACTGAGACGACTTTGACTGCGATGGGACTTGACAAAAACATTATTACATCAGACATGGCTGTATGGGCATTGAACCCTTTGCCTTTCCTTAGTGGAAAAGATAATAAAACAAAATAAAACTGACGGCCGTCAGTTGATATTGAGTGGCAATGTTTATTATTTTTTGTAACTATTTTAAATATTTATATTAAAATAGTAAAGCGAAATGATGTTTGAGTGTATACTGTGTGTGTGATTACGGGGTTTACTTCACGTTGAGTGGTGGTGTGATTAGACATGAGCGACTAAAACTGACACAATAACTGAAGGTCTGTAATCAATAAGATTAGCATGAAATACAAAATATGCGAATGCTCACAACTTTAGGTTTTTGGCTTGTACTTCTAAATATTCACAGCAAAAGTTTAATTTTCCCGGTATAAAACTAGTTACGCTACTGGACATTGTGTGTCGCTTATGTTGCGAAAGCTTGATACATAGCTGATTGGTTGATTTTGAACTAATTCATTTAGGCTGATTGGCTGATTTGCGAAACTTCCGTATGCCGAAGTAGTCACCAACAATAGTTTGACGGGTAGAACTATGAGTAGGCATGTGAGTAGCTTAAGCCTGTGGCACACTGAGCAAAGCTATTAAATTATTTTTTAATATTTTTTTTTTTTAGTTGTAATTAGGGTCTCATACTTTGCAGGGGTGTTCAAATCAATATACCGAACAAGTTGGTGAATTATCGTTAAAGGGTTTTATGACACCCTGTATATTGATAAGTAGAAAAAGTAAGTTAATTATTAAGTTGTAGAAGAATATTATGCAATTATTTTTTTCTTTTTAGTGCGTAGTGAAGTCGGTTTTTTTTGTTAAAATGTTTGTTTATTTTTTTAATTTTTAGTGAATCTGAAGAACACTAACACTTTTTTCTGAATATGGGTAGACCTACTAAACGTGCTGCCATTTCAATTTGGTCCAGTTCTGACAATGGCACCCCTGAAAAAACCGTATAAGTCTGAAATTAGCATTATTAAGTATCTATGTGTGCGACAAATCGTCCGTTTCATTTAAACGGCGCTGTCATATGAGCAGCACGTTTAGTAGGTCTACCCATATTTAGAAAAAAATGTTAGTGTACTTCAGATTCACTAAAAATGTATCAAATATTATAAATAATATAAGGCGGTTTTTTTTTGTTAAAATTTTTGTTTATTTTTTGATTTTTAGTGAATCTGAAGTACACTAACATTTTTTTCTGAATATGGGTAGACCTACTAAACGTGCTGCTCATATGACAGCGCCGTTTAAATGAAACTGACGATTTGTCGCACACATACTTAATGCTAAATGGAGGTCTAAAGGAGAGGCCTACGTCCAGCAGTGGACTTGTAATGGCTGAGATGATGATGATGACTTAATGCTAATTTCTGACTTATATGGTTTTCTCATGGGTGCCATTGTCAGAACTGGACTAAATTAAAATGGGACCACACGGTAAGCGCCAGCTTTCAAATAAAAAAAGAATCATTAAAATCGCTTCGCCCAGTCGAAAGTTATGAGGTAACAAACATAAAAAAAAAAAAATAAAAAAAAAAAAAAAAATACAGACGAATTGAGAACCTCCTCCTTTTTTTGAAGTCGGTTAAAAATGGAAAATTTTACGGGAGCGGATCAGAATACATAAAGTTTATTTATTTATTTATTTATTTATTTATTTATTTATTCATTGTCAAGTCATGTACATACATATGAAGATGTTAACACTGTTCTAAGTCAGTCCATGACGCCCTGCAAGGGCACACAATAGTAGTTAATATCTAAATCTAGGGTTGTAATATAATGTCAAAACATGCCTTCAAATTAATTAAGTACATTAAAGCTATTCACTGACATTATCAAATTCATTAATGTTATTCTATTCTAGTTAATTATTTGTTAATAATGTTTAATGTTTGTTTAAAATGTATAATGGGTTAAAATACATAATGGTTCAAAATATATAACGCAATTTTCTGTAAAACTATTAGCTAAATGAACTTTTTTGATATCGTAATCTATAGATTGGTTTAGGTTAGGTTAGGTTTGTTTTATAACAATCCTGTTAATTTGTAACTTTCTGAGAAAATCGCATTATATATTATAAACCATTATGCATTTTAACCCATTATACATTTTACACTTTATGTATTTTAATACGTACCCAAATATTACACTAGTTAAAGACCGGCGGGGTGCACACTGAGCTACGCGAGTTACAAGTATCGAAGGTGCTAGGCTAGGCGACTGGTCCGTGTGCACCGTTCCCGGTTGTAGCGGGGCAAGGATGCTGACGTGACTCAAAATGTTATTGCGGAGTCGCTATAACTTCTTTAAACGTGTGTTACGAATAAACTGTTTATTTCTTTCTTTTGTACTGTGAGTGCTGTGCTGTTCTTATAAAGGAACCAGCACGCCCACACTCTGATACTCACCAGCAGTATGCACGTCACTGTGACCACAGTTCTGCGTCCGAACTTCTCGAGATCGGTGTTGGACTGCTGCATCAAGCCTGTGCGCCGAGATTGGGGTCTAATTTCAGGATACATCGTATACTCAGGCCTGCCAAGGAAAACCACATCCTACTATCACTACATAGTATAAAACAAAGTCGCTTCCTCTGTCCCTATGTCCCTATGTATGCTTATATCTTCAAAACTACACAACGGATTTTGATGCGGTTTTTTTTAATAGATAGAGTGATTCAAGAGGAAGGTGTTTATGTATAATTCTCTATGCAGACGACGTCACGGGCAGAAGCTAGTAATATTATAAACGCGAAAGTTTGTAAGTATGGATGGATGGATGGATGGATGTTTGTTACTCTTTCACGCCAGAACGGCTAGACAGATCTTTGGAACAACATAGATAGATAGTCTGGAATAACACATAGGCTACTTTTTATCGCGGAAATTGCGTAATTCCTGCGAGGTAGTGATAAACGAATTCTATGCAGACGAAGTTGCGGGCAACAGCTAGTCATAACATAAATAGCGGTGTGTTCAGTCAAGGGCATGAGTATAAGTTACCAAGACGTCAAAAACATCTGTACACTTTTATGCCACATGCAATAAGGTCGGTGAACGGTGAAAAATGTATTTGACGAGACGGCTGTGTCGATATTTATGCCCTCGACTGTAATTTATCAGTTTGATCTCATCTTCAGCCTAGGCTTCTGTATCCTCCTCGACCCATACTTCCCACGCGAGCCTATTTGCACACGGATTTAGGGTGCGGCTCCACTGAGGCGGAGACGAGCGGAGCGGAGAGGAGACGTGTGGGGATCGACCAATCATATTACATTCATATTACATGAAATCCACATCTCGTCTCCGATCTGTAATATGATTGGTCGATCCCCACACGTCTCCTCTCCGCTCCGCTCGTCTCCGCCTCCGTGGAGCCGCAGCCTTATTAAATACTAGCTTTTCCCCGCGACTTCGTCCGCGCACATAACGTCAGAGTGACGGCACACCCCATACATCCACTCATGTCTCCAAGTATTAGGTTTTTATTGCCTATCCCGTGGGAAATTCGGTAAATCCCTTCTTAGATCACCTACAGATCCTCTAGGAATATTATCTACTAATTATAGGTAGTCTTAATTATTTACCTTGTGTTTTTATCCCGTAGGAAATTTGAAAAATTCCTTTGTAAGTGCATCTTTATACTAATCAAGGAATAATGTGTAGAGGCATGCTATATTTAATGTCTGTAGCTTTATTAGTACAACATTTCGGAATTTTCCAATCCCGTGGGAAAATCGGGATAAAAAGTATCCTATGTCTGCACACTGTTTCTGTGTCGACGGAGCTCCGCTCGCGCGGAGCTCCTGTTTCTGCATGCCTTTGGCCCTTCGGGCCGATGAAAACTTAACATAACCTAAACCTACCAATATTTATTATTCTAAAACTATGCTAAGAAAAACACGCCGACCGCTGAAACTTGCTGGTAGTAAATTGTCAGATCTATAAAATACTAGCTTTTGCCCGCGGCTTCGCACGCGTGAACCATGAGCATTTCAAAGAAGCTAGCAATTAAGCAACCGAGCAACCAAACCTGCAAGCTTTCAAGCATACATGCAAGTATGCAAGCAGGCATGCAAGCCATCAAGCATGTAAGTATGCAAGCAGGCATGCAAGCAGGCATGCAAGCAGGCATGCAAGCAGGCATGCAAGCAGGCAAGCAAGCATGCAAGCAAGCGTGCAAGCAAGCATGCATGCAAGTAAGCACCCATGCAAGCAAGCATGCATGCAAGCAGGCAAGCAAGCATGCAAGCAAGTGTGCAAGCAAGCATGCATGCAAGTAAGGACCCATGCAAGCAAGCATGCAAGCATGCATGCAAGCAAGCGTGCAAGCAAGCATGCATGCAAGTAAGCACCCATGCAAGCAAGCATGCATGCAAGCAGGCATGCAAGCAGGCAAGCAAGCATGCAAGCAAGTGTGCAAGCAAGCATGCATGCAAGTAAGCACCCATGCAAGCAAGCATGCAAGCATGCATGCAAGCAAGCGTGCAAGCAAGCATGCATGCAACTAAGCACCCATGCAAGCAAGCATGCAAGCATGCATGAAAGCAAGCATGCATGAAAGCAAGTATGCAATCAAGCATGCAAAGCAAGGACTCAAGCAAGCATGCAAGCCAGCCCCCGCATTGCCCCGCTGCCTTAATTTTTCTGAAACTGTAAATATTGCAGGATTTTTATAAAACAAACCTAACCTAACCTATAGGGCAGTCCTAAAATACATCCTAAATAGCTTTTGCCCGCGACTTCGTACGCGCTAAGATGTAAAATGAAAAAATAAGTTTTTTCCCGTTCCCGTGGAAATTTTGGGGAGTGCTTTCGGAGTACACTTAAAGCCTTTAAAGAAACACACGTTATAAATGTTAAGTCTCTTTCTTCCGCTGTTTCGTCTGGAAACGTAAAATCCGGTTTTTTCCCGTCCTTGTGGGCGTTTCGGAAAATCCTTTCTTAGTGTTCCCCTACGCTCCCGAATAAACCTACGTGACAAATTTCAACTTTCCCCCGCTTTTCGTTTTTCCCGTTTCCGTAAGAATTTCGCCAAATAAAGCATTTCCCGAAATTCTTACGGGAACGAAGAAGAAGAATTTTGGGAAATTATCTCATAATGCTCCCCTACACTCCCCAAGGAACCCACTTGCCAAATTTCAGCTTTCTACGACCAGTAAAACGTAAAATCCTGTTTTTTTCCCGTTCCCGTGGGAATTTTGGAAAGTACTCTCTTAATGCTCCTCTACATTCCCGAAACAACCTACATGCCGAATTTCAGCTTTCTGCAACCAGAAAACGAAAAGTCCCGTTTTTCCCGTTTCCGTGGGAATTTTGGGAAATCTTTTTGTAGCGCTCCCCTACACTCCCCAAGGGAAATTGAAGGCCAAATTTCAATTTTATACGACCAGTAAAACGAAAAATCGATCCCGTAGAACTGAATACATAAATCCCGTTTTTATCCCGTGGGAATTTCCAAAAAGCATTAAAACATTATTTTACTATTATAATCACCTACTTCTATGCCAAATTTGAAGAGTCTAGTAATTATAGTTCATAGGATTTCGTTAAACTGAATATATAAATCCTGTTTTTTTCCTTATCCCGTGGGAATTTCCAAAAATCCTGAAATGAGTTTCTTAGTTTTGTAATCACCTACTTTTGTATCAAATTTGAAGAGTCTACTTATTATAGTTACTGAGATAGTGTCACTCGGAATCGAATATATAATTCCCGTTTTTTCCTTATCCCGTGGGAATTTCCAAAAATCCTTTCTTAGCGGATGCCTACGTCATAACATCTACCTGCATGCCAAATTTCAGCCCGATCCGTCCAGTGGTTTGAGCTGTGCGTTGATAGATCACTATGTCAGTCAGTCAGTCAGTCAGTCAGTCACCTTTGAGTTTTATATATATAGATAGATAGATAGGATTTCGTTTAACTGAATATATAAATCCCGTTTTTTTCCTTATCCCGTGGGAATTTCCAAATATGCTGAAATTAGTTTCTTCGTTTTGTAATCACCTACTTTTGTATCAAATTTGAAGAGTCTAGTTATTATAGTTACTGAAATAGCATCACTCGGAGTCGAATATATAATTCCCGTTTTTTCCTTATCCCGTGGGAATTTCCAAAAATCCTTCCTTAGTGGATGCCTACATTGTATCAGGTATCTATGTGCAAAATTTCAAGTCTCTAAGTCCAGTGGTTTGGGCTGTGCGTTGATATATAGTTAAGTCAGTCAGTCAGTCAGTCAGTCAGTCAGTCAGGACTTTGAATTTTATATGTATAGATGATTAAAATAAAACATTCTACCAAGGATTAAACAAATCGCGGAAAAATGCGACTAGTAAATGTGGCGACTAATAAAATATACCATCGATTAATAAGTCGATCGTAAAATTAGCGATGGGTGAAAAATGAGACGCGAAAAATTGCTACATGTAAATTATGCGTTCGCGAAATCCATCTAACAAACCGTCGAAATATAGATAATATAACTAGCTTCTGCCCGTGACTTCGTCTGAGTAGAATTATACATAAAAACCTTCCTCTTGAATCACTCTATATATTTAAAAAAACCGCATCAAAATCCGTTCTGTAGTTTTGAAGATATAAGCATACATAGGGACATAGGGACAGAGAAAGCGACTTTGTTTTATACTATGTAGTGATGTGTCTCATCTTTGAGGTTATATTTAGCAGGTTCACACTCCAGTGCCCCATACATGGGTCCCGACGAACTATCTCCACAAGTCCGTGTGCCCCACGCTTGGCTCACTATACAGCCGCCGCCCTGTATCTAAGGGGGACAAACCGGGGCACTTGCACCGGGCGGCATTTTCATGAGGGCGCCAAATCCAAGACAAGAATTTAAAAAAAATCTCAAACTGAAGGGAGGGGGCGCCACCATCAAGGTTTTGGCCCGGTTCGATAAAATCGTAGATCCGTGTCTGTATAGCAGACAGCATTCTATAATATGTATTGTTGTAATCCGAGTGCGTACCTGTCGTTTCTTAGTGACCCATACGTGGGGCATGGACGTAACGTGGGATGGAAGTCATTTGCACGTACGAAATCTTCGATCAACAATACAACTAGATTCACGGTGATAGCTCTGAAAACGGCTCCGAGAAATAAGGCCACAAAATAAATTTGTGGCCTTTTTTCTGACAGTATGCGCCAACCTCGGCCAACGTGAGGACGTGTCAAAATGCCACAATGTGCGTTCAAAAATTGCAAAAACAGCCACCGAAACACTAAGGTTTCGGAAGGAATATCTTTCTTTAAGTAAATACAAGTCAGTATTTCATAAAGTACGTAAAAATTGGCAGTTTACATTTTAAAATCAATAATTTATTGTTTGGCCAATGTTGGCCCACCATCTTGACAATAATCGGATGTTTTAGAACAAGAAATTCATGGAGTAGTTCTCGTTTTAAAATAAAATATATATTGCATTTTTTTGTAGATTTCCTAATGATCTTTTTTGCTGTGGGGGATGGATAACTATTGTCGCGAGAGAAAGAGCAGAAGAACTTTACATGCCTTACAAAAATTCTGCTATAATGTTCGATTCATTTTGCCAAATTCGACATAACTGGAAATAGCCAAAGGCGTAGATTACAGAAAAAGGCGATTCCCAAATTGCAGGTATACCTAGTTACATAGAAATATTTAAAATAATATAAGATGAAGTATAGTGAGATGGAACAGAGGAGCTATCACTTATTAAAGAAGACGTAAAGCTTCAAGAAAAGTTCAAGCCGTACAATATTTATAACACACACACACACACACAAATCACGTCTTTATCCCTTACGGAGTACACAGAGCCTAAGGTAACAGGTACCTACAGGCCACATTTGTCACGTTGCGTGGAGTTCAGGATTTCAGGAATTTAAGTTGGAGAGTAAAATAACACTTGATAGACGGTGTTTAGTTATTTTTATTTTGTAAATGAAGGCACCTAGAACAATCATAGGTACGTGTTAAGAGAGAAAGGTACAAATTATAGAAAAACTAAAGGATAGAAAATATAATGGGTGAACACTTACAAATGTGCCTTCTGCAGTAGGTATATAAACACAAAGACGTTACACAAACTGTAGTAACACTTTAAAATAATGAAGACTGATAATAATGGGCAGGCACGACTGTGCGCTGGCAGAACTGAAGAGCGAAACCAGACAGTTATGATTGATAAAAAACAACAAATGAATTAGAAATTTGAAATAGGAAGTGAATACACTTAATTTAAAATATGTTTTTTTAAAAAGTTAAATAACAAAAAAGGTAAAGTTCTGTAACAAGCTAAAACAGCCTCGTTACAATACCCGGTCTGCCCTGGTAGAAAAAATCCTGAGAGCCAAAGAAAGGATTTTTTCTAAAAAACACACTATCATTTTATATAAAAACAAGAACAATGGAATATTAAGCTAAATGAATTAATGTAAGTAATGGATGAGATGGATAGCAATTTAGAAGATGATGGTGTTATTAACAATGATAATTATACAAGAGAACAATTAAAAACTTACATACAATGTTCACACAGCCATACATCATTCTAATAAAGTTTTGGTTGAACATTGGTAACAACCCAAAACGATCATACAAGAGTTTACTTTTCAATTAAAGGATAAACTCAGTTAAATGTTCTCAGCATGATAAAGGCTTATTTATTAAAATCAGTTATCAACCGCTGATATTGGATGATAGATGAGAGTATATTTATTACAAGCTCTAGTAAAGAACGGACACGCAAGTTAATGTCGCTCCATTTAGAAGTACCGGAGGAACAAAAGAGGACCTCAAGGTAAAAATAATGGTATAATACCATAAAACTAAAGCGAGATAGCTCACTGAGAAAGATAAGTAGTAAGTTATTACTAAGCAAAAGTTATAAATTGACCTAAAGCCATAATTCGATGAGTAATTCAAAAGTTTAATGAAATGAGTAATGAAATAATAATAGAATTGTAGCTATGTACAGTAAAAATATTCGAGAAAAATAACGCTGTTGTTGCTAACAATCGAACACAACAAACAGGTAGGTAGCTATGAATGTATGTAAGTATGTATGTACGTAAGTAGGTAACTATGTACGTAAGTAGATAGTAAAATTTGATAATTCTAAAATAAGCCGAGTTGAAAACAGTAATTAATGTTAAGCCAAAGTAAACCGATGAAAATATTATAAGAGAAGACTAAGTTCTATTTTAGAATTTTGGAAAAAGTGAATAAATGTTGAGTAGGTAATGTCAAATTAAAGTAAGCCAATGAAAACGTAAGAGAAGACTATGTTCTATTTTAGAATTTTGGGAAGGGGTTTCATGTCCCTGATATGCCACCGTCCGAGTGACTTACCGAACATATCAGATAAGACGTAAATAAGTGGAGAGATCTTTTTTGTGACGATACATTTAGTAAATTTTGGAGCAAGTTTAGCGGAGTGGTATTTGTCTGAACAACTTAAAGTATAATTATGTTTCCAGACGTAATCACCTATGTTAAATTCTAAATTTTGACGATGTTTATTATAAGTTAAGGCGTTGGATTGATGAGCTTGCCAAAGACGTTTTTGAACTTCAGAGAATAAAGGACTGAGGAGGCCTAAGTTGTCAGCATATTCGTCATGAGGTGCGAATATTATTTCATCAGTCATGTCTGTTTTGTTGTAAATGGAACCACAAGTTACTAGCTCGCGTCCGAAGACAAGAAACGCAGGAGTAAATTTAGTTGTTTCGTTGATTGAAGCATTAATAGCAAATTGAATTTTGTTTAAGTGTAGATCCCATGACCTATGGTCATTTTGGACAAAGGAAGCAATTGCTGTGATCAAAGTTTTATTGTAGCGTTCAACTGTATTAACTTGAGCACAATAGCGAGGTGTATAGTGAATTTTAGGAATATTGTAGAATTTAAATAAGTCTGTCATTTCTTGGCTTGTAAACTGGGGACCGTTATCAAGAATTACAGTCTCAGGTATACCGTATGTCATAAATACTAAATGTTCCAGAATATGTTTAATTACTGAAGAAGTTGCTCTTTTAATTGGAAATAGAAGACAATATTTTGAAAAACAGCATGTGACCACGAAAATATATTTATTGTGTTTATGGGAAGTAGGTAAGGGACCTATAAGATCGATTGATAAACATTGGAAGGGTCGCGAACAATGTTTTGGCTTGCCCATTAATCCTATAGTTAATTGATTTTGATGTTTGTATGCAAGACAAATTTCACATTTAGAGACTAAAGTGCAAACATCTCTGTACATACCTGGCCAGAAATATTTCATTTTCAACCTTTGGTAGGTTTTGAAAATTCCGAAATGTGCTGATGTTGGTTGAGAATGATTTTCAGTAATTAGTGGTATTCTATACTCTAATGGGATAACCTCTTTCCAGTTATATTCTGATTGTAATAAAGAGTTAGTTTGTGAATATTTGTATAATTTGTTATTATTTATAATATAATCTGGGGTGGAGCTTGGGTTGCTACTACATTTAGCATAGAGTGAATTGAACCAATCGTCATTTGTTATGGAACTGTCATAATTAATTATGCTAATGGGAATTGAGCGTGATAAAGCATCGGGAATTAGGTGGTCTTTACCACGTTTATGTTTTATGTCGAAGTTGAAGGCTGATAAGCGAATGCTCCAGCGGGCTAAACGTCCTGTAACATTATCTAGGTGGAGAAACCATTGCAAGGCAGAGTGATCTGTATAGATCGTGAATTTTTGACCATTGTCTAGGTAACAACGCCAGTGTTCTAAAGCTAAGATAACGCTAAGGAGTTCTCTTTCCGTTATGGCGTAATTTCTTTGGGGGCCTGTAAGAGTTTTACTCATGTAAGCAATAGGTTTTTCAACACCGTTATGGTCTTGTGTTAGCATAGCTCCGACAGCAAAGCTAGAGGCATCACAATGGACAGCAAAGGGTTTGGTAAAGTCTGGGCAAGTAAGGACAGGAGTTGAAACTAAGGCTTCTTTAATCTTTTTAAATGCGTTATCGGATTCTGAAGACCATTTGAAAGGGGGTGCTTTTTTAGAGGTAGATGTTAGTTTAGTAAGAGGAGCGACTAGAGTGCTGAAATCTGGAATGAAACGTCTGTACCAGCTCGCTGTTCCAAGAAATTTTTTGACTTCACGAGAAGAAGATGGAGGAGGTATGTTGAGAATAGCTTGAACTTTGTCAGGGTCGGTCTGAAGGCCGTGCTCATTGACAATGTAGCCTAAATATTTGAGTTCCTTCCTAAAGAATGAACATTTTGGAAAATTCACTGTAATACCTGCGTTATTGAGTTTAGATAGGACTTTGTTCAGTAATGAAATATGCTCATCGAAAGTTTGACTGATGATAATAATGTCATCTAAATATGCGAAAACGGAATTGTTTAACTCTAAATTATCTGTGGGGAAAAGATGATCCATGAGACGTTGTTGAGAAGCAGGCGCATTGGTAAGACCAAATGGCATTACCTTAAATTGGAACATGCCACGACCAGGCACATAAAACGCGGTTTTGGATCTATCAGAAGGGCGTAATGGTATTTCCCAGAAAGCTTTAGCTATGTCGATTGAAGATAAATATTTTGCATTTTTAAGTTTATCTAAGATATCTGAAATAAGTGGTAATTTATATGCATCTTTCCGTGTTATAGAATTTAATTTTCGGCTATCGATGCAAAATCGCCAAGTTCCGTCCTTTTTGGGCGTGATTAGAACTGGATTAAGCCAGGGACTTTCACATGACTCGATAACGTCCAACTTTAACATTTCATCAACTTCTCTACAAAGGGCTTTTTGCTTTTCCGGAGATAACCGATAATAATGTTGCCTGAGAGGGGAATGGTCACCGGTATCGATATGATGCTCTATCAAATGAGTCTTGCCTAAAGGTAAAGTATCGGTGGATATGTTTCTAAATTGTTGGATAATAGTGTTAGATATTAAACGTTGTGTGTCAGTCAATTCATCGTAGTGGGTCACCTGTTTACTGTCAGAGTCAATGAGAAAAGTTTTGTTGTCGGTAGCTGAACATGAAGTAATAGTTTGAAGTATATCTGGGCCTAAATTAAATAATTTCCAAAAGTCTATACCTAAGATAAGGGGTTGTCTAATAGTAGGTATGACGTGAATAGTTAGGATGGCAACCTTGTTTTTAAATTGAATAGGTAATTGGATAGTACCGATGGATGCAATTGGTTGGCCATTGGCTACTGAACCTGTAATTTTTTGTTTGCGATTCAGTTTCAACCCTTTTTTAAGGAGTAATTCATAAGAGTCATTACCTAAGATTGAAATAGAGCTACCGCTATCTAATAAACCACGTAGTTTGATGTCATTCGATTGTATAGTAACGTATGGTCGGTCGTCATTTGATGGGTTTGTAAAAAGTGATGTAGTAGTTTTATATGATTTCAGAAATATTTTAATTTTCTCTAACCAGAGAATCCATTCTGATTCTGTGGTTTTTGTAACGTTATTTTTCTCGATAATTAGTTTTTTGACTGTTTATGACAAACAGTGCACTTTGGATAAGTGACATTTGCCATGCCACAACGAAAACAAACTACTTTAGTGCTTGCACAAGATTCTAGATTGTGGTTATTGGTTCTACACCGTGGACAAGTAAATCTTTCGATTTGCTTTTCTTGGGGAGTAACGGAATTAATTTGTTTCGCGTTCGTTGAGTATGGATAAGACGGTACGAACGGGAGACTGTTTGAAGTAGATGGGCTAGGGTTTGAAGGGCGGGATGGTTGCGATTGAAAACGATTATAGTTATGACGCGGTACATCATTTTGAGTGTAATCACAACTTTCGTACCATTTACTGGAGGTTAGTAATGCGGTTATGGAAGTGAGGTCAGTGGGCAATAAGCGTGAGCTGTAAGTCGGATTCATGTTACGTCGGAGAATATCTATTTTTGTTTTCTCTGATAATGGTTCTTGAAGTTTCGAGAATAGGGCGTCCATGGCCGAGAAATAAATAATGATCCGTTCGCCTGATTTTTGCTTACGGTCATCTATGACTTTTTTGAGTTTATAGTCATAGTCATGGATTTCGAAATCTTGTAAGAATTGACTTTTGAATAATGCCCAATTTGTTAAAGTATTTTTCCTCGCTCTGAACCATTCCAGAGGGGGCCCTGACAGAATGTCATAGATGTTTTTGTATAGTTGTCTTTGGTCGACATTTTTAGAAGTTGCAAATTCTTCTATTTTTTCTATGAAGTCTCTAGGGCAAGTATCGCCTTTGTAATGGAATTTTTTGAAATCTATGGTTCTGGCTTCCGCTAAAAATGACAACCTTTGGGAAAGAAGGTCTAAATCTGACGGTTGTTGTACAGTCAAGGGCAAAGATATGTAAACACCACTGAGTGTCAAAAAGCATGGTCATCTAAATGGTCATAAATTTGGCAACATACAAAAGTACATAAATTAGTATACATGATTTGAGAGATAACTATGTATACAACATTTGCAATATTATGTCCTCATGTATTAGGCCATAAACTTAGAAACACCGTAAAGTTCAAAAATATGTATACACTATTTAACCATTAATTATGTATCTAATATGATAACCAAAAATATGTAAACAATCCAAAATTCTATTAACACAACTCTATTGTCAGGAGCTTATGAACGTATTTGCGTAACATCGAACTCTGTAATCTTAATGTAATCAGCCAACCACTTGAAGCTTCAAGTCGTATACAACAACTGCTATTCCAAACAACTGATCATTACTCTATTTATTTTAAATCATGTCATGTGCCCACAATCTTGCTAAATGTGGCCTGTAGGTTGTAGGTACCTGTTACCATAGACTCTGTCTACCCCGTAAGGGATAAAGACGTGATTTGTGCATATGTATGTGCATGTGTCATGTGTCACTTTTGGATTTTTTAATTCCATTTGACTTACCGTTTCTTATGGTTTATCTGGCGGCTTTTCATTAATTTTGAAGGAGAAAATGTATCGTTTAAGCGATCATTTAAAACATAGGATTGTTGCCTTATGCGAGGAAGGTATATCCGTGCTTGATATAGCTCTGCTGACGAATTAGGCATCACGGTAAGAAATATTAAACATGTTAATAATAACGTACTATAGAAAATATTACTCTCTAATCACTTTGTCTTAAGTTTAAGGAGTGGTTTTCTTTATTATACAGTTATTTTAAGTATACTTTGCCTTTTATTAAGTAAAAAAGTGGACTTGTAATGGCTGAAATGATGATGATGATGATGGTGATGAAGTAAAAAAAAAATTGAAAATAGCGTAAATCGCCAATTACTGTATGATTTGATATTGACGACACGGATGGCTCAGTGGTGAAGCAACCGCTTTCTGAGTCGAAGGTCCCGGGGTCGAGACCCGGCCAGGGTAATGTTTGTGTGATCAACTTGAATATTTGTGCTTGGGTCATGGATGTTCTACATACATACATACATACGATATACATATATCACGTCTTTATCCCTTACGGGGTAGACAGAGCCTGAGGAAACAAAACCTTAAGGCCACGTTTAGCATGATTGTAGGCGTGTCGGTGGAAAAATTAATCAAAATAGTGATGGGTTGCTAGCCGCATCGCCTATAACATGATTCCAAAGAATTTCGCCCATTCCCTCGATGGACTTTTACCATCTACGTGGGACGAGAAGCAACTGGTACATTCTATGTTTTTCTTATACATACATACATTCACACATACATACATACATACGTACATTCTATGTTCTATATATTTAATAATGTATTTATTTATATAGGTATGTATATCGTCATCTACTCGTAACTAGTAGATACCCATAACACAAGCCTTCTTGAGTTGTCCCTGAATTTACCTAGCGTTTTCATCTTCAATCAAAATCAACGAAATCTGAATCTGTAAAATCTATTAAACATGCCGATTGATAACGTCGTGGTGACAGGTCAAAACATGCGACAAACATATGCAATGACAAGTCTGTACTGTTTTCGTGAATTGTCAAAACATACTTTACAAATTTGTTTCGTGTGACTAGGCCGTAAAGTTGATATTCGCAGATTACATTTTGTATACATATTTTTGTGGCAATTACTGAATCTATATTTAATTACATAAGTATGACTATAATATTTTGCATTATTTGCAGGATACTAATAATGGAATTTTGATTGTATACAAGTTTTTGGACTTGCCAGGTACATATTTATGTTGCCAGTGTAGTTTGCATATTAATTCCCATTTGAATGAGTATATATCTTTTTAACTTTATATGATTACTTATTTTCTTTCACATTACTTGCATATATATCTTTGCCCTTGACTGTAATGAGGTTGTGGAATGGTACGTACTTGAAGTAGTTGAGCTTGTCGTTAGTCTGTCAAAGTCAGTTTGGCATTGTGCGTATTGTCGTGAAATATTTTGAAATGTGTCTAATATTTCTACGGGAAATTCAGTGGTAATGTCCATGCGATTAATTCGCTGAGATACATGTATGAGATATGTGTGTATCTTGTCCTTAAACGAGCTATTAGTGGGTAAAGTCAATAGTCTTGAAGAGACTACAGTCATGCATTTCGTCAAGTCGTTTAAGTCTTGGACAACTGTGTAAGGGCTTGGAAAATCGGTACTTTGGTTATTTTGTAAAAATTGGTTTAATTGTTGTCGTAATTCTTCCGCAGTTGCTGTGGACTGAACGCCTACAGAACGAAGTTTCAATTCGTAAATCAGCTCTGGTTTATTCAAGTGTATGGGATTCATTGTGATTATTTACGAGAGAAGAAAGAAGAGAGATGTTTTGTTGGGAACGGGGTATTTTGGGGAGGATTTTACCTACAGATTTGTCCTAATAAATTTTTATTATTCTTAGTCTTGTTTGTCTTGTATTTTCCTGTACTGTATGTGAAAATTATAAAACTAGATGTAGATATTATGTATGGATGTATCAACAACCTAAGATGGTTGGTGTAGGATACACTACGGGATATTCTCCCGTAGCACTGCCGTAAGTCTGTAACTAGGGCATAACTCGTGTGACTCCGAAGAGTTTTAAAAACACGCGAGAATGTTACTAGCTTATGATGATTCCAGTGGGAATCTTGGGATAGTGTTGTTGACTGTAAAATGTAGTGGATTAATGTGTTGTTTAGTATTTTGTAGGAGTACTGGAAGTGTTGCGTTTGTAATTTAAAATAAACCAGCACAGAAAAATACGAAGAGCTTAGTGTATTAAGTACTTGACTAAACTAGCCGAGTATTACGTACTTACGTACCTACTCAACCTGTGGGATATTGATGTAAATATGAAATGAATTATTAGGTAGTGACATTTATTGACATATATGAGTGACGGTGATGGGATTGGTAAAATATTGTATAAAATACATTTCAGAATAAAAACTATGAATATTAATCATGTCGCAAGAGTTTCTTCGCTACGAAAGTCCTACATCGCAGTCCTTCTCGTTGTCTCGCCGTCGTGCTTCGTTCGCCGCTTTCAAGGAATTGGGATGGGTTGAGGCTCGGTGAAGGCTCGGTGGTGGTGGGGTTGGAGGTAGGTTCGACCACGTTGAGGCGCCAATTGTCACGTTGCGTGGTGTTCAGGATTTCAGGAATTTAAGTTGGAGAGTAAAATAACACTTGATAGACGGTGTTTAGTTATTTTTATTTTGTAAATGAAGGCACCTAGAACAATCATAGGTACGTGTTAAGAGAGAAAGGTACAAATTATAGAAAAACTAAAGGATAGAAAATATAATGGGTGAACACTTACAAATGTGCCTTCTGCAGTAGGTATATAAACACAAAGACGTTACACAAACTGTAGTAACACTTTAAAATAATGAAGACTGATAATAATGGGCAGGCACGACTGTGCGCTGGCAGAACTGAAGAGCGAAACCAGACAGTTATGATTGATAAAAAACAACAAATGAATTAGAAATTTGAAATAGGAAGTGAATACACTTAATTTAAAATATGTTTTTTTAAAAAGTTAAATAACAAAAAAGGTAAAGTTCTGTAACAAGCTAAAACAGCCTCGTTACACATTTAGCAAGATTGTGGGCGTCTAGGTGGAAAATCGAATCAAAATAGTGATGGGTTGCTAGCCTCATCGCCTATAACATGATTCCTATTATAATCACTCATTCCCTCGACGACTTTCTGCTTGAGAGGCGGTAGGTCGAACAACTAGGCTACTACGGCTGTTGCCTGGCTGGGCCTGCGTGGGAACTATGACCCAATCCCTCTCGTTGTTAAAGGAAGCCTGTGCTCAGCAGTGGAACGTAGATGAGCTTAATTATTAAAATTCATGTTAATATTTGTATTTGTAAATATCTGTCAAATAAAAAAAATCCGAGTTATATACTTAATTGCGACTCCATTATTACCCCGTTCCTCAAATAGAATGACATCTTTTTGAAACGAAGGTAGTTCTTTTGTTTATCGAACGCTTTCGCTCGCTTGTGACGAAACGTCGTAAGTATTATATACAATTATAATTATTTGGATCTTTGTTGCTTAGACTTAAGGTTTATTTTACGTTAATGGGTAAGGCCGCCAAAATGGGAATATAACTTCTTAGCTAAATGTGATGTTAGTTTAAAAAACAATGGCTTCGTATTATTTCATTCCAATGTGCGTTTTGGAAACAACAACGTCTTTTTTATTTGTTTAAATACAGATATATCTGTTATATCGTGTGTTAATATTTTTTTTTTGCATTTTAGTATGCGTGATCACACCGTCCCCATACAAAAAAAAAGTGTAAAAAATGTACTCGTAGGCACGATGCAATTATTTTTTTGTATTTTGAATGAATTCATCGGGCATTTCAATACGTTTTCCACGTGTCACTTAATCAAGGAAGTGTTTTACTACCTTAGCAACGAAATTACACGTTAGAATATTACATATTTCATTATCAATCATCATGTAATCGTAATGTATGCTTTTATGTTACACTTTTTATGTAACCATATTTATTACGAAAACTTCGCAATTATATAGTGGAATCCAAATGTATTAAATGGCAACACTATCTTCTACGTTGTCTATGCACCGCCTCATTTTTGCCGGCCATATTTAGGCGTACGCCGCCTGTTTGAAGTTAACGGTCGCGTTTACAGACTTTTAAAAAGCACGTTGTTTTGTGATTTTAAAGGTAAGTTTGCATTATATTGTTTAAAGGTGGAATTACGTAGTAATATTGATGTTTGATTATTGCTAAGAGGCTACGTGCGTGCGTTTATCTTCGTTGTAGTGCATGTAATTGAGATTTTAATGTTGAAATAGAGCGCTTTTATGTGACTTTTATGTAATTTATGTAACTAAATGGATCATTTGTTTATGTAACGTAACATAAAAGTGGTCTAAAGGCTAGTTCACTATTGTTTTTAACCGACTTCAAAAAAAGGAGGAGGTTCTCAATTCGTCTGTATGATGTTTGTTACCTCATAACTTTCGATTGGGCGAAGCGATTTTAATGATTCTTTTTTTATTTGAAAGCTGGTGCTTTCCGTGTGGTCCCATTTCAATTAGGTCCAGTTCTGACGATGGCACCCATGAGAAAACCATACAAGTCTAAAATTAGCATTAAGTATGTGTGCGACAAATCGTCCGTTTCATTTAAACGGCGCTGTGTCATATGAGCAGCACGTTTAATAGGTCTACCCATATTCAGAAAAAAATTTTGGTGTACTTCAGATTCACTAAAAATATAAAAAAAATAAACAAAAATTTTAACGAAAAAAAACCGACTTCACAAAAGGAAACTATTCCAAAACAAACTAATACGCACTAAAAAGAAAAAAATAATTGCGTATTCTTCTAAAACTTAATAATCAACTTACTTTTTCTACTTATCAATATGTAGGTACGATCTATCTAATGTTGTTACAATTATTGTTATGGTTGGAGTCAGTGTCGGTTGTGCTCATTAAACTTTGATAATGTTCCCGTAGAGGGAACGAAACGCGTCAGTGTTTGTGTGGTGTGAGGGATAATTAAGTTTGTGGGATTTATGTGTTTTATTGGCAGTAGTGGAGGGAGCAATTGCATGAAAAACATATGATTGTATATTTCACACAGGCTTGTTTATCTTGCACGTGAGTAGCGGAGTAGCAAGGTAAACATTTTTTGTTCATTGAAATGGACCTCCGCAAAGTAACGCCTGATTCAATAAAATATTTAAAATGATTTAGTCACTACTTATTTTGATCTAGGTCGGCTAGATCAAAATAAGTAACCTTATTTATACACCTAGACTAGGTGTATAAATAAGGCTACATTTATTTGGAATATTTTTGAGAGTTACCTATAATTATGTTTTAGTTAATATTTTGATAAATGTTGGTTATTTTTTATTAAATCTAAGGAAGGTGATCATTTAACATCAGGTGACCTACTAGTTCGTTTGTCTGGCCTCTATTATTACCAGCGATCGTAAAATTTTAAGCAATTTCGGTGCAGCATAGGAAAAATAAAAGAATTTCTTCAAATATTTTATAGCGAGATGACCAGTTATAAGGTTAATATTAAATGATAAATTAACTTTAATTAGCTATTCCAGCAAGAAGAGTGTTTTTAACGCAACAATGCTGCACCGAAATTACTTCAAAATTTTGGCCAAACTTATTAGGGTTGCCTATTTTTTCAGTGAAATACAGTACTTTTTAAAATAAGCTATAAAAATATAGTACACTTCTAAAAAATATAGTAAGTATTTCATGGAAACATTTAAAAATAGACAAAGATATTTATAACTTGTTGTTGATTTCATTAGGTGTTGAAAATATAGTATGTTTGCGTACTACTATATAATTATCTTCAACAGTACAGCAGTACGCAGACCCGAAATATAGTATAAATACTATATATTATAGTACGGTTGGCAACCCTAATTAGGATGTCAATGTGTGCAATTAACAATTTAAAAAATTTGTTGATTAATAAAAAATAAATAATTTCGAAACTAATAAAATCAAATTGTTTCATTGTAGATTTGGCTTTATATAACTTTTATGATACTTATATGTAACGCTGTTACATATACTTTTATGATACTTTTATGTAGCATGAGCCCAATTTTACGGCCTTGCCCTAATAAAGAAGGTAAAACAGATATAGCTATAAGCATAAGCAACAGGGCCACTTTTTCGCTTTGCTTTTGTATGGGACTGTGAATCTAGTTGTATTGTTGATCGAAGTACGAAATCGATACATTTTGTATGGGGACTGTGAAAGTGTTAAGACATACCTGAATATTTCCTTGGTTCGATCTGTATCTATTTCCCACATCCAATTCCAATAGTTTTCTTTACGTTTCCAAAGCACGTAGAATGTCAAAGCTAAAAATTCAATGAAACGCATGGATCAGACAGTGTCAAATTCTAGCAAATCAGGAGTCTTTAGGAACCAAAGACCAAAACTGACAGAAGCACTACCTGTACTTCGGTTTTTTAGCATTAGAAGAAAGTTAGACAATCTTGACATGCATACGTTTAGGCCAGTGACCATCAGCCCGTTGGTCAGATGACATCTGTCATTCGACTGGAAAACTGTGGATGAGACTGGCACGGGACCGGGCAAAGTAAAAAAAACAGCAATTTTTGCATTTTCCAGTTACCAATAAAAAGTGTTTTTCGGTAAAAATACATGTCAAAACTGTTTACCTTCCTTGCGTAATTTATAGTATATCTGTGGTGCATGCCGACCGCCGGCAGAACGCCCGGCCGGACCGGAGTAACGTGAACGAGCTCGCTGTAGCATGTGCATGCGCAACGTCTTCCTTTCAATCTGTTAACCCTTACAAGATACCACCCCAACACAATTCGTTGTCCATCGTGCACAGAACTTTACCACATTATATATATAAGCTAAAGCAGTAAGGAATCTACGAACAAATCGGTTGAAACGAAACACGCACACAGGCGCGCGCTTTACACGGCCCCTGGGCGGACCTCGTAGTGCCGTCAGTCGCGAGTGCCGCGTTGAGTAGAGCGGTTGTCTGTTACGTGCGCTCAGACAGTCCGCGATCTTTTTCGTGTTAAACATGCCAAGAGCGTATTGCGCAGTCAGTGTACGGCTGCTTGAACTCGACTTTTTCACAACCGGAGCTTTCGTTTTTTAAACTCCCTGCTGATGTTGAAAGATAAGAATATATTATTATTAAATAAAATGCTTTTTCTGTTAAATAAAACGTTAGGCTGTTTAAATGATAAAGTAGTTGCCGTATATTATGGAGCGCGTTTTTGGTGAAAATTCTACTACGGACTTTCGTCGGTATCATCTTGCATCTATAATATACCTAGTACTATTTTATATTACAGGATTACATTTGAAGGATGTCTTGCCAAATACCGATACGTACTTTACCTATACCATAACTTTTTCATTATTTGAAAGATTGCTTTCAAAATCGATATCTGGGGATATGGTTAGTCTCAGACATCGAATCCGTTAACGGAATGGGAAAAAGTAGCCACCATCTTGAACTTTTTAGTTATCCGACCGATTGTTTTCAAAATCGATATCTGGGTATCCGGTTGGTCTCCGACATCGAATCCGTGGACGGAATGAGAAAAAGTAGCCGCCATCTTGAACTTTTTAGTTATTCTACCGATTGTTTTCAAAATCCATATCTGGGTATCCGGTTGGTCTCCGACATCGAATCCGTGGACGGAATGAGAAAAAGTAGCCGCCATCTTGAACTTTTTAGTTATTCGACCGATTGTTTTCAAAATCGATATCTGGGTATCCGGTTGGTCTCCGACATCGAATCCGTGGACGGAATGAGAAAAAGTAGCCGCCATCTTGAACTTTTTAGTTGTTCGACCGATTGTTTTCAAAATCGATATCTGGGTATCCGGTTGGTCTCCGACATCGAATCCGTGGACGGAATGAGAAAAAGTAGCCGCCATTTTGAACTTTTTAATTATTCGACCGATTGTTTTCAAAATCGATATCTGGGTATCCGGTTGGTCTCCGACATCGAATCCGTGGACGGAATGAGAAAAATTAGCCGCCATTTTGAACTTTTTAATTATTCGACCGATTGCTTTCAAAATCGATATCTGGGGATATGGTTGATCTCCGACATCGAATCCGTTGACGAAATGAAAAAAAGTAGCCGCCATTTTTAACTTTTTAATTAACTATTGGATCTTTTCGATGTTGTTGTCAGACAACATATAAATTGCAAAGTAGCTTTTTTAATTTACAAAGAATTAGAAAAAAAACAGTTTTATAGTGCCGTGTCCATCATAGAAACCAAATAAACGTTTGTCTTTTTTTTTGACAAATTAAGGGTGCCAACCCTAATACTCTTAATTAAGTGTAGCTAGTTACTTTAAAACAGGCGTTACAAGTTGTTATTGTGCGCTAACTAAACAAAAATCTTTATAATTTTATATAAATTAAATCGACAACCCTAACGCTCTAACGGAGCGTAGGTATTTATTTCAAAAAGTATGCCTAGCTTCCATACTGGTCTATTTATTTACTGTGACTTTACTCTCCGGATACAATTTTGGGGCTTCTTAGGGTGTGTCCATGATTTGACACAAAGATTCAGTGGAAATAAAATGAATATGCTACGGAGCAGGGCAAAGCTGTGTATTATATTTATATTTAAATTATATACGCATCACATTTTGCAGTCTTTTATTAAGAGTAAAAAATACAGACACATACAATACAGTGTGCTCAAGTCATGGCGGCGGTTGCAGAGAGAAGAAAGAGAGACGTCAAACCAAAAATATAGGCGTGTGCCATAGAGTATATAGAGTTATTAAAGGCATACACACACTTCTCAACGGGACCCAATTTAATGTGAACAACACGGTTGCGGTTTCCGGCAAATCCGCCGGTCCAGCTTAGTGAGAGGCGGCCTGCGGGGGCCGATGACTTAAAACTTACCCCACAAAACCAAACAGATGGCGTAGAGCAAAGTAACAGGGCTGTCCAAGACTTTGTGCAGCTTGGCTAAATTGCAAAGGTTGGTCAGCTTTATAAAGCGGCAGACCTGAAACACCTTGCACCTCGGGCAAATGTACGTCTTGTTCTTGTCCTTGCAAATATCGTTCCTGGTAAAATTAACAGTTTAAGAACCTGTTAATAATGACGAAATATAACAAAGGCTAATGATTTTTGTCGAAGTATAAAAATGACTTTATACGCCTCTAGGTAGGTACTATAGACTAATATAATTTAAGGCTCGGGGACCTAATACATCCCTTTTATTATTTATAGATGCATTTAATTTAAGTAGAATTTAAGAATTGTAGTAGATAGCTTAATGTATTTTATTTTGGAAAAATGACTTTCTGCCAAGTTTCTTGCGGCGAATTCTTCTTGGCAATGATCGTCTTTCCGAATGCGCTGGTAGGTAGGTAGGTGGCTGGTAGGTGTAAGAACAAAATTGCTAAATTAGTTCTTACACAAAGTAGTCGTCTGTGGTATCGCCCATGGCAGCCAGGAACAAAACCGAGCCGACAATGGCAGGCACGAACAGCGCGTGGTTATAGAACTCGTAGAACGCGAAGTACATCCCAACCTGAAGTAGGTATTACAAATATTACAATGATTGTCAGGTTAATTAGATTTAGGTACGAACTATTATTAATTTCTTCTTCATTATGCTGGTCTGGGAGCAAAGAAAAAACATAGAATGTACCAGTTGCTTAGCCCATCGCAATGGGCAAAAATATTAGAAATTATGTGAAAAGCGATGCTGCTAGCAGTGGCGTGGCGTCCATAGAACTCGATTCCCACCGGCTTGCCTATTTTAAGGCAGTTGGGCACTTTTATTGTGCAGAATTAGAGGAAAAGAATTCTCTTCGGCTTACCTTCTGATATACTTGACGCCACGCCACTGGTAGGTTAGGTTAGTTTTATAACAATCCTTAAAAACATACTTACACAGGAGGTGGGTTTTGTTTATTAATAGGACATATCAGTAGGACCACGAGAAAACGGGGAGTTGGAGCAATTAAAAATACAGGCATAATAAAAGTACTCAAATTTGCCCTCTGAGCTGGCAACGCATCTGCAATCTCTACTCATGTGTTGGATGTCCGTGGATGGTGGTGTCCACTTACCACCAAGTGTCCCACTTGGTCATTTGCCACAATAGTCCCTGCGTAAAAAGTAAATTTACCTTTTCCCCAAAATATTCACGGATTAGGTTTAGAGGGTGAAGTTTATACACATTTCTCTTTCCGACCCAGTGGTAGAACAGCATCTGAAGACAAAAATGTGAAATAGTTAACACGGTAGGTTTAAGGGAACTTTTAAATGCGTATTACTAAACTACACACAACGGACTGGAGAATAAAATCGAGCACAAAGTTCTTTTTTTTCAACAACAGTGAGAATATTATGTTATGACAGCAGTGATATTATTAAATACATCACAGATTACAAAGGTATAATTCAATACACAGCTATTTGATTGCGCGCTTTTTGGGTGGTGATATGAAAAGCACTGACATTTTGAGTATAATATTGTGCAGTTTTACAAATTTGTATTGATTTAAAGTACAATAAAAAATATAAGTAAATGTAAAAATTTATCGTTTTATTGACAGGTGACATGGAGTTACCCAATTATTGTGAAATTATCCAAGTATCTGTCGTTGGCGACGAAAAGGTTAATTACAATTGGCTTCCATTCGGTAAACCGACCAGGGCTAACAATTTTAGCTCTTGGCTCCAAGTGCTTGCCAAGCACCAGCTGATGTTCAGATGGATGGTACAAACCTGCCGCGCAGTGATGGTGTTCCAATCTTGATTAGGCGCTAAAAAGTGGGGTCCGTCGTGCAAGGCGTAGACATCCAGAAATATTCGGCGACCGAGCAACCTGAAACAGCACAACGCCATCTAAATAAGAAAGAAAAAAACGTCGAAGAATTAACGAAATCATTGACACCGCTACAACCGACAGTGACACGCTTTTATGAGGGATAATTTGGAAATGCAAGTACTGGAAGGCTTCTCCAAGGATGTCCACGGCGATCGGTTTCATGCTACCCACTACCCTCAGCCAATGGCTTCCTATGATCCACAATTCGCAGTAGATAAGTAAACTAAATTGTCCGTCCACCTTGCAGAGAGCTACCGACACCTCGCCTGCCGGTACGTCGCCAGTCGCCACTCCAAAACCTTACAACCCCAACTGCAGTGCTCAACTGCACTTAAGAGCCAGTTAAGGTATGTAATTTGTCGGCAACTTTAGTTCTTCAGCGGGTTTTCTCATTTCTGATTCCACCACGCAGATCTCTGCAGCCTGACACTTTTCATTGCCCTATGAGTGACTTTGATCCTTCTCATCGGTAAAGCCCAATGAAAGAACCATCACATTTCGGTTCCATGTTTCATCCTGGCGCACATTTGTCCCTTATACCCAGAGTGTTTGGAAATTGTTAAAAATAGTAGACTACACTGTATTGTTGCCGCGCCGAAGTCGGTCTACGAGATGTCGTGCACCTACCTACTTACGTTAATATATAAATCGTTACCTATTAATTCCAATACTCTCCACGGTGTCTCCGAAGGGTAGTTCAAGCAATATTTTGTACACAATATGACTTCTTTCTTCATTTGAAAGATGCAATTTTTCTTTGTACTGTGTTCTGAAATTTATTACCTTCTTTTTCATTGTAGCACTGAATCATCTACCTATGCATCTAAAAGTTACTTAGCCAAACGCCTGTCTCAAAATGAACATGCACGATCTGTTTCGATAAGGAAGGTATAGCTGACACATTGACTTTGCCAAATTAGAGGTGGGTGGGCTTCATTGTGACACCCTGCATACTTACTACGTACAGAACAGGGGCTAAGAATTAAATGAAAAACTGTTTTCTTTTCTAGTATAAAGCGGTTTAAGTCTGAAATAGCTGTGTACAAAATTCAGAACTATAAGAACCCCATATCAGCGAGAAATAGAGACAGAGGAGAGGGGAATAAGGGGCCATGAAGGGGCCGTGCGTTTAGGTATTGTAGGGACAATTAGGAATCGAAAAAAGGTCCCTGAGGAGCCTGAACTAACCTGGCCAGCGCGATGAGCTCCCGCTCGTGGGTGACCCTGGTGAAGGGCAGCAGCGAGCCGATGATCGTGAGGTCGGGCCGCAGGAACTTGAGGTGCCCGTCTTTGAAGTACTTTTTTGAGTTGAACGCATGATTATATTCATCCAGGACTTTGTCGGGACCGTGTATCTTGATAAAAATCAGATTTCTGTGCATCCGCATCTAAAGAGAAAATTAAACAATCACTTAATTAGGTATCTCTTTCTTTCTTACAATCTGGCATTAACTGCCTGGTGAATAGGAAAATAGATGTAAATGGACCATGGTGGGGTATTGCAACATGACACTTTAAAATATACGAGTAAGGCTTATTGTACCAAAAATACATAATCCCTAATTCACTAACTTCACTAAATTTCAAATTGCCAAAGCCTCATAATACCTAAACAGCATATTATCTCGTCCCTAAAATAAACAAATATCATAATGTCTCATGTTCGAAATACCTAAATATTAAAATGTAAATTTCCTAAAAATACCGAATCACAGATACGACCAAATTTCAATATACCTAACTTAAACAGTTCACTCCAGAACGGTAAAATCTAACGAGTTCAAAATGCCTAAATTTTGCCTGATGTAAGTGGCCAGCACGAAAGAAGATAATAAATAGATTTTAATCATCTATAGAAATTTAGGTATTCTGACACTTGGTTGTTTTGAATATACGGTATTGGCAGAGTGCAAAGCGGGTGGAGGGGGTAGCCTAAACGATCACAGCGCTCGCTATGGCTAAAATTGTCATTTTTGTCGCTGACTTGAGCTGTCAAATCCATATTGCAGTAAACATTTTCT
The DNA here is from genome assembly GCA_949127965.1 of Pandemis corylana. Taxonomy (NCBI): domain Eukaryota; kingdom Metazoa; phylum Arthropoda; class Insecta; order Lepidoptera; family Tortricidae; genus Pandemis; species Pandemis corylana. Next base: position 16,003,104 of record OX421857.1, on the reverse strand, counting down.
AATCTTTTTTGAGATAAAAATATGGTCCTGGTAAGATGTGTTGTTGTGAATTGTAATAACACTAAGAAGAATAGCGACTGTAAATTTTACCAATTTCCAAGACCATGGTGGAAACGAGACCAAAGAAATAAGTGGATATTTGCCGTAAGAAAAAAAAAGTAAGTTACCTAACCTCTAAAATTTCACTGAAAACAACAATTTTAATATTATTGGCAATAATGTTACTGACTACCACTGTCCAAAATTGTGTAATATAATAAAATAACACAAGATTTCATTAATATTTTTCACAATATTTACTTACTTCTTGTTTGACAGCGGTGACAAAATTGTACATAATGGCCGCCTATCACGTGGCGCTGTCGTCGCGCACGGTCCCAATACTGCGATAAAGGTGTTGTGAATTTTGAGTCTTATGAGAATTAGACATTTTAAAATTCAGTCATATTGGGTATATTGTGTAATGAAGAAAAATTTTAGGCATTCTGGAAATTAGGTATTTTGACACTAAGTCCTTTTGAGTTGTAGGAGTATTGGTAAAAGGGTAAACTGAAATTTCGACGGAATGAACCTAAAACAAATATACAAGCATATAATTATAACTTACTCGTTTTCAGTCCAAACACTTTTAATACTACAAGGCGACTAAGTTTGGAAAGCTTGGTTGACTATAGTCAGCGTAACGTTCAGGTTTCAGGCTTGGCTATTTTAGTAGGCATTGCTATGGAAAAAACCGCTCACATACAGAGAATCCAACTGTCGGATTTTCGGCATTAAATGTGTTCTAGATTTTAAGGATTGCAACACTAGTCACCGTGACACCCACTAGGCTCTACCAATTGGGCCCCCTCAAAAATTGTAAGGAGGGGATCCAGATAGAGCCTAGTGGACGTCACGCTACTCACGACGCCTGGATTTATCTCAATGTCCAGCCCCACTTTCAGGATGTTTTGTAGGAAGAAGGTCTTTATGGGTGTCAAGGGGATGTCGCCGTCATCCGCAGCCACCAGCACCAGGTCGATGCGCCGAAGCCCGTCCCGGAAGTGGTCTTGCACGTACGGCACGTACTCTTCCGGCTCAACCTAGAACATCAACCATGAACAAGTTGGGGGATGTCCACTTGTTCAGTTCGGTATGAAGTTCCTACTCTAAATGTGGGTTTTACTTACTCTTAATAGTTATTACTCTGTCGATCCTCATACAAGAGAAAATTATCATTCATCACATCATTTGACTATGAATTTGTTATCTGTTCGTCACGTCCCCTAAAGATGAAAAACCCGGCGAAAGAAAAAGTGACCATACTATAAAGTAGTTTTGGGACACATTTTTCTCTAATGTATGTATAATGATGAGCATGTCACTCAGCATTTCGTTTTTATGTTGACACATCTGTATCTGCATCTACATCTACATTTATTTATAAAAACTGGCTTAACGGCTGGACCTTCGCAATTTTTTTTTGTTGTACTTATTCGTTATTTTCAGGACCAGGTTCTTTGTGTAATGAATGACGGATAGGTAGGGCAAACAATTATGAATAAAAAAACCCAAAATAGTTCAATTCTAAAAAAAAAACAGTTACTGGCTCCTCAATGGCTTCAGCGGGCTCTTCCACGTGGTCGCCTTTCGCTTTCTCTTCCTCTTTCGGTTCCACTTCCGGGATCGGTTCCGGAGCCGGTTGCGGTGCCGTTTCCGGTGCCGCTTCTGGTGGCACTTCAGAAGCTATCGGCTCCGGTTTCGCTTCCTCTTCCATGGCTATCTTCTCCATATCTTCGGACTGGGTAGTCTTACTCGCCAGCCGCTCATTAAACAAATGCATTTTGTGATACTCAAACACTTCTGATTTATAGCTTTTAGGTTTGCGCTAAAACAAAAAATATTAGTAAAACAATCGGCCAAGCGCGAGACGGACTCTCGCACGCAGGTCTGTATGTTGAAAAATTTCAAAGCATTTTTATTCTTATTTGTTCAGTTCAAATAAAATTAAAAACAAACTTTTATTCAGGAAATAGAAATATTTTGGTAGGTCACACACACACACACACACACACAACTCACGTCTTTATCACGTCTTTGGTAGGTATTTGGAAATATACATATTCGGTATTTTATTTTTCGGTGTTTTGAACGTTTGGTATACCTAGTAGCTACCTAACCTTACCTTAGAGGGCTCTATGGTAGTTTCGTCCCTCAAAAGTTTGACAACGTTGCATTTTCTTGAACAGTCAGGGAACTCTTCAGGTGATTGTTTCATCTTTTCTTTAAGAGCCTAGAAAGCGTAATAATTATATGATTTCAAATATGGCTAAAGTAAAATTAACAAACCTACTTACACTTACTCCCTGTGACAACCGGAACCGAATCTCTAAACACCTTTTAACCTTCTCGCCGCCACGTCAAATACAAGACACGTCATCCGTACGCCAGACATCTTTATTGCGATGCCTTAAGTTGAACGTAAACCCAATTAATAAAGGTTGCTTTTGCATTGAAGGAATGGACGTATATATAAGTCGTTGGCGTTGAACCTGCGTTGCCGATATATGCGTTGGCGTCGAAAAGGTTAAACCATGGACCTACGCACGGCCCCATTAGCCGCACTGCGGATGGCCGCGTAATTATCATCTAACCATAACCACACAGCAGCTCGGCTGCCGCCATACATGATGGGCCGGGCGGCTAGCCGTAGAGCAGCTAATCGGACAGTGCGTACACAGCCTCAACAGCATTTCGTACAGATTGTGTGGTGATTATTTTATTTAAGTATCTATATTTAAACCTTTTTTTTACGGTGGGAAAATGCGTTACGCACGACCGCGCCGTGGGGACGGCACGGAAGTTATGTGGGACTCTCTTCCCCGGCCCCCCTCCCAAGTGGAAGGAGGCGGGGGAGGCCTACCCACTAAAAACCCACCGGTATTCCCTATCTGCCATTTGGGGGGCGCCGCGGGAGCATGAGGGTGTCACCGCGTAGTCTAAGTATATTTAGACCTAAGATAAGTTACATAGATGACATGAACGTCTACTTAAACTGAAAAACATTACCTCGTCGTACTTCTTTAACATAATTGTATTTGTTTATAGAATTATATCAAATACTAAGTCAGGTTAAATGCAATAATAAATAATAATATTAACGATATCAATGACTATTCCTGTAAACACGATCAAAACAAAGAAGTGAAGTGACCTCAGACCATAGACAAATACATAGAAATATTGCATTGGCCATAGAATGTCATTAACACTGGCAGTCTGGCATTGGCGTTGGCTGGACTCAAAGAGTTTTTACTAAAAAATAAACATTATAAAAAGCTACCACGTAATTTTTGTACCAAAAAAGTTGGATCGAAGTTAGATCTATGAGAAAGCTGGATCCTTAGAGCAACACGGGCTTCCTATGGTGTTGCTCTAAGCTGGATTCCTGCTAATAACGACAACTAGGGGCTCTTACACACTAGAGATGTGTCCGAAGACTTCTCAGCGACTTGCTCGCCGCGTGCACGGTAAGGAACCTAATGGAATTGTTACGCATTCTAGTGGTTTTTTCAGAGTATTACCTATATGGCACTACTACGTGGCACTACAGACCAAAATAAATATCATAAATGGGAGGTAGGTTTAGGTTATGTTATATCTTCAACAGGCCCGAAGGGCCAAAAATACCCAAAAGTAGGAGCTTCGCGAAAGCGGAGCTCCATCGACCATGTTAAACTTGATTTTGAAATAGAAATCTTCGGATAGTAGTGCCACGGGAAATAAAGGGTTTATTCCCACTTTCTTTTTCCCGAGTTTTCTTTTTGGTATGTAGGTAGGTACACAACTATTATGTTTTATTTTTGTTGAATAAAAACAATCAGCCGTCTCAAAATAATTTAAATAAATAAAAGCTTACAGCAAAAGAGTTTGACAAAAAGTGCGTCTTATATATGCGGTTTTCTTTATTAATATCCAATATAACAATCCAACGATCAGGGTCTCGTTGAAGCTTCATGCCCCCTTCATTTCGAAATAGTAGCTGAGCACGACCAGACCCAGGTACACCCACAGAGCACCTGCGGAGAAATAAAAACAGAATTCCTGTTAACAAGGGTTCCGTTGACAAAATGGTCGAAACTGAACCCTGATACTTTCACTCTAGCTCGGAAACGCTACGTTCTAGATAGTTTTAATGTGGCATAATATTTATACTGATGAAGTGCTAGAATATGTAATTACTAAATTAAGTTAATACTAGCTTCTGCCTGCAGCAATTATACATAAAAACCTTCCTCTATCTATTAAAAAAAACCGTATCAAAATCCGTTGTGTAGTTTTGAAGATATAAGCATACACAGGGACATAGGGACAGAGAAAGCGACTTTGTTTTATACTATGTACTAGTGATAAGGCCCATTACCATTAGGCTATATATGTAATTAATATTATTATAATGTTTCTACCTACGATAGTCAAGTCGTACTCAAATCTTTGGTCAGTACTTACCCCAAACTATTACAGGAATAAGTACAAGAAGATACTTTCTTAATTTCAGCAGAATTATTAATATGGTAATCACTAAGAGTGCTAAGACCAGTGCCACCTTCACCAGCCATGGTAACAACATCCACGGCTTTTCCTGGAAACGAACACAGACAAAAAGACATACTATACCATATCGTCTTACAATTATTGTGAACTAGCTTCTGCCCGCGGTTTCGTCTGCGTAGAATTAGCAATTCAACTACGCAATTTTCAGGGGCAAACAGTAGCCTACGAGTATAACCTGGCCGGTGATTGTCTCAACAGATTAGTAAAGTTTGCATCAAAATCCGATCAGCCGTTTTCACGTGATGCGCTCGCAAGTATACATGTAAACAAACAAACCGACAAAAATTCTAAAAACTGTTGGAACTTGTTCTGTTATCGATATCTAAGTATCCTCAGCATTTTTTTTATATTTTCCATGTACAGTCAGCGTCAAATAGTTCGTGACACCCATAGTGGATAAAAAGTTAGCAACACGATCTTATTTCAAGTGTAACAATGACGTGATGCAATAAGTAAAGATACCGGGATTTGCCAACAGGCCGTTAATGTACAGCAAGAACAAAGCAGCACAAAGCACTGAACCCTGGGGAACACCGGGGTGAATACTCGATAGGTCGAAAAAACAAGTATCGCGCTTAACTTTAATGGGAATACCCTGTAGAAAGTCAGCTATCCAGGTGTACGAGCCAGGAGAAATAACATAGGAAGATCGTTCGCCTACAATTCAATGTGTCAATTACTGTCAAAAGCCTTCGAGATGTCAAGAGTTCTTTTGTGGCTCATTGTTTTACATGTTAATAGGCTTACGTGCTAGTTACAAAAGCTTATTACATTAAGTAGTAGGAACTGAAAAAGTTAAAACAAATTACCACAAATATTCCCACGAGAAGTAGAACAGCTACCAGCAGATTGAATACGGTAAATATTACACCTATTACCACTGAAAAAATAAAGAGTAAGAACAAACGATTTTGTATATCTTTTCTCTTAAGTTAATGTAGTGGGTGGTGTGTGCAGGTTTCTTCATGATGTTTTCCTTCACCGCTAAAGTTCGTACAAAGTATCAAGTGTGAGATCTGGTTGGAGGCCATGGATCAAAAAGGTTATCATGGCTACTACATTGCTTGTACAAAAATAATTACATAGGTAAATCCAGAAGAAAGTTTTTCCTGTCTTTTTTTTAGCACGACAGATTATAATGGTCGTGTCATTCTCAATAAATGTGGATATTTTCCTTACATTCCGCTCGACTCCCTTTAAGTGTATAAAATATACTTACGACTAAAAAGGGTCGTAAAAGATTCCTGAAAATAAAAGCATTGTTTTAATGAATTACATAGATCACGTCTGAAAACTACATTAGGTACATTGACGATCTGCCCTCAGCTTTACCCTGTACCATTTAGTACGTAGCCGTTAAACTTACTTACATCCTCCTTTTGTTCCTCAGGGCTAAAGATCAAACTAGGGATCCCCACTAGGGCCACCACTATCTCGAACACTGCTATCGCGATGGAACCAACGCGCAGCTGAACGGTGCCTAGCGACGTTTGAAGCACTGCCGACAAAACACATTTATGTTATTAGATGAAGACAAGGTGAGCAATTATTCTTCTTTCCTTTCTCAGTCATTTAGCTGCAGATGTACCTACGCCTCCTTCAATTTATACCACTCTTCCCTGTTTTATGCCCTTTGCATCCATTTTTTTGCAGCCGCTGTCTTTCTTTTGCAAAATAAATGTTTCGATGTTTTTTTTTACATTATCATAATCAGCGCATTTGTTAGCTCTTTGTCTTTCACGATTACTCAATAACGCTTCAAAATAAAAGTAGGTACCTATTTATTTGGCGATTTACCCGTAAAGAGCTAGGGTGGGGAATGGGCCCGGGGGGCGCCGTTGGCTGGAATCTCTGGGATCCCACAGCGCCTTCCCAAACCTGGCAAGAGGGCTTTGCCGGAGTGTTTTAGTGGGTATGATCCCCCGCCCCTTTCCGTGCGGAAACAGGCCGGGGGAGAGAGTCCCACTTAACCATCCGGGCCTCCCCGGACCCGGTGGTACTCGTAAAGAGTTTTCACTCCGTTAAAAGAAAAAAAAAGGGTGGGGAATGGGAGTTGGAACGGTATCAAACTATCAACGGAATGGAGAGAACGTTATAACGTGCAAGTAAAAGTAACTAGGTATCATCGCGGATCTTCTTCGGTCGGTATTTCGTCTTCGTCTTGACGTCTTCGGTATTCGGTCTTGGTACGATACAGTCGAGGGCATAAATTATGGATAGACCATCATGTCAAATATATGTGTTATTAGCTTCATTGGTTACTAGCTTCTGCCTGCGACTTCGTCTGCGTAGAATTATACATAAAAACCTTCCTCTTGAATCACTCTATCTATTAAAAAAATGCATCAAAATCCGTTGCGTAGTTTTGAAGATATAAGCATACATAGGGACATAGGGACAGAGAAAGCGACTTTGTTTTATACTACCTATGTAGTGATGATGGCATAAAGGTGTAAGTATCTAGATGTTTTTGATGTCTTGGCAACGAACATATATTTATGCTCTTTGTAGGTTTTTTTTTATTTTAAACTGTTGATTGTTCAGGTCTGTTAGAAAATAACCTAACCTAGTTTCTACATGATGGTCATTTCAAAGCTCCTCAAAAATTACGGTTTCAGCGTGACGGCAAATTATTGTTACCCTAAACATTACAAAGGCATACAAATCGGGTAAATAAAGGATTTGCATCGTGTTATAGTGGCTTGATAACATCGTGATGAACAGAAATAACGTAGGTACTTGTGGTGGGTGCTGCAGTCACGGTCCAGGGCGATGTCGACGAAGACCACCGGCCGGTGGTCACGCGCCGCGCTAAATTTTAAAGATGTTTTCAGTCAGACGGAATATCGAAACGAAATAAATAAAACGTGACATGATCCATCACATACGCATTAAAGGCAATTGACAAGAACTTCAAAGCTCCACGCACAGATCTCTATTACATTAGGTAGATGACACAAATACGGCGAAACGCACATCGGGCGTGTCAATTTTTGTAGTAAGTAGTAGTAGTAAATGCTTTATTGTACAAAACTAAAGTAGCCAACACAATTGATAGAAAGGGTAAGATACAGAGGCGAATTTATCCCTGCAATCTCTTAACTCCGGTTAACCTTTGAGTGATGAGAGGAGCATTATCTAACTAGAAACGACAAAGAGTAGATTTAAAGAGGTTTGTATAGGTCACCGTGTACTAACAATCTACAATATAAAGAAAGAAAGAAAGAAAAAAAAGCATTACAGATGTGTCGCCAGCCTGGAAATTTAAGATAAAATACCTCATGTGCCTGTACTTAATTTGGCTGTATCTGTTCTCTCTACTTTCCACGGTGGAACGCTGCAGCGCAGGTACTGCTGCTTGGCAGCAGGATTCAATACTAAGACGGTGGTCAACACAAAACGTTTGACGTTTTTTTTAGCTAACTGGCGTTATCCACATTACGAGAGATCCGTGGTGCCTTTCGTGCCTCTTGTCAAGTGCCTGTTCCGCCACAGATTTAAAACTCAAGGAGTGTAGAGTGAGCGTGTATTCCGTCCTTTATTATTTTTTTTTCTTCTTTCATACAGGAATGGCAAAGGGTTCTCAATCCATGCAGCGATATCCAACGTTCATAGCTTTTACCCGAGGTTTTTACCCACGACGGAGGGAAAGGAACAGAGGCGGTATAATATGGATTTGGAGTTTATTTATTTTTTGGTTATAAAGTCCTACTACAATCAGAAGCTGACAATAGAGTTGTTAGACATTACGCTAAACTTGGCCTTTAGGTCTTGTTACCATATTGAATCACTCAACAATATTTTAATACAAATATAGGTAGGTTAGTTAAGTTAGGTATCTTTAGTTGTTCAAAGAGCACAATACCCAGAAAAAGGGCCGAAAGGGGTCGAAAACTATTTGGATGAACTGTAGGGGACCACAGGTATTTAGGACCGAATAAAACTAAGGGTCAGAGAACTGATGGAAAACACGTGTACACGTGAATTCTTCCTTTCGTTGAGCCCCAGTCACTTTAAGTACTTAATTTGTTGCATTAAAACAAAACAAAAACTGCGGACTATCACAATACAATACAATACAATAACTCTTTATTGAACACCACATATAACAACCAAAACAGAAAAAAGGTATACAGAATATTACAAGGTAACAATAGGCGGCCTTATCGCTACAGAGCGATCTCTACCAGGCAACCATAATGGACTGGAGAATAGAACAGATCTGAGCAGGTGGTGCAATTTAGAATATATATTAATATACTAAGTACTGAAATACGTAATATATTATACACTAGCTGTTGCCCGCGACTTCGTCCGCGTGTGTTTTTGTGATACTTACGGCTTTTCTCGATATCAAAATTATTATTATTATGACTATTAACTTCGTCACATGAACCACTGAAAGTATGTACGAAACTATACTTTTAGAATTACGTCATGAAAATAATAATTTGCGACACGGAATCTTGAAAAAAAATCAAGTGCAAACTGGTTAATGACTCGTCACATTTATTTATACTTTATTTTACAAATAGTTTTCGCCACCTTACATTCCTTAATACAGCCTTCTACAGGCCGAGACCGGGCCAGGCTGTTAGCTGTGTCCAAGCCAGAATCTGGTCACTGGCTACATGCATATCCCTCGCCCAACACTGGAACCTTTATAGACCCCGAGACTCTACGCATAGCTGTCGGTCTCCGGCTGGGAGCTGGGATCTGCACAGGACACAACTGTGTTTCTTGTGGGGCTTCAGTGGACCAACTCGGCCACCATGGCCTTTCCTGCTCCTCGGGCGCCGGCCGCCTGTCCCGCCATGCCGCTCTCAACGACATTCTACGAAGGGCGCTCGTCAGTGCCAACGTGCCCGCTGCTCTGGAACCCCAGATTGTGCGGAGCGACGGCAAGCGCCCGGACGGAATGTCTTTGATACCCTGGAAGACGGGCCGTGCGCTGGTGTGGGACGCCACTTGTACTGACACCGTGGCGGCGTCCTACCTACCCGCAACTACCAAACGTGCGGGGGCGGCGGCGGACGCCCGGGAACGCCTCAAGGTCTCAAAATACAGCTGTCTCGGCGCCCAATATCATTTCTTTGCTTTTGGTGTCGAGACTCTAGGTCCTTGGGGTAAAGGTGCGCTGGAGCTACACAAAGAGCTCAGCAAGAGATTGAGAGAGGCAACAGGCGACCCTCGCGCCGGCAGCTTTCTCGCGCAAAGAATCGCAATCGCAGTTCAGCGCGGGAATGCTGCCTGCGTGATGGGCACCCTGCCAAGAGGCCCAGCTCTCTTATATAATTAATTTTAAAGTTTATTTAGTTATTTAGTTATTTTAATTTAATAGTAGTTTTAGTTTTGTATTAACATTTTAAATAAATAGTTTTATTTATAGTTTTGTTTATAGTTTCTTTATTCAAAAAAGCTAAGTACAGTTTTAATTACATCACTATTAATTTCGCCAAACTATGACGCTTATTGGCGAATACTGCGCTCACTTTAACGATATTTGTACTCTGATTAATTTAAAAAATTAAATCTATTCTAACCAAATAATACATAAATGTTTACCTGTTTTTACCTAACGACTAAAAATTCATTTACTAATCCGTTTTAATTAATATTTTGCGACTCAATTTTTTCTAGCAGAAGCTTTTTTAATTTATTTTCTTGGTTTAAGTAGGTACGTAATTACAGATTATTAACACTTATTATCATTCTACAAATTAATTACCTACAGGGGCCTTGCCATAGTTGCCATGATGTCTTAATGCGATTCAGTTTAGGTTCGCTCGCTGTCAGATTCATACTAAAAGCACCAACTTTTCGCAATAAAATTCTGACATGTTCGTAGCGCAGGCGTAAACGCGCCCTTTGATTTTGCTTTTTATAGGCAAAGGTACCAAGAACATACAGCCAAGCGTTTCACGCCGCCCTCATATTAATATCAGGCTATCAAATAAGAGTGCGTTCAAAAACCGAACGCGTTGTGAATAATTGCGCAATAAATAAAAACAAAAGTAACGGTATTGCATATTGAACTTTAGGTGTTAGGTAAAGAACACAATTTAGGACGCCAATTTAGGTTGATTTAGGTTTGACAAAAATCTCTTCGTTGAAAAAATGCCTGTACAGCATGTAATTATTATATTAATGTTTTTTCACAATTGACACGCTTTTCCGGCTATATGTCTTATGTACATTTGTATCTATCTATTTTCTTCGTAGTATTATTATGTTTGTAACTATTACCAACTACTTATACCGAGGAAAGCTGATTTTCTTGAGTTCCGCTATTTTGTGCGTAATCACCTCAAAAATCAAATTTCAAGAAAACTGAGAAATTATATTTACCTGTATTAAATTGGAAGTATTATTTAGCAATTTCAAAAGGTTACGCTTCATTGGTTTTTATTGTATAGGTGTATGAAGTTAATTAATTTTAAACACAAAACCCTCTTTTTTGCGCCTCTGGATAAGATTAAAAAAAAATGCTAAAACAGGTGTTTCTTTATTTTTATTACTAAGTATTTATTCTGAGTTTCATGATTCTAGAACAATCTAATTTTCTTTTTTCATACAAACTTTAACCCCCCTTTTCACCCCCTTATTCCAAAATTTTCCACAATTTCTGTAGCCTATATCCTATTCTCAATTTATTGGAATCGATTTGTGAACATTTCATTAATATCCGTTCAGTAGTTTTTACGTGATGCTCAGTCAAACAAACAAACAAACAAACAAACAAAAATTCTAAAAATGGTTTTAATATGTTCAGTTACCGATTTTAAGTCACCCTGGTCGGTTTTTTTTTTTAAATCTTCAATGTACAGATTTTTTGGTCTCAACGATTTTATTATATGTATAGATGAAACACACATTTACAATAAATCACGATCAGTCTTAAAACCTTTTATTACAATTTTTCACAGAAACATACATAAGATTATTCTTAATTCTAAAAGTCAATTCTTAATACTAACTTCATGATACGAACAATATTTTTGAATGGCAATCATTCATTTGTACTACGATTATTAATTATGTACTTATAGGCTTACAAAATGCTTCCATGGAAGCAGAGCAGAGCGGAGTGTGTGTGTTTATTACATCATGGCGGTGTATCATTCGCCACTGATCGCTCCGCGCTCCCGGGGCTATTCCCAGTCCCAGTTGTCTGCATCTGCATCTCGTAGTTGGCAATGAAAACTACTGCTACTTTTTCACAGTTGTACGTATTGCGAACAAGCGGGAAAACAATAGTTCAACGGCCCGATTTTTGAAAGCACATGTGTGAAAACACCACTCGAAAGCGGTGAAAATGCTGAATTTTAAATACGAGTAGCATAGAAGGCAATCACAGCTCTCATTAATCTTGTAAACTAGTCAAAACTTTGATTAGCGATAGAAGCTGATTTATACCACTTTCGATTCGAGTGATGTGCTTTCAAAAATAATAATTTTCAGTGATAATTGATTTATTGATTCTGCTCATGTCCGGTCCGCTGGCTCCGCTTGCACTGTAACGCAACCTAGCAGGCTCCGCTGTCGCGCAAAATGAACACTAACCTAGGTACACTATCTTATTTTCTACTGGAAATAATGGGTACCTACCATTGATTCAAATCACTGACTTTTTGTGCAAAAACTTGCACTAAACTTACAAAAACAGTCAGCGTAAAATACAGTCTAACTTTTGATCATCCTAATTAAAATATGTCAATGTTTGATTAAAATAAAAAAAGTCATTGCGTTTTTTCTTAGTACCTATTGGTACCCAAAAATACTAACTTAGTGGACAGCACGCGCCGCAGCTGCGAACATGCGCCGCCGCCGGGGTCAATGAACTATTTGGTCCTAATTCTTTTGAGCAAGTAGGTAATAAAACAGACAAACTACAATGACTGTAGTAGGTAAGTCATGTGGGTCACTTACAGCACCGGAATCACGAGCGGTTGATACGGGTTCTATAGAACATAAGTAAAGCGTGCAGAATACGGTCAGCCGCAGTCGCGTGCACTTCATAAAGACAAAACACATGGACTGCCCTGCTGTAATTGCCATTTGTTTTCAGCTTGAAAAAAAAAACAAGCAGCCTTTTTTGTTAAGTTAGGTAGTTACTTTTTTTTTGTCTGACCTGTCTCAAAATTCTGTGCACGCCACTGGTCAGCCGCCATATTCTTTTACTAGTTGGAAATGTACCTCGACCCCTGTGATAATGTGACGTGATCAATTCTGTGCACGACTCTGCTCCCTGCTAAGCGTAGTTAGTTAGTTCCATAATGCTCTTCTTTGATGAAGTCGGCCGCCCTCTCGGCGATCATGACGACGGGCGCGTTCGTGTTTCCCCGGATGACCTTCGGCATGACGCTAGCGTCGGCCACGCGCAGCCGGCGCACACCTCCCACGCGCAGCCGCGCGTCCAGCACAGCACCCAGCGCTGCCGTGCCCACCGCGTGCCACGCCGACGTCGCCGTCGCCCGCGCGCCGCACCTTACCCCTTCCAACCCACTACTACCAGCACAAGCGTCTATCTCAAGTGAGACGACACGAGCGTTCTTCAATCGGAAGTAAGTAGTATTTGCCAGCGACCAGGCCACGTTCAACGCGTCGGGGTAACCCTCCAAGTCGGACGTATCGCTAAAAGTGCCTGAATATATCAAAGGCGGCACTGAAGGGTCCTTCGATTGCAACCTCACCCGGCCTCTGGACTTTGGTTTCAACAGCACGACCGCTATTGGAAATACTTCGTGATTATCTAACTCCGATTGAAGTTTGGCACAAATTTTGTCTTTGAATCCCAGAAGATCTAAGCATTGATAGTAAAACTGCGTGCCTAGTGGCATGCAGGTGGGATAGATCGCGAACAGAGGCCCTTCGACATCCGGGTCTTTAATGTAAGCGCCCATGCTGTTCGTCTTTGACAACGACCCGGTTCGATCGTAAAGGTACTTTATCACGTCCATGTAACTCTGTGACTCGGACGAATAGCATGTTCCGTTATCAGCTGCCAAGAAAGTCAGGACCATGACGTGATCGTGCAGATTTTCACCCACGGGCAAGTCCTGTACGACGGCGATGTCTAAATCTTTTAAGTGATGCTTCGGCCCTATCCCTGACAGCATCAAGAGCTTTGCAGTGTTAAACGTCCCGGCCGTCACGATCACTTCTTTGTTGGCAAAGAAGGTAAACTGATCTCCGTCCAGAAGCACTTCGACGCCGTGAGCCGTATTATTCTGAATCAAAATTTTTGTAACGACCGCCTCCTTGACCACCTTCAGATTATCTCTTGCTTTGTCGACCTTGTTCAACATCGCCGTCAGCGTGCTATCTCTGCGCCCATCTCTGATCGTGTGGGAAAACCGACCGGCTCCTATCAACTCCGGATACGTCATGTCCTTCACCATCGCGAAACCAAGCTCTCTGAACGCTTCCAGGAACCTGTCCGTCGTGTTTGTGGACTCAAGTAGACCGGTCACCTCAATTTCTCCGCTTCTACCGTGATATTTCATTAACTCCGGATCGTCGATTATCCTCTCATCGGTGAGATATTCGGTCTTCTTAAAGTAGTCCAGTACTGTCGTCCATTTCCAAGTGTCGCCGACGATGGTGGCCCACTCGTCGTAGTCTGCGGGGAAGCCTCTGGCGTACACCATGTCGTTGAGGGAGCCGCTGCCGCCGAGCATGCGGCCGCGCGGCTGCCGCTGCCCGCTGCGGAGCGCCTGGCTGCTCCAAGAGTCCTCCACGCTCGTGAAATTCCAGTCGTACTCGCTACCTTTCAGCGCGGCGCGGAAACCAGGTATCTGACAACAAAAAAAAACAACGTCCAGGGGGTTATGTGTGTATTGAATTGAAGTGGAGAGCGGAGAAGACGAGAAACAAAAAATCACGTCAGTTAAAATTCATATCACTTCTACACATAAGGTGAATGCAATGCAAGGGCAATGAATGTGATTGGAACTCACCTTTATCGGTGAGCAAGACAGTCTTAAAGGTCATAAAGGGTCGTGTGCCTGACGTCCCACTTTTGGACACAGACCCCATCAGAATAAAAGTAGAAAGCAAAGAAGTAGTATTTAAAAAGACCTTTGTGTCTGTCTTGCTATCTCACTCCTACGGGTTTGAGACTTGAATCGCCGATCATACCCGAATCCGAATGTCGTTCTAGGAGCTCACAAATTGTAACTTTATGTCCTTTTAGGGTTCCGTACCCAAAAGGTGAAAACGGGACCCTATTACTAATATAAGACTTCACTGCTGTGTGTCTGTCTGTTTGTCACCAGGCTGTCTCATGAACAGTGATAGCTAGACAGTTCAAATTTTCACAGATGATGTATTTCTGTTGCCGTTATAACAACAAATACTAAAAACAGAATATTTTTATGTACAGTCATGTGTAATAATATGTATCTAGTCAGTTTCAAAAATAAGTACCATACGCTCTTACACCGGCGTAATAAGGTCGTGGGACATATTTTTGAGAAGTTCGTATCGATACTTATTTTTGCACTTGACTGTACGTCTGTCTAAATAGCTAATATAAAATGACCTCACACTGCATACGTTTTGCTTAGGAGCATGGCTCTGCTAGCACTGGATTTTATATTAACGTTGCCAATTTGTACAGAACCCTCGGTGCACGAGTCCGACTCGCACTTGGCCGGTTTCTTTGTTTGACATCAGTATCAGGGAAGTGGGTTTGGCTACTGACGATGGTTTCCAGCGGCGGGTCGGGGCCGGCTTCCAGCAGCAGCACGGTGCCGCTGAGCGCCGCCAGCCGCGCCGCCAGCGCCGCGCCCGCCGTGCCGCCGCCCACCACCACGAAGTCCCAGCTCGACCCGTCTGGAACCACCATACCAATACCCTTTTAATCCCGTTACATAGGTAAAGCTTGGTATTTGTATAATGATACTAGCTTTTATTGTTTAGTGATGTAGGTACATACTCATGTGCGAACAATAACCGTTAATGTTGCACGTTACAGCTCGGCTCAAGTTGAGATTGCATTGTAGTTAGTTAACTTTGTACCGTAAAACGGGGTGAGCATGGTTTGCGGGGGGAGAAGGGATATAACTAATTATTTTGTGTTTTCACTTCCTATTTAAAGTTTCTGGCTCAGCTTGCTCTAAAAGTAGTTTAGTTATGTTTTTAGACATTTTGGTAATTTGTTATCGTCATTTTTTTATTTATTCCTATCCCTTCAGACCCCAGTACGGGGTGAGCTGGGATTTGCCTATAT
Organism: Pandemis corylana; assembly: GCA_949127965.1. NCBI lineage: Eukaryota > Metazoa > Arthropoda > Insecta > Lepidoptera > Tortricidae > Pandemis > Pandemis corylana. The sequence goes on along the minus strand of OX421857.1, from coordinate 15,987,278 downwards.
TTTAGTGTAAGTACAATGCAAAAACTTTGAAACTAAAAGACAGAATCGTCATCAAACCAAAGTTCATGCCACCGGATTATTTTTATACATTGTATAAATCAACTTACCAAATAATTGTGATTTTTTTTTTATCGAGGTTTGAACTTCAATTTTGACGATATCTCCTACGCAAATCGTAATACGTGTTTTATCCAAGATTTTTCAGTCGTTATAAAGACATTCCGAGCTAAAACTTCCAAAGCTCAAGTGTGAGTATTTTTGTAATTGCTAATAGTCGTATCATTTGAACTTTTTCATCGTCGACAACATCGTCACAACATTCGACGATTTGCGCCACTCTTTAGTCTGCATCACATCCCACGCAAATAGTCTTATTTTCTAAGTTACGACTTTATGCGTAAATAATAGTCGTAGTTACGTCTTTTTGTTGCAGTTTTTTTACAATTATGGGCCGTAGCTCGTATTTACGACTAGGTAAATATATTCGTTGTTTTAGTGAGAAGGTATATCCGGTCTTATTCGGTCGTATTCATATTATACATAATGTGACATAAAACTTTATGCAAAGGACCTCTTTTGAAAACGAGCATAAAGTCGTAGCTAACTTTAAGTTTTTTCGCCATAATATTGAATTTGTGATATTTATTTTAATAAACATATTTGTTTCATGTTAATTAACCCTCTGCGGACAGATGCGTCCAAAGTTTAAAGTAATTATATTCTAATGGATCTCCTAAAAAATCGTCGATTTAGTGATACGACCTTATGCGTAGGTGTCGACTTGTGTGCGTCTGGCGATATCACTGAAAATCGCAGCGTTTGCCGAAGGGAGACTCACTGTCCACTGCGGCGCTGGGTGGCCAGTCCTCGCGCACCAGGCACTGGGAAGCAGCAAAGAACTGCAAGGCCGCCGCCACCGCCGCGCCCGCCGCGCCTGCGTCCGCGCTGCACAGCTGAGACATCTCTGCACCCACATAGTAAACACCGCACTTAGTTTAATGCTTAAGACAGATAGAAACTATAATCACCACAAAACATTATGGCCCAAAACAACATTAACAAATTAACAAAAGTAAACACAACTTAAATAATAACCAGTGGCGTAACTGTAGGGTGGCAGGGGTGGCAAAATGCCTCGGGCCCCTGGCTTTACGGGGCCCCGAACTGGCTTGGTTTAGAGCACAGAAGGGACGCTGATGCACTTCTTTATATTGAGGAAGGAGCCCCATCTGACGAATTTGTCGCGGGCCCCAGACGTTATAGTTACGCCACTGATATTAACATGCAACACGGTTCCAAAAGTTATCTAAAATTAACATTCAATTTTTTTTTTAAAAGAAGGCAAATAATTCTATGTTTACTGTTTTCCAATGTTGATTATTTAAAAACTAGACATCTATGAAATCTTTTATTGAATCGCGTTACTTTGCGGAGTTCATTTCAATTAACAAAAAATATTTAGCTTGCTACTCCGCTACTTACATGCAAGATAGTCAAGCCTGTGCGAAATATATATGTTTTTACATACAATCCTATTTTTGTTAAATAAGTAACCTTTTCTGTCTTTGCCGTAGTTGGTAGAATTTTTGAAGATACTACAGATAGAACTTTATTTCATGTAAGTATGAAAAAACAGATACTTAAAATGTAAATACAAAACTAAAACTACTATTAAATTAAAATAACTAAATAAACTTTAAAATTAATTATACAAGAGAGGTGGGCCTCTTGGCAGGCGCATCACGCAGGCAGCATTCCCGCGCTGAACTGCGATTGCGATTCTTTGCGCGAGATGGCTGCCGGCGCGAGGGTCGCCTGTTGCCTCTCTCAATCTCTTGCTGAGCTCTCTGTGTAGCCCCAGCACACCCTTACCCCAAGTGTGAGGACATAGAGTCTCGACACCGAAAGCAAAGAAATGATATTGGGTGCCGAGACGGGTACGGTCAAGTGCAAAAATAAGTATCGGTAATAGGAACTTTTTAAAAAATATGTCCCACGACCTTATTACGCTGTTGTAAGAGCGTACATGGTACTTATTTTTGAAACTTTGTCTAGATACATATTATTACACTTGACTGTAGTACTTAGTTGTTTATCCTTACTATACTAATATTATAAATGCGAAAGTAACTCTGTCTGTCTGTCTGTCCGTCTGTTACCTTTTCACGCTTAAACCGCTGGGCCGATTTAGTTGAAATTTGGTATAAAGATAGTTTGAGTCCCGGGAAAGGACATAGGATAGTTTTTATCCCGGAAAATGGCATAGTTCCCGCGGGATAGCACAGCCCAAACCACTGGACTTAGAGACTTGAAATTTTGCACATAGATACCTTATACAATGTAGGCATCCACTAAGGAAGGATTTTTGGAAATTCCCACGGGATAAGGAAAAAACGGGAATTATATATTCGATTCCGAGTGACGCTATCTCAGTAACTATAATAATTTGATACAAAAGTAGGTGATTACAAAACTAAGAAACTAATTTCAGGATTTTTGGAAATTCCCACGTGATAAGAAAAAAAACGGGATTTATCTACGCGGACGAAGTCGCGGGCATAAGCTAGTGTAAAATAAAAATCATAATTATTGAGTAGGTACAGTCAAGGGCAAAGATATATATGCAAGTAATGTGAAAGAAAATAAGTAATCATATAAAGTTAAAAAGATATATACTCATTCAAATGGGAATTAATATGCAAACTACACTGGCAACATAAATATGTACCTGGCAAGTCCAAAAACTTGTATACAATCAAAATTCCATTATTAGTATCCTGCAAATAATGCAAAATATTATAGTCATACTTATGGCATTATATATTCACAAATGATCTAATTCAATGGATATGCAGCAAGGTGCCTGATTTAAAAGTGGTTATGTTTGCTGACGATACTAGTCTCATCTTGAGTGCAAATAATATAACTGAGCTAAAAATAAAATTAGTTAAAGCGCTTTCTGACTGTAATGAATGGTTACTTGCTAACAGCCTTTTATTGAATGCTGATAAAACTAATATTGTTGTTTTCAGAACTACACCTAATAACGAGTTACTGTCTGAGATAACATTCAATAGCAAAATAGTAAATATAGTTCAGGTAGTAAAATTTCTTGGAGTTCATATAGATGCATCTTTAAATTGGAAAAAAGAACTTGATTCTATAGAAAACACTGTCAGTACGGCTTGCTATGCTCTGAAAACTTTAAGAGAGGAAATTGGGCTGGAGCAATTGCGTGCGGTATATTATGCTCTTGTTGAGTCAAAATTGCGCTATAGTATAAGGTTTTGGGGTAATAGTTACGAATATAATATCAAAACTGCGTTCACCATACAAAAGAGAGCAATGAGAGCATTGGCACGCATACCGCCGTGGATATCATGCCGAGAACACTTCACTCGACTGGGCATACTGACCGTGCCCAGTTTATACATATTGGTACTTGTTTCAAATCTGGTAAAAAACCTGGGAAAATATGAAACAATGGAAGAAAGACGAATCCGCTTAGCTTCAAGAACGAAAAACCTTAAATTGTTGATTGTGCCAAAACTTAAAATCTCACATCAATGTAGTCGCTACCAATCAATTAAGGCCTTCAATCGATTGCCGATAGATCTGAAGAGCATTACTGCACACAATATTTTTAAAAATAAATTAAAGGCTTTCTTGCTGAAGAAGTGTTTCTACAGCATTAATGAAATATTTCCAGGGTACAGTTAAAAAGTAGATAATATATTCAATGATTTATTGTTTTTGACATTGTTCAGTAATTTATTCATGTCGTTCTGTCTCTTGCGTTTTATAATATTTTTTGCTATTTAGATTGTTTTTGGAAATTCTTTAATTTTAATGGTTCTAATATAATAATTATTAATGTACTGTAATTCAAACACAATAATTGTATTGTTTATGAATAAATATAAATAAATAATAAATAAATAAATAAATAAATAAATAAATATATAGATTCAGTAATTGCCACGAAAATATGTATACAAAATGTAATCTGCGAATATCAACTTTACGGCCTAGTCACACGAAACAAATCTGTAAAGTATGTTTTGACAATTCACGAAAACAGTACAGACTTGTCATCGCATATGTTTGTCGCATGTTTTGACCTGTCACCACGACGTTATCAATCGGCATGTTTAATAGATTTTACAGATTCAGATTTCGTTGATTTTGATTGAAGATGAAAACGCTAGGTATACATTCAGGGACAAAAATAAATATATACCCAAAGTATCGAAATATGTGTACATAAACTCAAGAAGGCTTGTGTTATGGGTACTAGTTACGAGTAGATGACGATATACATACCTATATAAATAAATACATACTTAAATATATAGAACATAGAATGTACGTATGTATGTATGTATGTGTGAATGTATGTATGTATAGGAAAAACATAGAATGTACCAGTTGCTTCTCGTCCCGCGCAGATGGTAAAAGTCCATCGAGGGAATGGGCGAAATTCTTCGGAATCATGTTATAAGCGATGCGGCTAGCAACCCATCATTATTTTGATAAATTTTTCCACCTATACGCCTACAATCATGCTAAACGTGGCCTTAAGGTTTTGTTTCCTCAGGCTCTGTCTACCCCGTAAGGGAAAAGACGTGATATATATATGTATGTATGTAGAACATCCATGACCCAAGCACAAATATTCGAGTTGATCACACAAACATTACCCTGGCCGGGTTTCGAACCCGGGACCTTTGACTCAGAAAGCGGTTGTTTCACCACTGAGCCATCCGTGTCGTCAATATCAAATCATACAGTAAAATATTGGTGATTTACGCTATTTTCAAATTTTTTTTTACTTAATAAAAGGCAAAGTATACTTAAAATGACTGTATAATAAAGAAAACCACTCCTTAAACTTAAGACAAAGTGATTAGAGAGTAATATTTTCTATAGTACACTCTAAGAAATCTAACCTTTCTATACATAGTGCCGCGCTTGAAAGCCTTAGGGTACAAGCGAGGGCATAAATATCGAAAAGCCCATGTCAATTATAATGTGTCACCGGCCTAAACAATTTTATGGCATAAAGGTTAGATGTTTTTGACGTCTTAGTAACGTACTTATATTTCTGCCCTAGACTGTACCTTTCGTTAATTTTACAATAACATAAAGCAACTCTGCTTACCTTGGATTATGTATATTTTATAACCGCAGCATAGTCGATACTGTTAGCACAATGTAAACACCACTGATTGTCGGATGCTGCCCAACGACTACCGTTCGAGTATTCATTTAACCTCATTTCGAACAACCCTCTTGACCAAAAAATATTAATACTCTAACTACCTCCATTTGAAGGCGTGCTGTTGCAAATCCAATCAAAAGTCACCTGAGCAGAATCGAAAACGGAGTTCATGTTGGTTTTTCAAAATAGTGCGTACGTATTTTTTTCGTGGCACGAATGGCATATTCGATCTTGTGAGCAATACGTTAAGGGTTGTAGCGCGCGCGTTACTTTCGTGGCTGTTTCTAATGTTTAGTATTAGTATCACGCAAAAAGTGCGCGGTTTGAAGTGAGAATTACGTCACAAAAACCGCGGAGACACCCAAATTTATAACGATAACGATGCGAATCCGGTTTCGGCAAAAACTCTAGTGTTTTGCCCGTTCGGCTGTAAGTGGGTACGCCGTCGAAAACAAACTACGGTAAATTAAAGTGTGAGAAATGTGTTCTTTCTAAGAAATCAAGTATTTTAGCTTCAAACTAAAGAATGTGTAATTTCATCCCATCGAGGGAATGGGCATAGGAATCTTGACTTTTATAGGCGTTGCGGCTAGCAACCCATCACTATTTTTATTCCGCTTTCCACCTATACGCCCACAGTCATGCTAAACGTGGCCTTTAGGTCTTACGCTCTGTCTACCTCGTAAGGGATAAAGACGTGATATTTTGCGTGTGTGTGTGAATCGAGAATTTTACTTCTTACATTTAACTAACCGTTACCCGCTACAAATTAAATTTCTAAAGGACACTGAAAACTAGATCACATTGAAAAATTACAAAGTAAAGCCGTGGCCAGGAATCGAACCAGGATCCTCGTCATTCCGTGATGCGTGGTGCGTGCTATATATACCCCTACACCACCCATGACAGGTGTTCTAGTTTTCAGTGTAGTTTAGAATTTTTCGGTAGTTTATCATAAATTGTAATAAAAATGGTTACAAGTATCATTTTAGGTAAGTAAAGGACCTCATATACAGTAGGATTCGTCAAAAAATTAACGATAACTAAGACACCTACACTACTCAGACGGTTCTGGCTGAAAACCAGTGCTGCAGGTGTCTAACACCTCAGCGTATGTTGAGCCAGCGACCGTTTCACTTTTGCGAAGACACACACAACGCTGATGATCTTTTTTTCATGTGTATTTTTTTGTTGTTTTTGTTTCTATCAAATTGTGTATATTCTCTTATATTTGTGTCTTGCAAATAGGAATAAATGCTTTCTTTCTTCTTTCTTACTCCTATATATTATCTGAGTCGCAAAAGTGTTTGTACTTATTATCGATTTTAAGTCACCCTGTGCACCTTAGACTTATTACCTAACTTGCTCGCAATCGCCATCGTGTTCATTTTGACAGTTCCATGTATGGGCTGACAATTGGCATCGGAATCAGCTAGCTGTCACATTCATACAAGAAATGTCAAAATGAACACGATGGCAATTACGAGCGAGTTAGGTAGGTAAGCCTACAGTTCGACGAATCGCAACAAACCGAAAGGAGGCCAAAGATTAGCTACAGATAAGATAATCGAGATAATTCTACACGCCGGGCTGATTACTGGGTCTGGTCTGGTCGTATTTTTAAATTCAAAAATATGTCACCCTTTTGATGTAGATTTGCTTAAAAATCAACCATCCTAAAAAACTTTTACATACATACATATATCACGTCTTTAGCCCTTACGGGGTAGACAGAGCCTAAGGCAACAAAGCCTTAAAGCCACGTTTAGCATGATTAAGGGCGTATAGGTGGAAAGGGAAATCAAAATAGTCATGGGTTGCTAGCCGTATCGCCTATAACATGATTCCTAAGACTTTCGCCCATTCCCTCGATGGGCTTTTACCATCTGCGCGGAAAGAGAAGCAACTGGTAAATTCTGTTTTTTCATTAGGTATTCCCAGCATGGAACAAAAAACTTTTACAGGTGTGTTTAAACTAACCCAACATTTTGCTAAATAATTCCCGACAAATGTTAAGTCACGAACAGTCAAGTGTAAAAATAGTACCTAATGCTTTTACACCGGAGTAATAAAACTGTGGGACATATTTTTGAGACTTCGTAACGATACTTATTTTTGCACTTAACCGACTCCTGGCCCACTGTGGAACGTTATCACAGTAAACGTTTGATTTTCCTCGTCAATTGGCTAGGTAAAGTTTTTTGAATAGGTGCAAATTAATGACACTTACTGTGAAAGGGTTATACAGCGGGTCAATCATTGTTCGCTAGTACAGTATTGAGCGTAAATATCGATACAGCCATCATGTCAAATATGGCATCGGTATATATTTATGCCCTTTACTGTGCGTTACCAAGACGTCAAAAATATCTATACACTTTTATGCCACATACTATAAAGTCGGTGACACATATATTTGACACTTTTGGCTGTATCAACATTTATGCCCATACACTGTACCTAACCTATATAAAATGGAGCCGTGGTTTACGCGTGATTGAACCCTCAATATTACAAAGCAAACACATTACAAACCTATCAAGAACTTTATTAGATTACCTTGTCCTGGAGCTGTCAGCTGTGCTACGGCATGGCCATGACTGTTGTGTGGTAGCATCAGCATATTGTCTCCACGTTATCAGCAGAGAGGTGCGCGGAGCACGTGTGACCGGAGTTGCAAGTGGAAGACGGCGTTAACAAATAGGACCACGTGGATACCCTTTGAAACAAAATAATCTTCCAAATAGTTTCCAAATCGGTGACATGATTTAATAGAAAAATTTTAGCTCAGCCTCAGAAACAAATAAAATAAAACTCTTTTGAAAAAGTAAAGTACAGTACACTTTAAATTTAAAACGCCCAAATGCAAAATATCATTAAATATTTCCTATAGCCAATTGCATTGTGGTAACTAATAAATAGTGATGAACTGGAGGACGAGCTAAGGAATGTCGAACTAAAAGATGTCCTTATGTTCGGCAGGAGAATAAGAAGATTCGAGGAGAGTTGCTGTGTGGGAGCGCTGCTGGGACAGTAACCGGCGGCTCCAACCAAGGGGAACCGGGCTGAATGATCGCCATAGCGGATCGACAGCCCGCCTGACCCAGCTAGGCGTCCCCATCCAACATCAACTAATAAATAAAAAAATTACATGTTTTCAGTAGAGAGGGAGCACGTCACCTCCGGTAATAAGTGCCTCGTGGAGAGCCACTACTATCAGCCTTCGGAGAGCACTCCAGTGTGACCGACATTTCGTGTGGGTTAAATAAAAACAAAATGCTTGTATCTACATATTTACCTCTTCAACCTCTTGTCAGTTGTGCAGTTGCTTGAAAGGTGTGGAACTTGGAAATGATGCGAATAAGACGATTTTATTTTCATATTTGATTACAGAAAACGATAAATCGTAGCATCGTATATGTGTTTCTATGTATTTTTCGCAAATATTATTGTAAGTTAGACGTATAGTCACTACATAGTATAAAACAAAGTCATCTGTCTGTATGTCCGTCCCTACGTGTGCTTCAATCTTAAACTACGCATCGGATTTTGATGCGGTTTTTTTTAATAGATACAGTGATTCAGGAGGAAGGTTTATATGTATAATTCTACGCAGACGAAGTCGCGGGCAGAAGCTAGTGTACCTAATATATATATTTTTTAAGAAGTACCTAATTTGAATTACAATCCTCGGCCGGAACAGGGATTGACATGACTCGTTCTAGACGACCTCATTTACCTACGGCTCTGTCTGTTCCAAACTCGTCCAGCAATTCGGTGCTTAATGGCATCTGCATGCCTAGAATACACACGCCTGCAGCTCGCACATTTTGCTGCAAGTAGCTTTCACTCTTGTGTCATATTTGCATGAAATTTAACATAAGCGTGCCAGATACTTGCGCTAAAATGTATAAGCTACAGGCGTAAGTATTCCAAAGATTCCAGGCCTAATGTACAGCCAAGGGTATAAATATGTGTCCGTTATCAAGACGTCAAAAACATCTATACACCTTTATGCCACAAACAATAAGTTCGGTGACAAGTATATATGACACGATGGCTGTATACATCCCTTTTATAAATGTATTATAAGTTAAGTAGAATTTAAGTACATTGTTGTAAATTTATTTTATTCTGAAAAAAAGACTTTCTTTTCTGCCAAGTTTCTTGCGGCGCATTCTTCTTGACAATGATGGCATTTCTGAATGCGCTGGTAGTTTCAAAAAAATACTGGCGAAGGGCCCTACTTGCAAAATAAACTTCTGAATTTTGCATTTTTGTATAGATATTTATGCCCTCGACAGTGCTATTATTGTTTCAATACAAATATAAAACCCTCCCACCGCACTGGCTAAACCTAGACAAAACGAGAGGAGTTTTGCAAAAAGGTGTCACGATCACAAAATGTCGGTGCTTGATATTTCTGACTAAAAAACATTATTTAATATGGAAAAATACTTTATTTTTCATACTCCATTATCAATTATAAATACAAAAGTACAAATATATTTATATATAAACAGTAAATAACAAGTATATTGTTGCTGAGTACACGCACAGTACAGACTTATTTCTTATAAACTAATTTACCGCCGTACTCAGGCCCGGCATTTAACTGTAGCAAATACTCCAGTGTTTTTGCATAGTTCATTTATCTAACACAATATCCTCTGTGGCCTTACAGGAACCACGGGGCTCAACCCTCCCTTCAAATAACGTCAAATATACATACATACATACATACACAAATCACGTCTTTATCCCTTGCGAGGTAGACAGAGCCTAAGGTAACAAGACCTACAGGCCATGTTCAGCAAGATTGTGGGCGTACAGGTGGAAAAAGGAATCAAAATAGCGATGGGTTGCTAAACGCAACGTCAAATATAAAGCCTAAAAATAGCTAATTATTTTCCATTACTCGATCCCCATCGCCATTGGCTTTGTTTCCTCTCATGATACTCGTAATTTATATCTATACAAATAATAAATCAGTAGAAAGTTCGTCTGTACATTAAATAAATTCATCAAAAACAGAGTGCTAACGATCAGGGAAGAGCAATTTTTGTCTGTCTGTTTGTATTATTTTATATTATGTTGAGGCGCAGGTTTTCTTTTCTTAAAACATATTTCTTTGTAATCACTGTTTTATTTATAATCCTGATACCTTCTTTAACATGATTGATATTCTACAAATTTTAGCAGTCATAGAGTAGTTACATTTTTTATTCACCGACCATAGATTAGAAAGGGAAAAACGTTTGTGTTGCATTTCAACACTCTTCCTCAACACAATCGTTTTTCGGTATAACACGTAATTTATTTACTAAGTTTACAAATATATGTTTTCCTAAAGGTTTGGTAAAAATGTCTGCTAACTGTTCTTTAGTACTAATGTACTCTATGTTGACAATATTTTCTTCTACTTTCTGTTTAATGTAATTATATTTAACATCAATGTGTTTTAGCCTTTTCTGGTCTGTATTTTTAATTGCTTTTATTGTACTTTGATTATCTTCATAGATTTTTACATTCTTAATTTTAATATTCAAATCAGCTAACAATTTTAACATGAAAGAAGCCTCCATGATCGCTTCACACAGAGCTACAAATTCTGCCTCAGTTGTGCTTAAGGCAATACTGCTCTGTTTTCTAGATTTCCATACCACACTATTATTATAGACTGTAAAAATATATCCAGAGGTTGACTTTCTATCATCGGTTCTTGCAAAGTCAGCATCTGCATATCCTATCAGAGGTTCACTCAAATCATCTTTTGTGTACAATAATGAATAATTCACAGTTTTCTTTACATATCTCAGTAATCTTTTCAAAGCACGCCATAACCCTGAACTGGGCTTAGATTGAAATCTACTTAAATAATAAACAGAAGCAGCTAAATCAGGTCTAGAGCCTACAGTAGCATACATAAGTGATCCTATTAATGATCTACATTGGTATTCAAAAGTCAAATCAACAGGTTCATTTTCATCAAATTTAAAATTTACATCCATTGGTGTGTCACAGCCTTTACAATCTTCCATATTGAATTTCTTAAGTATATTTTTTAGATATTTGGATTGGTCTATTGAGATGCCTTTGGAATGTTTTTGAATTGATATACCTAAATACATTAAATTTTCATTTCCCATGTCTTTCATGCGGAATTGGGTTTTCAAAAAATTTTTTACTGACTCTATATCTTTTTGGCTATCACTGAGGATCAATAAGTCGTCTACATATAAAAGTAAGTATAAATTCCCCTTGGTAAACAAGCAATAATCATTATCCGATCTTTTAAACCCATATGAAATAATTGTCTCATTAAACTTATCATACCAATATTTTGGTGACTTTTTTAACCCATATAATGACTTCTTAAGTTTTAGTACGTAGCCATCCTGTATAGTCATTCCCTCTGGAGGTTTAAGGTACACATCCTCATCTATACGACCATATAAAAACGCTCCTTTCACATCCATCTGGTGTATATGGTAATCTTTCCTAGCAGCTACTGATAACAATGTCCTGAGTGTCTGAAGTCTTAAAACCGGTGAGTATACATCTTCAAATTTTTCTTGCTGTTGGTATCCTCGAACTACTAGTCTTGCTTTACAAATAGTTTCATTTCCTGTATCCTTTCTTGTAAACACCCATCTTGAGTCTAATATCTTCTTATCTGGTCTTTGTACTATTTCAAATGTCTCACTTTCTTTCAATACATTTAGTTCTTCAATCACCGCTTTCTCCCAGTCTCTTTTGTCTTCTCTTTCTTGAATATCATTATATGTCACTGGTACATCTTCAGTGTAACTGGTAAGCAGGGCAAACAACGCTTCATCTTCATTTTCTTCTAAGTCTAATACATAGTCTTCTTGCCATTTTGGTTTTTGAATTTTCCTTTTCTCTCTTCCTCCTTCATAGCTCCTCATTTCCGTCTCTGGTTCACTTTCTTGCCTTATTTCAGATGTTTCTGTTTTCTGTGTTTTTTCATATTCGTTTTCTGTTAATTTCATGTTTAAATTTTCATTTTCAGGTCCATGTTCATCTTCTGTCACATCCAAAGTATCATCGTCCAGTATACTAACTGTCTTGTCCGATTTTGTAGGTCTCTCATCAAATACTATGTTCCTTGCTGTCACTGTTCTTTGTTTTTCCTCATCAAAAAGTTTATATCCACCAATGTTGTATCCTATCATGATCATCTTCTTACCTTTGTCATCAAGTTTCTTTCTCAGCTCTTTTGGTACATGATTATAGGCAGCACATCCAAATACTCTTAAATTTGATACATCAGGCTTCCTTCCTTCCCATAATTCACTAGGCGTTTTCTCTCTTCCTGCAACTGGACTTCTGTTTGTGACATATGTTGAAAACAAAACAGCCTCGCCCCAAAATTCTTTCTTCATTCCTGAGTCTATTAGTAGAGTCCTTGCTTTGTCCATTAGGGTTAAATTCATCCTTTCAGCAACACCATTCATTTCTGGATTGTACGGCACTGTGTGCTGCATGACTATTCCATTTCGATTACAAAAACCCCTAAACTCATCTGAAAGGTATTCACGACCATTATCGATTCTCAGCTTCAACAGATTTGAATTAAAATGTTTAGTTACTATATTATAATATGTTTCAAATTTTTTGAAAACCTCAGACTTGCTTTTAATTAAGTACACCATTGTGAAGTGAGTATAATCATCAATGAATGTAACAAAATATTTGTTACCATCCCAAGTTACAGGTGAAATTGGTCCGCAGACATCTGAATGTACCAACTCTAAAGGCTTCTTAGCTCTAATTCCTAATTTATTGTATGGTTGTCTACGACTTTTTCCTAAAAGGCATGGTTCACATAAACTGTCATTAACAAATTTATTTTTTAATTCAGACAATCCATCTACCATATTTTTACGCACTAGAACATTTAAATTTTGTGAACCTAAATGGCCAAAACGTCTATGCCATAAATCAGTGTCAATTTTATTCATTAGCTGGCAAGAATTTACATCACCTTGGCATTGAACAGTGTATAATGTTCCAGTACTGTTTCCAATCATTATTATGCTATTGTAGTTATATACACGTACCTTTCTATTTGCAAACTCAATCCTTAATCCAACTTTCTCCATTTTTGACACAGATAATAAATTTTTTCTTAAATCTGGAACATAATACACATTTTTAATTGTACATTTATTTTCTTTGTTGCCTACTTTAAATATAACTTCAATATTCCCTATACCCAATGCCTGTAGACTTACATCATTTTTAGCCGCAGCTATTTTTCTTGGTACTTTCAATTGTACATACTCTGTGAAATAATCCAATGAATTTATCAAATGATCCGAGCACCCTGAATCGACACAAAATTCTATATAAGGTTGTTCACTTACATGTCCGCAAAAAAATGCACTTGAATCACCACTTTCCTCCGCATAATTTGTACTCCCTTGTCCTCGTCCTTGGCTCGATCCACGTCCCCTTCCTTGGTGCCATACGCCACGTCCACGTCCTTGATTAAATCCAGCTCCTCGATTCCATCCACCATGTCCATTCCCCTGATTAAATCCGCTTCCTTGATTATATCCACGTCCTTGATTATATCCCTGTCCTTGAGCATATCCACGTCCTTGATTATATCCCTGTCCTTGAGCATATCCACGTCCTTGTGTGCATTGAAATTTCCTGTGGCCTGGCTTACCACAAGTAAAGCAATTAAATGCATTTGAACTGACTGGGCCAGTATGTTGATAACTAAATTTTTTCTGTTTTTCCTCCTCTGCTAGAAGTCTGTCCTTTACAGTGTTTAATTTCAGGTCTCCTATAGTTTCCAGTGCTGTTACAACAGATTCATAAGTTTTTGGCATGGATAGTAAAATGTAGTTAATCTTCTCTTCCTCCGACAAGTCTGATCCAGCTTCTTGTAATTGTGTGCATATTTCTTGTATTCTCGTCAAATGTTCTTTTAATGATGTTTTCTCGTTGTACTTTAATTCACTTAACTGTCGTCGTAAAAATAACTTGCTCCTAACTCCTTTTTCTTTAAATCCTTCTTCTAAATTTCTAAACATTTCAAAAGCCGTGTCCTTTCTTACATATTCCAAGTGGCTGTCGGCCACTGCCGAAATTAAGATTGCTTGCGCCCGCGCCTCCGCCCTCGAGTTTTCTTCAGTTTGCGAAAATTTTTCATCTTGAATTGCCCCCAGGCACATGTTTTCCTTTAATACACTTTTAATTCTGAACGCCCAATTATTGAATCCGTCTCCATCGAATGGCACAATATTGTACTTGTTGTTTTCCTTGCTGAACGCCATTTTTTTCCGTATTTAATTTTCCTTCACTTTTACTCGCAGAACTCGTATACCTGGGCCCATAACTATTATTTTATATTATGTTGAGGCGCAGGTTTTCTTTTCTTAAAACATATTTCTTTGTAATCACTGTTTTATTTATAATCCTGATACCTTCTTTAACATGATTGATATTCTACAAATTTTAGCAGTCATAGAGTAGTTACATTTTTTATTCACCGACCATAGATTAGAAAGGGAAAAACGTTTGTGTTGCATTTCAACAGTTTGTATGTATGGATGTGTTCATTAATGTCTGTATTCGCTAATCTCCGAAACTACGCCACGGATTTAATTGCAGTTTTCACAAATAGTTAAAACTTATATCAGGGCATATATTAGGTTTTATTTTATTGAAATCTAATGTTAGCAATAAAAGTTATCGTCATTTAAAGTTTAAAATGAAGCGCCTGTTCAAATATGCACAGCAATATGTGATTTCCAGTGACAATTGATCTTTTGAACACTCGTAGCGTTAGAAATACATAAATACATACATAAATTGCGTCTTTATCCCGTACGGGGTAGAAGATACCCACTAAATAAATCGTCAGCTCTGAGTACGGCGGTGAGTCTTCAAATCTTCCGCCGCCGTTATTCCTTGGCTTCGCGCCTCTGAAACCAAAAAGCCAACACGTTATAAAACTATTAAAAACCAGTGTCGCCCCCTTTTATTCTTTATTTTTTAAACTCCTTTTAGTAAACGAATAACAGCCACTTCTTTGTTACTGTTTTGTATGTTCCAGTTACTTACCTACAGGTTTTTAAAATGTTTTTCAATAATTCCATTTCGATGCTGGAGCCCGATTTTTGAAAGCATCACTCGAAAGTACCACTCGAAAGTGGTATAAATCAGCTGATATCTCCAAAACTACAGCTCTAATCAGTTTTGACTAGTTCACAAGATTAATGAGAGCTGTGATCGTCTTGCTAAATGTGGCCTGTAGGTACCTGTTACTTTAGGCTCTGTCTACCCCGTAAGGGATAAAGACGTGATTTGTGTATGTATGTATGTGATCGTCTTCTATGCTACTCGTATTTCATTTTTTCACCACTTTCGAGTGGTATTTTCACATGTGCTTTCAAAAATCGGACCTCTGGTCTGAGAGCACATAAAAATCATAGGATGAGCCCGCTTCTCTTCCCGCGCTCGTAAAAGCCCCTTGTTGAAATCCCTTTTAGGGATAAGTTCGCCTATGTGCATTGTGTTGTCCTGTATTCATCTTTTTCATGTGTTTTATGTATAATAAAGAGGTATACATACATACATAATTGCCGAGCGAGCGCACCTCACTTTAATTGAGTTTCGTATCGGCGCGGTGTGGCCGAAAGATTCGAAAAACCGAAACCGAAACTTTGGATTGGATACCAGCTGTAGTGAACTCACGTGGCAGAGGCCGAACAGGCCGAGCAGCGCGGCGCCCGCGCAGGCCACGCCCACCACGCGCGCGCGCTCCGCCCGCACGCTGTAGTACCTGCAGCAGCAGTAAGGGGGCGTTCAAGTATTACGTAACGCAATTTGAGGGGGAGGGGGGGTATCGTAAGACGTTACGATGCGTTACAGGGGCGGGAGGGGGTCTTTCATACAACACGTTACGTAACGTTTTCTTTTTTAATATAAAAAATAAGGAATTAGAACTGCCAAGTTAACAAACTACGCATGTATTGCGGGTTACACATCTCTTGTTTTATTAAGTATTATTACCTACCGTAAAGGCGATTAAAAGTATAACAAGGATATTAGAGCGACTTTCTTGTACGGTCAAGTGCAAAAATAAGTATCGATAGGAACTTCTCAAAAATATGTCCCACGACCTTATTACGCTGGCGTAAGAGCGTATGGTACTTATTTTTGAAACTTTGTCTAGTTACATATTATTACACTTGACTGTACTTTGCGCAACATAAATTTTGACTTTTGGGTAAAAATGGTCACTTGTGTGTTACAGGGTACAGAAAAACGTTACGGCGCGTTACAAGGGGGGGGAGGGAGGGTCAATAATCTTCAATAACTGCGTTACGTAATACTTGAACGCCCCTTAACAGCTTGTACACACAGTGACGTGCATGGGGAATTGTCGCGGGGTAGGCAGCGGGAAGATGAATACCGATATTTTTACAGCTGACAGTACTCGGCATTTAAGTATAAAACATTATAGGGTTTATGATAGTTTTTTGGAGAAAATTAGGGAAACAACTTTGCTACGTAAAAACACCCTGTCAACGAGATAATTAATAGTCACTGATTAAGGCCTCTTCAAATATCTTCTAGAACCTCTTAGCGATCACTTGACTGGCCACTTCACGTTGATAAATGAAATACCTACTGGAATGTCAGTGTCATGCTATTAGATGTAAAGCTTTCCCGCCGCCCTGAACATCTCTGTGGCATGGGCGAGGGCTCAAGCGCCCACATCTTTTTCCACTGTTCCAAAATTTTTACTCCCCTATATGACCTCCTTCCACCCAAAATCCCTCGCCCTGTTAACCTAAATTTCCTTCTTATACTAGCAAACACCTCTCTTACTGTACTATGTAAATTTATAAAAGCGAACAAATTATATTTGTAGGTAGTCTAACAATTTATGTATGTGTTGTCTATTTTAGATTCCCATCAGAGTACCGCACGCCGACTAAAAACAAGTAGTGTCTTCTTCAACCTCGACATATCTTTAAAAATTGAATTGAACTGAACATCTCCGTTAACACGATTCAGAATTTAAATCAGTTTTGGGGTGTCTAAGGTTTTCACACACGCGTTCCAGATTTGGTACTCCAGATGGTGGTATTAGGTACCTGACGTCCCAGCCGTGGGCGTTCTCCACGGCCACGTAGAACCCCGGCTCGTGCAGCAGCAGGTAGCGCTGCAGGTCCCGGAAGCCTTTGTCCCGCGGCGAGCGCAGCGGCTCCGCCAGCACCCGCCGCGTCACAGCTCCTCGCTCGTCCAGCAGGCTCAGCACCAGCTCCAGGCCTCCCACCCGCCCCGGCAGAGGCTTCGTCACCACACACACGATCAGCTCCTCCTCCACTTCAAAATCGCAATGGAACAGCCTCACGAGACCGTCCGACCCATCCACAGCCAGACAGGAGCCGCCGTTGAAACTATCCTCGTAATACACCTCGAGGCAATCCGTTCCTTCTACAGGAAGAACGGTGTAACGCGGGTAGACGGGGGTAGACGCGGACGGCTCGGTATCCGAGGCTTTCTTCTTGACCTTCTTCCTGACTAACTGCTTGAGCTGCTGCTTCTGGGAAGGCCGGGGGGCCGGCGGCTCGAGCGCCAGCCGGTACGAGTGCGGGCCGTGCGCCGCGTTGGGCTGGTACTGCTGCTCGCGCAGGTTGTACCACGGGCCCGGGGACACCACCTGCCCGCAAAGCTGGCTGATGAGTATGTTCAATAACCGACCCTAGGGTAGGTGCCAGATGGCAACCTAAAAGCAAAAGCGGCGAGAGGAATGGAATTCGAAAGGTACTAAGAGACTACCTCGCTTTTCTTTGATCAAGGAGCTATTGAAATGAGGCAAGTTTTATGGCATATCTTAAAAAGTTGTAGTTTTTGAGAATTATTGAGCTAAAAACAAAATTTTAAAGAGCGTTTAAAAACGTTGTCCGACATGGTTTCCTGATTAGGTATCTGTGCAACAGCATGCTGGCGGCCACATACCTCGCCGTACTGGCGGCGCGCGGGCCCCTGGCCGCGGCAGAAGGCCGTGCTGAAGGGCAGCGTGCTGGGCAGCTTGGTGGCGAGGAACGGCCACAGGCTGCCCCACAGCGCGCGCTCGCGGGACAAGAACTGCTGCAGCCGCCCGCCCCCAGCGTCTGACACCGCACAAACACTACTCAATACTTGTTTCATAATCTACTCTTTTTTTACAAAATACTAGCTTCTGCCCGTGACTTCGTCTGCGTTGCGTAGAATCACTACATAGTCACTAACATGGTATAAAATAAAGTCGCTTTCTCTGTCCCTATGTCCATAGGTATACATAGGTATGCTTATATGCTTTTTAAAAAGATAGAATGATTCAAGAGGAAGGTTTTTATGTATAATTCTACGCAGACGAAGTCGCGGGCAGAAGCTAGTAATACCTACATAAAAACCTTCCTCTTGAATCACTCTATCTATTAAAAAAACCGCATCAAAATCCGTTGTGTAGTTTTGAAGATATAAGCATACCTAGGGACATAAGGACATAGGGACAGAGAAAACGACTTTATTTTATACTATGTAGTGATAGTGATAGTGAATTTCAAGTACCTATGCTAGAAATGTGGCCAAGATTGGGTCGAAGGTCATAGCATCCGGACTGCAAGGCGACTGCCGACTGCCGAGTGGCGACTTACCGGAGCTGGAGGGCGCGGCCTCGTGCGTCCAGGCGGGCGCGAAGACCGCCAGCGAGCAGCCGTGCCGGTGCGCTATCTTCACCGCCTACAAAGAATGAAAGAGCTTATACATACATACATATATACATATATCACGTCTTTATCCCATACGGGGTAAGGTAACAAAACCATAAGGCCACGTTTAGCATGATACCATTTTTCGGGTGGTAGGGCCTTGTGCAAGGTCCGTCCGGATCGCTACCACCATCTTACTCGCTAATCCTGCCGCTAAGTAGCAGTGCTTGCACTGCTGTGTTCCGGTGTGGAGAGTAAGACAGCCGGGGAAATTACGGGCACAAGAGGCATTTCATCTTAGTCCTCTAGGTTGGCAACGCATCTGCAATCCCTCCGGGGTTGCGGGTGTCTATGGGCAGTGGTGATCACTTACCATCAGGTGACCCACTTGCTCGTTTGCCTTCCTATTCATATAAAAAAAATGACTAAGGGTGTATTAGTGGAAAGGGAAGTCAAAATAGTGATGGGTAGCTAGCCGCATCGCCTATAACGTGATTCCCAAGACTTTCGCCTATTTCCTCGATGAACTTTTACCATTTGCGCGGGAAGAGAAGCAACTGGGTAAATTCTACGTTTTTTCTTTACTCCCAGACCAGCATGAAAGAAAAGTTTATTCGTAAAAATAACCAAATAAAAAAAGTAAATAATTATTAAACACAAATTGTGACGAAACACGCGCACGACCCTCCAATGACTATAGATATATCGAGTAATGTAAAAAGGCTGAGCGAAAGCGAACCCGTCTATGTACTATATGATAGTCCAGCAATCACCGTTCCGTATGAGGTTTATATTTACAAATAGCTTCTGCCCCCGACTTCGTCTGCGTAGAATTATACATATAAACCTTTTTGAATCACACTATTAAAAAAACCGCATCAAAATCCGTTACGTATTTTTAAAGATCTATATAAGCATACATAGGGACGTACAGTTTGACAACAAATATAATGCGCATCGGCAGTATTCGTTTGCGCAGAGAAGCGCAGACCAGTTTCCGATGGTAGCCGAACGTGTAAATAATCTATATTGAACTTTATTTGCAAGCGCAACTGGCAGAGTATTGCTTGCTTTGCATTCTTAGCTCTGTCCCGCTTACACGATTTTGCCATTGTTGGTACGAAATCGATCGACCAATAACAGCGCCAGAGTTTCCCGCGCTACTAAAATTGGTATACTGCGCAGGTACATCGTGGAGCATTATTTTTGTTGTCAAACTGTAACTTTCATAGGTACGAATATTATATATTTGAAGCGAAATGTAACGTTTCAAATCGTGCAAAATCAAATTCGTTCCGGCTCGATAGCAGCCCAAATTTAAACTAATCCAAAACCCGAATTAGACGGGCACCGAGACTCAAAATTTGTCGGACTCTAATCACTAGCAGAGTTGTGAATGATGTGAGTTGCCCACGTGCTGCGTGTTGAGCTGCCCGCCGCCGAGGAAGTTGCGCCCCCACACGTCGAGGCCGACCAGCAGCGCGCGCCTGCGCAGGCCGGCCGCCGCCGCGCCGCGCGCCGCGTCCGCCTCCGACCACGCGTAGTTCGTGAACAGCGCGTCGCACGCGCCGAAGAACGCCCTGCAACCAGAGCTCACTCACGCGACGCCTTTGCCCCGGAACTCCCGTGGCATCCTAGGCTAGGGTTTCTTAGTGGGGTCCATGAACCCCGTAGCGGTCCGTAAACATGTGTGCCAGGGGTTTTTTTTTTATATAAGAGGGGGCAAACGAGCAGACGGGTCACCTGATGGAAAGTAATCACCATCGCTCAGGGGCTGCAAGACTTGGGGAATCACAGGTGCGTTGCCGGCCCTTTCAAGAACAGAAAGGGGGGTTCGAAGCTAACTCGGTTATTAACCCTTAACATCATCATCACCAGCCTCTATACACCCCACTGCTGGGCACAGGCCTCTCAGAGTAAGAGGGCGTAAGCTACTTCCCACGCGGACTGTGCGGATTGGGAACTTCACATACACCATTGAATTGCTTCGCAGATGTGTGCAGGTTTCCTCACGATGTTTTCCTTCACCGAAAAGCTCATGGTATGAAAAAACGGTGACAGAACGTAACGCCTACGACACGTCATTGCGTCTACGCAAAACCAAATCTGAAAAACCATAGGTGCCCGATTTTTTGCAAGGGGGTGTATTCCTTAGGTACGTTATGATTTAAAGTTATTACAGTACCCGGCCATAAAGATTGGACATCGGTCTTCTCGGCTTCAACAGAACGTTGTCTCGCTCTAACTTGCGTGACGCCATCGTCTCTTTCCAAAGACCAAAGTGCAATAACAGCCGGGTACTGTAGTGGGTGCTGACTTGTTGTGTTCCGTGAGGGTGTTCTGCCAGTGCAGCTCGCCCTGCTCGGTGACGCTGTCGTACCACACCAGCTCGGCGGCCGGCAGCTCGCGCTGCATCAGCGTGTGCAGGTGCCGCACGAACGCCAGCAACGCCGCCGGCTTCGATATCTACACACACAGGGGCGCTACTCCGACATTCAATATTCAAAGTTCACATCAGAATCCCTCTCACTTTCAAATGAAGTTATACAACAAGGAAGGCACGAGCAATTGAATCACTTGATGGTAAGCAAACACTTACCCCCTTATTCATAAACGCTCTATAGGCCTCTGCTAACTTAGCAATCGTTTGTCCTTATATCACTTTGACATTTACCTTTCACAGATAAGGACAAACGATTGCTAAGTTAGCAGAAGCAGTGCCGTAAATAGGGTGCCACCGGTGCCCAGGCACAGGGCGTAGACTCTGGGGGGCGCGAGAATTAAATGGCCAGAGCAGACTGGACCCTGAATGAAATAAAGTAGGCCTATACATAGCATTGCTCTAGGGCAGTGGTTCCTAACCTTTTCAATGTCATTACCCCTGTGAACAAGTATGGGAATTGAGTTTACCCCTAGCTAATTTAAAATAATTAAAACCACACAAATTCGAACGAAAATATGTTTATTATGTAAGAAATTGCACGTTTAGGTAACTAGTAAGTAAAGTAATATATAAATCTCGGAGTTAACCGTACTATTATTTTTTTTATTGCTATTTTAATACTATTTCTTGCCATCCCGTGTTACCCCCCTAGAATCTCCGTTTTACTCCTGCGGGGGTAATTACCCCCAGGTTAGGAACCACTGCTCTAGGGTACCTATAATATCTAAAAAAAACAAGGGTGCAGTTATAGAAGCTCGCACAGGGCGCAGAAAAGGCTATTTACTGCACTGAGCAGAAGCCTATAGAGCGTTTATGAGTAAGGGGCTAAGGATTCCAGTTGCGTTAGCAGCCTACAAGGCTAAGCTAAGATAGAATACCACGCAGGAACGCAGCAGCGCCTTGCATGAGCCCCTACCACCCGCATACCTTGTTCTCGATGTTGAGCAGCCAACCATCGAACTTGAGCGTCTTGGCGATGGAGACGAGGGCAGCCGCGAAGCCCTCCCACTCCTCGGGCTCCGCCAGCAGCTTGTCCCAGATCGCACAGCCCTCACCCCACTCCGTTATTACCGTGCCTACAACAAACACCATGAAGCTGATAGCCATATTTGTAGTTCAAGGTCAAAGACGACTGCACTTGGGTATTGGATTGCAAATAAGTCAGTAAAACTTTATCGTTTTCTATCACTCGATTATGTCCTTCATCTTCTTCTTTTTTTAATACGGCCTCATCGATTGATGTGACGATTTCGCCAATGTCAAAGTAATAAATACAGTATTCAAAAATCTTGTGACAAAAATAAAAAATAAGACTTAAAAGAGCCCTTATTTTTTGATGGAGTGTGAAATGACGAAGGATAATAGAGAGAGGTACCTGGCTGATAACAGCCTGTTTAATGGAGCAGTTAACACAACATTGAGTTTCCCGGATTCAGAAAACGCAATACAAACATACAGGTTCGTGAAATACTCGTTTGCTGCCAGAGAATCTGGTAGTGGGTAGGGGAGTGGTTTATGAATCTGACCCAAGAGACATCTAATGAGGCTGGCATAGTCGCACAGGTGCACTTAAGCCTCGTTAAAATTTTAGATAAAAAAGAGCCCTTGCCTTGGCGGTCTATTTGCAAAATAAAGTTTAGAATTTTTGAATTATTTGTCATAATGATATCTTCCTTACCAATTACCTTGACCCCGTGCGCATGTCCAACGTTAATCCAGCCCAGCGGAGGAATCGTGATGAAGTGGTGGCTGAAGTAGCAGAATATGTCCACAACCGCCCAGTTGTAGAATGTGTATGCGTCATAGTTACTTGTTCCGTTTAATTTGCTAAAAAAAAGGAATAAATAACTTTTTTTGCTGACTGTACTTTTTGTTGACTGTACTTGCATTGTCATCCATCCTACACAACTGTAATAAATTTCAAGGTAGTCCAACCACTAGAAGTGCATCAAATTCAAATTATACATAATAATTATAAACAAAGACAAATTACGAATAGTGGGTCAAGATCAAAATCATGCCACATTAACTCTCATTTTCCTAATGGACAACCTTTTATGTCCTTTATTATGAGGGCAAGGTTTTATGAAACAATATTAAAAAAAGCAGGAACTAGTTTAATATAATTTTAAATAAATTCCCTTCCCCTGTTTAATACTGTATTCACTTATGTTGGTTTACCTGTT
This sequence comes from Pandemis corylana, assembly GCA_949127965.1. Lineage (NCBI taxonomy): Eukaryota > Metazoa > Arthropoda > Insecta > Lepidoptera > Tortricidae > Pandemis > Pandemis corylana. Next base: position 15,963,683 of record OX421857.1, on the reverse strand, counting down.
GCTTTATCTACAAATAGTATTAAACTTGACATTAGCTGTAAGAAACATATTGTATCTGTGACACTTTAAAAAATAAAGTCTCTTCCGTCCAGCGTCTTGTGCAACTGAGGTGTGTTTTATTTAATATAAATAATTTGCCATACCCGACCTTAAACATTGGTCCTTAAATACCGGAAAATTTATTCTGCGAGTTATTTTATATCTGCACCTGCACTACGCATTCTCCTTGTTGTATTACGAGGGCGGCCTGAGCAAGATTTTTCCACGTGGCGGCGCCGACCCGCGTGTCTGCACGTGGCTTCACAATGGTGTTAGAAAAAGATGAGGCACCTTTAAAGTCAGTAAGCGATGACCTTCAACCGCTTATTAATAAAAGGCGATTCTTGAAAGGGCGCGTTACGCACATTTCCAATTTGGTGAGCAAAGCGCCTGTCGACGAGCTCCCGTTTCACAATGACCGATTGAGAGAAATTTTGGCTAAGATTGAAGATGTCAACATGTGCATCGAGTCAATAGATCCCAACGAGCAGGAAGCGGGTCTTCAATTGGAGACCAGATGCACCGAGCTGCTGATGGAGCTACAACGTCGGCATGGATCTGCGCGTGCAACTGAAGCTACTACCCTAGAGAGCATGCCTGGGACTTCTAAGCCTTCTTCAGGCGCTGGTCTTCTTCCTAAAATTTCACTTCCTTCTTTTGGAGGGAGTTATGATGAGTGGCTTAATTTTAAGGACTTATATTGCAGCCTTGTGCATAATAATAATTGTCTGGATGATGTAAATAAATTTTACTACTTAAAATCTTGCTTAAAGGGGGAAGCGGCCTCATTGGTTTCTACTATTGACCATTCTGCCGCTAATTACAGTAAGGCTTGGGATGCGTTGATGGAACGCTATGATAACAGGGTTTTGATTGCCAACCACCATATACAAGCACTACTAAATCTGAGCAAAGTTAACCGCACTTATGCCTTGAGAAATTTACTAACAGATTTTCAGCAGCATTTCAACTCATTGTTATCATTACAGATACCTAATCTAGCTGACATGCTTCTCATTCATGTTTTAAGCTCAAAGTTGGACTATGCTTCACTTAAAGACTTTGAACTAAGCAGAAAGTCTAAGGAATTCCCCAGTATTGATGATTTTGTTAAGCACATCCAGCAGAGATGCCAGGCGTTGGAGATGATTTCAACGGAGTCTGCAAAGCCAGCCACCATCAGTCGGTCAGTGTCAAATGTGATCACAAATAAGGAGAATAACGGTAAGCAAAATAAATCTGGTAAGCTGTGTGGATTTTGTAATGGCCAGCATTACATTAATAGGTGTTACAAGTTTTTAAAACTCACAGTTGATGACAGGATAAAATTTACAGAAAAATTCAATCTGTGCTCACTTTGTTTGTCCGCTGGTCATTCTGTTTCAAATTGTAAACAAACCTTTGTGTGTAAATCATGCCAGCAAAAACACCACACCTTGCTTCACCTGAAGTCTGTGCCTGTCTCTCCAAATAATTTAATTGTGTCTGATTCAATAAATGAAGCTGAGCAATTGGCAGACCAGGCGGTCGTGCCAGCCCCAGCTGCGGATAGTCCGTGTTTGGCAGACTCAACAGTTGTGCCGCAACCGACTTTAAACTTACACAACACTGCAGTGGAAGAAAAATGTGAAATTTCTTTACTTCCAACCGCCTTGTGTTATGTCATTGATGATTCTGGTGAGATCCATTTTTGTAGAATTTTACTGGACAGTGGTAGTCAAAAGAACTACATTACAGAGGATTTCGTTGCCAAATTGGTTTGCAAAAGGAACCCTGTGAAGTTTTCTGTCTCTGGGGTAGGCGGGAATGCTACTCCTGTTAATACAAAAATTAATTTGCAAATCTCAACTCGTGATTTTAAGCATAAATTTAATAGTGATTTTTGTGTGCTCAAAACAATCACTGAGTCTCTGCCAACAACTAACTTTCCAAAAAATTTAATGAAGTGGCCGGGTTCTGTCAATTTAGCCGATCCTGATTTTAATGTATCTAGGAAAATAGATGCAATCTTGGGCATTAATGACTTCCGGCTATGTATACAAGATGGTCAATTAAATCTGGGTCCAAATATTCCTGGATTATTGAATACAGCCTTTGGTTGGGTTTTCTGTGGCAACCTGGTTCTAACCAGAAATCAGTTAATTAAAATGCCAGAAAATTCAGTGTGCCAATTTTTACAGGATGACTTGACAAAGTTCTGGACAATGGAGGAGCTGCCCGCGCAACACATTATGTCGAGCGCAGACGCCGCCTGCGAACAGCTGTATGTGCAAAGTGTGTCACGTGACCGCACAGGCAGGTATGAAGTCGATTTACCAGTTAAAGAGGAAATGCTGCCAAAATTAGGTAATTCCTTTAATATAGCCTTGCGTTGTCTTCTGAGTCTGGAAAAAAAGCTCCAATCCAATCCTGAACTTTATAAAAGATATTCAGACTTTATTCACGAGTATGTACAGTTGGGCCATGCCCATTGGGTGACCGATTTTCCCAACGAGTCACAACCTGAATTTTATATGCCACATCTACCTGTAATAAGGGAAGATGCTGTAACTACGTCTTTGAGAGTAGTTTTCAATGCCTCAGCGCGGTCAACGTCAGGAGTGAGCCTCAATGACGTTTTGTATGTGGGTCCTGTTGTTCAGGCTAATTTGTTTGAAATTTTGCTGAAATTTCGACTCAACAAATACGCATTTATTTGTGACATGACAAAAATGTATCGGCAAATAAACATTAAAAAGTTTCAGGCGCTGCAGCGCATTCTGTGGCGTGACCCTGGTGGTGAGTTGAAATGCCTACAGCTGAGCACCGCGACGTACGGCACGGCTCCCGCCAGCTACCTCGCGACCAGGACGCTGCTCCAGCTGGTGGAGGACGAAGGTAAAGCGTTCCCTTTGGCGTCTAAGGTTATATTGGAGAACACATATTGCGACGACATTTTAGCAGGATCTGATAGTATTGACAAAACTGTTCAAACTATGTCTGATTTGCAATGTCTGCTAGGCAAAGGCCAGTTTGAACTTCACAAGTGGTACTCCAATAATCCAGCTGTATTGAATAATATTCCTGAAGACAAGCGCACTAGATGTACTTTTAAATTTGATACCAATCAGGATGTAGCTGTCAAAACCTTAGGTTTGAAATGGGATCCTTCAAGTGACAGGTTGTCTGTGTCTTGTCCTAACGAATTTAGCAATTCAAATAAAACTAAAAGGCAAGTACTTACCGATATAGCCAAAATATTTGATCCTCAAGGTTTTGTAGCTCCTGTAACAGTCTTTGCAAAGATAATAATGCAATCAACATGGAAAGCTAAAATTGATTGGGATGATGAAATCCCAAATGATATATTGTGTGTGTGGCGAGCATTTTGTGAAAATTTGCCAATTTTAAACTCAGTTTCAGTCCCTAGACTGATGGTGGATCCGGAACGCTGTAAGTTGGAGCTCCATGGGTTTTCGGATGCGTCCACCAAGGCTCTGGGATGTGTGGTCTACGCGCGATGCCGTTTACCTAACAACCAATATACAGTCCACTTCATTTGCGCGAAGTCGCGCGTGGCCCCCATTAAGACTGTAACTCTTGCAAGGCTCGAGTTGTGTGCGGCTCACATGCTAGCCCGCCTTATCAATAATATAGCCCAGGTTTTAAAAGTAGACTCAGCTGATGTATATTGCTGGTCAGATGCCATGATTACATTGTCTTGGATCAAAGCAGATCCAGCCAGATGGCAGATATTTGTTGCTAACAGGGTTGCTCAAATTCAGGAACTGACAATACAACAGAATTGGCTTTATGTCAAGACCTCTGAAAACCCTGCAGATGCTGTGTCTAGGGGTCAAATGCCCCAAGACTTTATTAAAAATAATTTATGGTTTCAGGGTCCATGTTGGCTGACATCCGACAGAGAGCAGTGGCAGCTGCCTCCTCAGCTGTGTTCTGCGGTCAGTGAAGAGGCTAAGCAAGTTGCGCTGGCCACGCAGGAGGTACCCGAGTCGTACATGTCCACAGTATTCAAAAGGTTCTCCAAATGGTGGCGCCTACTTCGCACATTTGCGTATGTATACAGATTTGTACATAATTCTAGGCACCCTTCAAATAAATTGAATGGGCCCATATCTGCAATAGAATTGAAAGAGGCTACCCATAAAATCATTTTACTTGTTCAGAAGGAAGAATTTAGCAAGGAGTACCAGATATTAACTTCTACTGTGGATAGAAATGACCATAAGTTCACTATTAACCAAATTAAATACCTTAACATTTTTAAAGATGAAAATGAATGTTTGCGTGTCGGTGGTAGGTTAAAGCACGCGGCTCTTCATCGGGATCAGAAATATCCCTTGCTGCTGCCATCAAAACATCATGTTACTGACTTAATTATATTGCAGGAGCATGAGCGCCTCCTACATGCCGGGATTGAAACTACATTGTCCAACTTGAGGTCGCGGTTCTGGCCTCTAAACGCGCGAAACAGGCTGCGTAAGTTAATATTTAACTGTATGAAATGTTTTAGATTTCAAGGGCGACCGCTGACGCAGATAATGGCTGACCTGCCAAAATACAGGGTGACGCCGGCCAGACCGTTCCTGCTGAGTGGCGTGGACTTTGCAGGCCCCCTAGAGGTAAAGGAATGGCGCAGTAGGAAGCCACAAATCCACAAAGGGTATGTCTGCATATTTATTTGCATGTCGACGAAAGCGATCGACCTTCAACTTGTCAGTGACTTGACATCGAAAGAATTTATAAATGCCTTAAAGAGGTTTATTTCCCGTCGTGGAAAATGTTTGCAAATGTTTAGTGACCATGGGTCCAACTTTCAAGGTGCTAATAATGAGTTGAAAGCTGTTTACGATCTGTTCCGTAAAAATAAACAAGACTTGTCTGACTTTGCCAGTATAGAGGGTTTTGAGTGGCATTTCATACCGCCTGCCTCGGCTCACTGGGGCGGCGCGTGGGAGTCGGGGGTCCGCCGGCTTAAGCATCACCTAAAGCGCGTCCTAGGCAATCATATACTTTCGTATGAGCATTTCAATACCTTGCTCATAGAAATTGAAGCTATACTAAATAGTCGGCCGATTTCTCCTTTAAGCGAAGATGCCTCTGATGAGCAGTGCTTAACACCAGCTCACTTTATTATTGGTGATCGTTTAACGTCCTTTCCAGAAGTCGATGTGACAAATATTCCAGATAATAGATTAAAAATATATCAGCTCATAACTAAAATAAAACAAAGCTTCTGGAAGAGATGGAAAACCGATTATCTCAATTCTTTGCAAATGAGATACAAATGGCATTCTACTAAGCCAAATATACAGATAGATAGCCTTGTACTCTTAAATGATGACAAATCTCCTCCCTTGTCATGGCCAATGGGAAGAGTAACTCAATTGTTCCATGGAAAGGACAATAATGTAAGAGCTGTGTCCATTAAAATTAAAGACAGTGTCTATGTAAGACCTATTACAAAAATTGTGCCACTTCCTATTTAATAATGTTTTTTGAAATTTTAGTTTACATCCTAATGTACCTACATATATGTAATTTCCCTTGATCTCAAATTATAACCATTGTTTGTTACCTACTTGTGTAAAATTTAACTTAGTATTACTGTTTAATAAATAATGTTGATTTGATTACAGTGTAATTTCCTGGGACTTAAATTTGCTTTAAAAGAGGGGGGAGTATGTTTAATACTGTATTCACTTATGTTGGTTTACCTGTTGCTTTATCTACAAATAGTATTAAACTTGACATTAGCTGTAAGAAACATATTGTATCTGTGACACTTTAAAAAATAAAGTCTCTTCCGTCCAGCGTCTTGTGCAACTGAGGTGTGTTTTATTTAATATAAATAATTTGCCATACCCGACCTTAAACATCCCCTATGCCGAATGTGGCATTTAGGTCTTGTTAGCTTGGGCTCTGTCTACTCCATAAGGCATAAAAACGAGATTTATGTTTGTATGTGTAAACAAAAGCCATAGTTTAATGCTCACCTGTCATCATGATATCCATTGGCCATATCATGACAAACTAAGGTCTGCGGCAAGTCCTTCCTTTTGTGCCGCCCGACCTCTTCCTGGTCCGGATCAAAATGACAAAACGTTTCTGGATACTCAACCTGAATCTCATAGTTTTCCTCGGGATGATTCTGACGTACTATATCCATGTTCCTTATGGCATATTCACTGTGGGGATTTAGGTCAACGCATAGGGATCTCCAAGCTGGCGGGTTCTTTAAGAACTCCGCAACTTCCTTCAGCGAATCCAGAGGCTTGCAAACGAACCTGTCGTCCTCTGTTTCGATTTCGCCGGAAAGTGATGATTGTGAAGGTTTTTCGTCCATTTTGCATCGAATTTGACTGAACTGAGACTATAAACTGTTTATTGTGCAATTAATTATTATTAAATAGATTAGGAAACATTATAACACGTTGAAGGGAACATATTAAATGTTATTTATTATCTTTTAAGGTTATTTGTTTATCAACTCAGCTGACAATGACACTTGTATGTTATGTTGTTATGACAGCATAGCACACAGCATGACAGGACGTCAGCTCCGAAACAAGGAACGAAACGAATGCCAGCGGCGGACAACCCACGCAGCACGAGTAGTTTAGAAAGCCACCTAAGAATTAATAATAAATAAATGAAATCATGTATGTCACGATACATTAATTCATTTGTATGAATAATCTAATTACACATAGGTACAGAAAATAGGGTAGCGATAGTGACCATCGGAAATGATTCATTATGTTTCTGAACTTTGTCACTCAGTTACAGCCGAGCTGCGGCTCATTACAATTTTATTATTATGCTCCTACACTAGTTCAAGTTTCAACTGACAAAAAAGTAGATGGGGTAACATAAATACTTGAAACGAAACTGCTAGTAGAGGCACATCATTGAAAAAATCCGAACCTCCAATTTTCATTTCAGTAGCGGTTGAGGACCTTGCGAAGTCGGTCCGCATGGCTACCACCGTCTCATCTCACATAATTATACAATCTTGACGCCAATGTACGTACAATGTACATTTAACATAAAACTGCCGTAAGGTGTGTTATACCGGCGTTGTGGAGTAGTGGCCCAGTCATTTAAGGTTAGATTAGGTAAGAATCTCGGAATTCGAGATACCCAGCTGTAAGTCTGTAAATACTTGTATATTGACACCCTAAAAGTTGTCTCAAAACCTACATATGGTAGGGTGTGCGCAACTATTAAATTTCAAGGTCAAAGCTCACAAAAATCGGTTTTTTTGCGCTTTTTTTGTAAATATCTCATTTCCTATGGGTTTTAGCTATTTGTTATTATTGACAATATTGTAGAATACAAAATTCCCTACAAATTTTGTTCAAAAATTTTTTTTATACGGTGAACCGTTTTCGAGATAGAGGGCGGAGATTAATAAAAAGATTAATTCATAATTTATTTGTTTTTTTTAATCATGTATGAAGTTATTGATATTAATTAGGTTAAAATTCAAATATAATCCCGATATTTTCATTAACAGTTCTGCAATTACATGGGCAGATAAGTGTTGTTAATTAATACTGAATAAAAAGTGTATAAATGCGAAAGTAACTCTGTCTGTCTGTTACCTTTTCACGCTTAAACCGCTGGGCCGATTTAGTTGAAATTTGGTATACAGATAGTTTGAGTCCCGGGAAAGGACATAGGATAGTTTTTATCCCGGAAAATTGCATAGTTCCCGCGGGATAGCACAGCCCAAACCACTAGAATTTTTCAAATTTAAGGCGGAACAAAGTTGGCCGTGTCAGCTAGTACTGAATAAAAAGTGGATAGGTTAGGAAAAAAAATGATAAAATATAATATAATTGATATATCGATAGTTCATCAACTATATATGGCGCGTTTTCGACCGGAGGCACCGGTTGACCTGAAGTGCTGTGACCGCGCGCTCTCCGCCCTCTATCTCAAAAACGGTTCACCGTATAAAAAAAAATTTAAACAAAATTTGTAGGGAATTTTGTATTCTACAATATCGTCAATAACAACAAATAGCAAAAACCCATAGGAAATGAGATATTTACAAAAAAAGCGCAAAAAACCGATTTTTGTGACCTTTGACCTTGAAATTTAATAGTTGCGCACACTCTACCATATGTAGGTTTTGAGACAACTTTTAGGGTGTCAATATACAAGTATTTACCGATTTACAGCCGGGTATCTCGAATTCCGAGGTGAACTTGCTATAATGACTGGACCATAGGTAAACGGATTACTCACTAATGGTCGATAATTATGTTTCGGACGTATCCGTCCTCTTGGAGTTCTTGCTCAACGCAACTCGACGGCGGCGACTAGAACTTAACCTTCTTTGTATTGCGTAGGTAGGTTACCTAGTTTCTCGCCAGTAGCAGTAGTAGTATATTATTACAAATTCAAAATAAAACGGTACTATCACAGCTATCAGAGTTACTTTCAACATGAAACTACCGTGAGACTTAATCATAATACTACCACTACTACACTTTTTATACGTGAGTTATCCGTTTATGTGAAATTACTATCACAGTTAATAAGCAATACGTAAACTTTTTAATATAACCACGGAACCCGGACTACCTATGGCATGGCCAGATTTTTATTTAAGTGTTGTGTTGTGGCTTTTGATATCTCAGAAAGATTATATAATTTGTTTTGGTCGTATCTATTTATTGTTAGTATTGCTGATAATAAAGTAGTTCAGGAAACATGTTCCAGTTAAGTGATGATAAGTTTTTCCTGTTGTTTCTACTGTTGCAGTGCATCGCATTGCATAATTATTATGCACTGAACTGTACCTACCTCGGAGGTACCTACTACGTATGTTATGTACTACGGTAAATTAGGGTTTGCACATGGTAGATACGCGTCAAAATTGAAATTTACCATAAACACAAAATAAAAAAAATAAAAACTTATTTTTTCTCTCTCTTATTTAGCTAGTTAGCCAGCTAAGAATATGGATGTTAATATTATTTCACCTACGTGGCTCTTTAAAGCTGACAGAGCTGACGCTGCCTATTCACTAAATTATATTGAAATGAAAATCTAACCAAAATGTAACTTACGCATTTTCTATCTAGGTTTTTTTTTTTTCCCCAGACACCCTTATGCAAATATTGTTTAAACTTGTTATAGCTGTTTAATTAATAGATATTATGACATCGGACTTTACAAAGATATTTTTTTTTATGGACTAAGATTCCTTGGTCTGTCAAATGCGACAAATAAAAAAAGCACTTCCTGTCACGTCACAATGTCACTGTCACTGTCAACAGTGTCAACTAATCCAACTGTAATGTAAATTGTTATTAACACTCCACGAAACTTGTTTAGCTTTTGGTTTTTTTAGTTTTTTAAGTAGTTATTTGTAGAATAAGTTTAATGCAATCATTTAACCACCTTATTGGGTCGTCTAGTCAAATATTTTTATTACAAACCAATGACGAAATGGTGTGCAATCGGAAGATTTCGTCAAATAAGATTATGTACTTTTATCGTGATTGTGTTCTGTCTCTTAGCAATTGTACACTTGTTTACCATTTACGGATATTATAACTATACTCATATAGATAAGGACTCCATAGATTCTGTGCTTTATAAGAAAGTGCATCCTGATGTATTGAAAAGAAGAAAACCGAACTGCACGTATGAGAACATACTGCAGAGTGCCGCTACGATACAAGCTTGGGAGATCGGCGAGGATTCTAATGGGTTCTCAGCCGCGGGCATAGACGGCGGGAGCTACGTCCCGGAGCAGTGCAACCCGCTGTTCAGCGTCGCTGTGATAGTCACATATAGAAATAGGCAGAGGCAGCTTGATGTTTTTTTACCATATATGCATAACTTTCTGAGAAAACAGAACATTCATTATAAGTAAGTATTATAATGCTAAGCCCACTAAACAAACCGTTTGATCACCTACAATACCTTGGCACATTAGGTATTAACCTGGGGCGCACCATGATGTCTTAATGCAAATCAATTCAGAACCAGAGTTGGATTGATCTCTGTCAGATCCATACTTTCTATTATGTGTCCAAAATGACAGCTAAAACATAACTGGAATCGGAGTTACACACATAGTCATATACATGATGATAAAGTGGGTAGAACTCCTTTGCTTTCTATAATAAAATGTGATTGATGGGGTACACTTATATTCCGATGTAAGACCATCCTGTACAGCTTCCCTAGCTTAATAAAGTAATCTACAATTTTTTTTTTTTTTTTTTTTTTATATGAATAGGAAGGCGAACGAGCAAGTGGGTCACCTGATGGTAAGTGATCACCACTGCCCATAGACACCCGCAACCCCAGAGGGATTGCAGATGCGTTGCCAACCTAGAGGACTAAGATAAAATTGACAATTGATGGAACTATGCCTGACAGCTGAGTAACGCAATTTTAACAGCGATCACTTGTAGCTCTCAACCTTGACACTTGCAAAGTTGTCCCATTGGACAGAAGCTATCTACTTAGAGGGAAAAAAAAACTACAATTTTCTAGTGTTTTAATGGACATAATACATACAGTGTAGACAGAGCCTATGGTAAGAGGCCATCCATGGAGTATGTCACACAGAGGGGGGGCCTGGAAATTAAACTTAAACTTGTTTTGTTTTAATTGTTGCTCTTTCCAGGATATACTTAATAGAGCAACAAGATGAGAAGCCGTGGAACAAAGGCCTGTTGTACAACCTTGGTGCTCGGCAAGCCATTGCCGACAAGTTCCCCTGTCTGATCCTGCAAGACGTGGACCTCTTGCCCCTAGACGAAAGCAACCTCCATGTATGCACATTGGAACCCCGTCATCTAAGTGCTAGTATTAACAAATTCCGATTTGTCCTGCCGTATGACTGGCTGGTGGGAGGAGTGGTTGCAATACGCTCTGAGCAGTATGAGGCGGTGAATGGGTTTTCGAACCGGTTTCTAGGTTGGGGGGGTGAAGATGATGATTTTTCTGCAAGGTTGTCTATGCATAATATGAGAATTTCAAGGTAAATCCACTCTTTCTTTCTCACTTTATTTTTATTATATTTGCTATGGTTAGGATTCTATTTGACACTTACCTGAAGGTATGACATGGCTTAAATGAAGCATATAGGTATATCTATTATTTTTCATCTGACATCTACATTTCCCACAGGGCAAAGTTTTATGACAAATAGGGAGTTCCCATATCGAAGAACTCAATTCTCGATGCGTTTTTGCATAAGAGTGATCACAGTAAGTAAAAGTATAAAAATGAAACGAAATTATAACTTCTAGGTACCTACTTTTCTTTATTTTATTATGATTTTTGAAACTACCAGGACTTGTTTTATCCCTTTATGACCATAATACCTAAAACGTAAAATGACTATGTGATGTTACACCTAAAACGCAATTGGGCTAAGAAGCAAAATGCCTCAATTGTAAAAAGACAATAAAGCAAAACGTCTCAAATCAATGCAACTAATGTGTTCCAAACTCGTCCAACAATCCTGGCGGCCGCTGTAGTGATGTATTGCTGTCAGGTTTCCTCGTGAGATGTCGCGCTACACTATGCTGGTGCACCGGCCGGAGGCGCGCAACGAGCAGCGCTTGCGCATCATGGCGGAGAACGCGCGCGCTGGCCGCGCCGGCGCCGCCGCCGACGGGCTGCGCGCCGCCTCCCCCGCCGCGCACGTGCAGGTCAGGCCGCACCGTCTATTCACGCTCGTCGCTGTCCACACATAAATTCCAGCCGTTCCCTACCTTTCCATTTACTAGGTAATTTTGCCTTTCGGGCAACTGAAGGTTCCTAACTAACCTAACCTATTTTTGTATTAATATTTAAATAAAAATAATGGGAGAATGGGCACTGAAGCATTCCAGCTAGCGTTGTGGCATCAGCTACATATCGGCAGCCACCCTATGGTCGTAAAATATGTTGATAACATAAAAAGTTCCAGATCTGAATTAAAACAATTACAATATGAAATGAAGCATATAGCTGATAGCAGCTAAGCTGGCTTGTGAGGTTAGGTATATTATTTTGTTAATGCTGGTTGTTGTATCACGTTATATGCGATGCGGCTAGCAACACATCACTTTTGATTCCCTTCCACCTTTACGCCTCCAATCATGGTAAACGTGGCCTTTAGGGCTTGTTACCTCAGGCTATGTCTACCCCGTAAGGGATATGGACGTGATTTGTGTATGTATGTAAGTGTATGGTTGTTGTTAGATATGTACATTCATAAATCACGTCTATCCTTTACGGGGTAGACACGAGCCTAAGGTAAGGTAACAAGATCTAAAGGCCACGTTTAGCATGATTGTGGGAGTATAGGTGGAAAGGGGAATCAAGATAGTGATGGGTTGTTGTTAGATATTATTATTTAGTGTTAAATCGGCTGATGTAGTGTATATTCCTTTCTGTTTTCTACATATGAAAACAATTAAATATTACTTGTCTTCCAGAACACTCGTTTGGTAAGTCAAGGATGATGATATTAGCATTAAAAATGCAATATAACATATCATATAATATATCTGTACTTAGGGTAAACCTTATAGCTATTGCCCACTTAATCAAACACATTAAATTCCAAAATAAAATAAAAATGGCAAAAGAAGCATGAAAGTAGAATAAATGCAGTAGAAATGAGAGCATTAAGAAGTATGGAAGGTGTATCACTGAAAGATAGAATAAGGAATAGTGTGATAAGGGAACGTGCTGGTGTGAAAGAGGATATAGTGACTAGGATAGAAAAAAGTATGCTTTGTTGGTTTGGTCACGTAGAGCGGATGGATGAAAGTAGACTAACTAAACAGATCTATATGGGGAGGGTGAATGGTAGCGTTGGGAGGGGAAGGCCTAGAAGAACGTTTCGAGACCAAATAGGAGACGTTTTGGAAAAAGGTCAGGTCAGGAGTACCCGAAACCGACGTGCATGTATGAAGAGATTGATGAATGTGGATGAAGCGAAAGAAGTATGTCAGGATCGTAGCAAGTGGAACAAAGTAGTCTCTGCCTACCCCTGTGGGAAACAGGCGTGACGGTATGTATGTATAAAATAAAACGTTTTAGTTACAGACTATGTATTGTTATTTTCTTATAACTCTCACATAGAATTTGGACAGTTTTAAATTAAAACTTAAATAACTTGCAAAATAAGTTAACAAAATTAAGATCATCTTAAAAGTGCAGTTATTGCCTAGAAGCTAAAGTAATTGCCAACATCAACATAATCACAGGCGACGACTTGATGACGTTTGTGCCACAATCGTCAATTTTAAATCGATTGTAATATTAATTACAGACCGAGCTATTGAATTCTAATGCAACTAGATTGATACAAAGCTAACGTTTGTCAGTGCTTTGCTTAAAGTGGGCAATAACTCCTTGGTTTACCTTATACAGAGATAGGGGGCATCAGAGCAAACAAGTATGGGCCTAATTGGGTATATAATATTTTCAGTTTTCTTTCAACCGCATGTATAATGTGATTGTTATTTTGATTATGGCCAAATTTATAAATTGTTAAGTCCTACAGAATTTACAAGTGCAACTGTATGCAACTGATGCATAATGAGGGTTCTTAAAACACGACTGTGGTATTATGAAACGAGCTGTGGCGAGTTTCATAATAAGCTCGCACTAGTGTTGTACTGTAAGGCTAAATTATAAACTACACCATTTTTTACGAAGGTAAATGTATATGTACCTTTTTAATTGTGGGTTAGACATTAATGATACCTTGTGCAAAATACTGCATGTCTACGTTTTTTTATATAAAGTGCATGTACATATATATTTTATGTTATTTTTACGTAACTAATTTATAAGCTAAGTATTTGGAAAAACTGATTCGAGGACTGATATAGACTTTTGGCATGTGTATAGCGTATAGCGCTTTCATTTACAGCCGTAAGTGCATTTATTCATATTTATAATCTAGAGTTAGATACTATTTTGTGATCAGTTTTACTCTAAGATTGCATTTAAATCAAAGAGTTCTTATTTGTTATACATTAAACACTAAGTAGAAATGATCGGTTTCTGTGTATTCAGTATTTATATTTTGTATAACTACATATAGAGTTTCTTATAAGGATTTATTTACAGGGTAGAAACTATATTTCTAAACATCACTGAAAATTAGAACATATAGAAAAATCCGAGAAGTAAAGCTATGGCCGGGAATCGAACCCGGATCCTCGTCATTCCTTGACGCGTGCTATACCCCTACACCACCCATAGCAGGTGGCAGTGGCGTAGCTACCTAGGGACTAGGCGGGGCAGTGCCCCGGGGCCCTCAAGCTCAGAGGGCCCTCGAATCCTTACCAGAAAATCTCGATCGAACTATTTTTATTAAAACGTAACCAGTTTAGATAGTAGTGGGGCCCCATTTTTTTTATTTGCAGCAGGGCCCTTGGTTACCTAGCTACGCCACTATATTTTCGTAGGCCTTTGAACTTTTCTATCTGTTACTAGCTGTCACGTGACCTTGTTACTATGCGATTTTTTGTCGCTAAGCGTCATCTGTAGGGTAGAAACTTTAAAACTGAGTTGTCTAGATAAATGTAGAATTTTTTTATTTTTTAGTTTTCTTTTTCAATATTTATAATTATTTAGAACGCCCATGCCATTTGCTTATCGTTTCTGAACATATTGTAGGTAAGTTATGATATGGGCGTATTTATGTGACTGTAAAAAGATGTTTCGGTTGATAAATATTGCAGTTTGATGGTGTTATTGTAGTCTCGAACACCCTTATCTGATCATTCGTGCACATTCTAAGGTTGTGATAAAATTGTTATTTGTACACGAATGAAATCAGCTCAGGATGCCGGCGATTATGTAGTCAATGTCACCAGTATGTTACAGACACGTGCATTATAAGTTAATAGTAGAAGATCCGAACCTAGATCGACCTTCACTGAGCTGATAATAGAATGAAACATATTTTATAATAAATTTAGTATATTAGAAATTATATTGAAAATGGGTTGGCTAAAAAAGTCCTGGACAGACTATTTTTAATTATTTTTAATAATAATATCTTTATTTGCAGTAAATGTATTAAAGGCATGGTTATTATTTACGTTATCACATTTAGAGTTACAAAAACTTTTCAATTATATTATATCTCTACTCTTGCTTAATACACATGTCCTGTCAATCGTTCAAAGGTTAACTGGAAGAGATCCCTTTTAGGGATAAGTTCGCCTTTGTGCATGTGTGTTGTCCTGTATTCATCTTTTTCTTGTGTTTTATGTATAATAAAGAGTTATACATATATACATACATATCTATGTATTTATTATGTTTCTATTATTTTCTTTTTTATTATATTATTATACTCATAAGTCAATATATATATGATTATATACATTATATATATTTATTTAAATGGTTTGTCCATGATTTTTTTAGCCAACTCATTTTGAATATATTTTCTAATATACCTACCAAATTTATTATAAAATATGTTTTATTCTCATATCAGCTCGGTGAAGGTCGATTTAGGTTCGGATCTTAGACTATAATGTTTCCACATTCACAAAAATATGTATATACGCAAAATTACTTAGTTAAGTAGTACACTAGCCTACCGTTCATAATGATTTATCCAAATTGCCTTAAAAATTATGTAAGTATACGAACAAAATTTAATTGTAATTACTAAATAGCCTGCTTTTTCGTGCCAAAGCTGCTGAACAAATTTTTATGAAGTTTGATTTAGGTACTAGGTATAAAAGAAAATAGTTTTTATATTAGGAAATCACATACTTCCTGTTGGATAGCCGTCACTACAGCAGGCTGCAATTCTATTGAAAAGCAAAAGTAAAGGATCTCTTCCAAACAAATTTATATGAAAAGTGACCCTTTATATCATCGTCAGTGTAGTGGTTTATATTTTGAATTAAGATTAGATTAGATTATTTATTCATTCAATATGTATGGTTTATACATATTTTAGACGGATTGTGAGATGTTAAAATTCCAAAAGGGTAATCATTTTTGTTGTAACGTAGCATACTTATAATCGGCTAGTCGTAAATTAAGAAAAAAACATATCATTATTGTGATAAATTTACATTCAAAATTTAAAAACATTCCATTTTGTAAACCATATTTTTTTGTATATACCTACATTTGATTTAAGCAATTATATACACGTTAGATGAAATTTTATAAATACCTATATAGTTTGTTAAATAAAATCATCATGTATAAATTATTGAAGACTTTTATTCTTTTTATTATAAAATTAACAAAACTTATACTTAGCTATAATGTTTGATTGTGGGGGCTGAGCGGGCTCTAGTCGTGGGGGCTAAGCGGGCACTGGCGTGGGGGCTAAGCGGGCACTAGTCGAGGGGGCTGAGCGGGTGCAGTTCGCCCCAACTGGGCCCGCGGCTCAGTTCCACCGGCAGCGTGGCCGCCAGCCCGCAATCGCGCCCAATATTCTCCATCACCTCCTTTATTATCACTGCCGAGTACCAAGGTAAACAATACTTAAGTCAGGCGTTACTTTGCGGAGTTCCATATCCCTGCCGCTGCGCAACCGCACTTGCCGGGTCATCGAAATCAAATCAAATTCGTCTATTTAAATTCGGCTAAATTTTTTGACACTTTATAATGGTATTTTCGAGTGATGCGATTTAAAAACACGTCTCCCCTGCTCATTTGAGTAGGGGATGATTGTGCGCTTACCGGCAGCGGGGTGCAGCTGTTCCCGGGGCAGCTCCCACACCAGCTCGTCGTGGATCTGCAGCAGCAGCCGGCCCGCCAGCCCAGCACCGCGCAGGCGCGCCGCAGTCGCCGCCATCGCCTTCTTGCATAAGTCCGCCGCCGACGCTGCCATCACACACACGTGCTCAAAATAGGTAGGTACACACAGCAAAGCGAATCGGTGAGCACCCTAGTTATCCACGTGTGTCATTCTATACACACATCCGCACTTATCCGCTGCCTTATTACGCACACAACAAAATGCCCTATCTGTGCTAATTGTGTTTTCTGACTACCTTCACGCATAGTTATTCAAACCTGCTGGTATTTTGTTCAATGGAAGCATAATTTTGCCACCAGTATTATGAGCGTGGTGGCTCAGGTGTATTGACCTAGAGTTATGAAACCTAAAGAACCGGGTTCGAATCCTGCACAAGTGTATCTTTTTTTGTTTTCAATTTTAAATTACTAATCTCAAAATAAACTCATGTTTACCTAAAACAAGAAAAAAAGGACGTAAAAGAATAAAACAATAAAATGCAATTATTGGTTCAAATTGTTTATTGCAACTTTTAATTTTTATTGTATTAGCCTCTATTTGTGTTATTATTATTATTACCAAAAGTAATTAAATTAGCTAAATAAAACTGCACACTTTTCCTTATAGAATAATATTCATAAAATAACACACACTTTAGAGGCCAGTATGATTTTATGTTTACTAAAAAGTCTTATGTCACTAACATAATAATTATCTTGCAATTTGAATACACAACCATAATAGGGCTATTTTTAAGATGACACATAATTAATATCTTAAATTCTGGTTTATTAGATTTAAGTCTGATAAAGATGAACGAAACGTTTTATTTGCGGACGTGTAAGTCAGTGGTGAAATGAATAGACATGTTAAATGACAGCCATTAACAATAACATCATTTCACACTGGGTTATAATCTCCACTTTGAAGCGACTAAGCTACCTATCTCGATTTGGTTTGGATTTGGACACCAGGGCCCATCGATGACATCCAACCCCATAGCCTAAAGTAACACTGCCACTCGTTCTGGACTGTAAAACATTACTGTGTTTATATATTTAATTAAGTTAATATATTTCGTCTTCATCACTAAAAATCACTACATTTGACTTTGATTGATGTAATAATCAAAGTCAAGATATTCACGAGCAAAGGTTTCTTCTATGCTGGTCCGTTAAAGCATGTTTTTTGCTGGTCTACGGCAATGCAATCCTGCAGCATGCAGATGCTGGTTTCGCACAGGTTGCAACGTAGCATTGTGTCTTGTTGCTGTGAAATGGGTCACTAGCGGGTGCGGCAACTAAATGTCCAAACCAAATGGCAGGAGATGAGGCTTCAGGTTTAGGCCCAGAACGAATATTTTTATCGTGTCCGAAGTCTGCGTAAGGGTGAATCCATAATGGCACAGTCTTCCGCTGCAAAATAAATGAAGTTTAAATAAAAACATTTTTCGTCAAAGAAAGTTGTTTAAAACATTACCGATAAAATAATAAGTCATTGTTTTTAACACCGTTTGTCTACTTACCCATATCAAAAACGCCTAGCGATTCCTTATGTGACGGATGTCACATGGTTGCGTGACATTAGTTTAAACACGTTTGTACGTGTTTCTCTTGGGCAGATTGGTCACGTCAGTCTGATTAGATTAAGAAGAAGATTGTTAAGTAGGATCGGTACAGTTTAGTATATAAGCACGCATTTGTTACATTAAAAATCAGATTTGAAATAGACTGCAAAAGTTGTTTCTATCTCCACCACTTCAATAATTACCAGCAAAACCCTGCTGGTAAAGTGGTGACCCCGCGAAGAACAAGTTCGTCAACGTTTTGATTGCCGCAAGATTGTCGAGATGTCACCGCCGAAGACAGCAGCCACTTCTGGGGCAAGTTCCGATGGTTTGGAGGTTGCCTCTGCGTCCGTGGTGTCCCGAATTCCGGAGTTTTGGAGGTGCAAGTGCAAGGTTGCAGACAGAATATTTGAGAAGATTAAAACGTCGGAAGTGGCCGTGGTAAGCAGTCGAATCGAAGTAGCAAGGCAGATGACGTCACAAGTAGCTTAGTTGGCGTTTCGACCCAGCTCGCGCAAATGCAACTCGACATAAACGGGTTACGTAGGCGAGTGGGTTTCCATCAACAGTAGTCAGCAGAATTGGCGATTTGCATCAAGATCAAGGTCAAGAGAACGAGGGAATCGATTCTGCATGTTTCATTCAAGGCTTCGCGAGAATGTACAAAGATGTTTGAAGCCATGTGCGTGGAGGATTTTAAACGGTGCTCAGCGTCAGGAATACTAAGATTAGCACAAGACACGATGGAACTCTGTGCTATTCATTCCTCTAACCGACTTACAATTACCGACCGACAAGGTGGTATAAGTTTTTTTGGTGGACACGGGAGCAACTGTATCTGTGTTAAGCAAGCTATCTTGGAAGCAGATTTTTTGGAGTATCACAAGATTTTAGTGATATGGTCGCAAGTTGGCAGACAAGAGTTACAGAGCCTTCAACGCCTGCAATTATGGTCAAAGCAAGTCAACAGACAGTGCGAACGGTTGATGGGGATTTACAACCCTGGGTCAGACAGATGTTTGGAAGATATGTCGTCATAACTCGTCCGTCATCATTGAAGGGACAGTAATATCAGCATATATCGTAACATGTACAGTGTGTTATTTTATTTATTTAGGTACTTTTGTTCAACACTATGTTTTTATTTAGGGGGGAGCTATGTGACGGATGTCACATGGTTGCGTGACATTAGTTTAAACACGTTTGTACGTGTTTCTCTTGGGCAGATTGGTCACGTCAGTCTGATTAGATTAAGAAGAAGATTGTTAAGTAGGATCGGTACAGTTTAGTATATAAGCACGCATTTGTTACATTAAAAATCAGATTTGAAATAGACTGCAAAAGTTGTTTCTATCTCCACCACTTCAATAATTACCAGCAAAACCCTGCTGGTAAACCTTATATAAATAGTTATATTGTTTTGCTCTTTTCAACAAAGATAAATGAAAATCCATGTTTTGCAAATCACAAGGTATTCGAAAGGCAAAATTAAACAGTTCGTAAGTATAACACACGGTTCATCCCGCAGCTAATAATGGCTGCCAGCGGTGACAGTTGTTTGTTCACAAAATCATATTATTAGAAATTTGAGGGTAGAAAACACTTTATATTGTTTAAGACGATAACGACTTTTAAACTCCAGTAAAAAGAGTCATACCTCTTAATAATTATATTAAAAGAAAACACAATGCGTTTGCGTTTTTAACATATTATATAAGAGTAAAATTAAACATACAACAGACTGCAACCACCATAAAATTAAATAGTTACGGAAAAAAATAAATTATAATTTCAACCTTATTTCAAAGCTCATAAAACAGCTATTTACACAAATTGCAATACAGTAGTCGCAGATTGAACATAATTCATAAATTCACCATGTAACTTGCATACCTCGGTGGCCTAGCGGTCAAAGACAGGTCGAAGATTTGACTTCTGCTTTAGTGAACCGGGTTCGTATCTGAAGAAAACGGAATATAAAATAGTAATAATAAAATGACATTTTTGGATGTTATTTCAATGGCCATGCTGGTTGTGAGGAATATTGCTTTGGAATTGGAATCTCAGACTTGTTGAGAAATAATAATATAACATCGTCGCATCAGTGAGATAGTAACTACTCTTCGCTAGTAATAATAGTTCAATGCGTGGGATTGCATAAATTTGAAGATTCAAGGTCGAAGGAAGCTTCGATTCGGTTCTCTCGCTTACACTGGGGATGACAATATCCAATGTAAGATTGGGTAAAATATTTTTAGGACAGTCTAAATAAAAAAAATACTTTTACATTATTTTTGTAGAAGTAACTGAAACCGGAGATATTGCATTTTCAGCCTTTGAGTGTGACACGATACCGGGGGGGATTATTTTCATTTAATTTGTAATTATTTTTTACTTAATTTATTATAAACTAACTTAAATAGTTGTAACTTTCTTCATTGTTATTTTATAGTTAGTTCTTGTTTATTCAATAAACAGGTAATTTACAGCGACATTGCTCATTCATCTTGTTGCTAAAAAATCTGTACTTAGGGGGTAGATTTTATGATCGAACTCACTCACACATTCACATGTCATAGATTCTACTTAACGTTCATGTCGATACTCAACACGCATAGACGTGTGCGTGGCTGTGCTAACCGCATTATTTTGCTGTGTGTACGTAGAATTTAGTCATTGTAAATGTATTTATTTTGAAACAATGACTTTCTGCCAATTTTCTTGCGGCGCGTTCTTCTTGGTAATGATGGTCTTTTCGAATGCGCTGCTAGTTTAAAAAAAAGACATGTAAAAGAGCCCTTGGCATAATCGCAAAATAAATTTTGATTTTGAGTTATTCGAAAAAAAAAACAGTATAGGTAGTTCCACTATTTAAACAACCGAGGCTGTCAGCTTAACTAAGTTGTGCGCTGAGCTCGTGGTTTCAAAAAAGAAATGTAAAAGAGCATTTGGGGCAAATAAACTGTTTGATTTCGATACGGAACCACAGCGCTGATTTTCTTTATCGATTGGCCTGACCCGACGAGCATGTATGAAGAGATTGATGAATGTAGAAGTGAAAGAGGTTGTCAGTGTGGAGAGTATCACAAGCGACAGAGAGATCTCTCTCCAGGCAGATCTTATGCCTGGGACCGAAGTTTGAAGGAAGAGAAATTGAAGTTGTATTTATACATCCGCGTTGAGAAACTTCGTTGGTGCGACGTAGAACGCTGTAACGTTACCGGCGCTAGCTACTCGTGCGTTGTAGTAGTTACATAGTGGACAACTAGGTGGCGCTAGGGCCGCTACATCGGGACCATAGGAAGTGGAATAAACTAGTCTCTGTCTATACCTTTGGGAAAGGCGTATTACTACGTGTGTACTATGTACCTACCCTGCACGGCGAAGTTGATAGCTTGTCGCTCGGCGTGCGCGCGCCGCGCCGCGTCGGCGCTGGCCAGCTGCGGGAAGCGGCGCGCGCGCCCCATGAGCGAGCGCAGCGCGCCGCGCGCCGCCAGCCGCACCGCCGAGCGCCCGAACTGCTGCAGCGACGGAAACGTGCCTACACCGAGACACAACCTCTCAGTGTGAAGCCGTTACGCAGAGTCAACGAGTACATCTGATCGCTGAATTATCGTTAGCAGGTATAGCTGATTTAGTATCTAGCTACAACGTGTTGATAGATCACTTACGTGGGATTTAACCGGTCTGAGTGTTTACCGTTATAACAATCACCTAAATATATATAACTCAAAGGTGTCTGACTGACTGACATAGTGATCTATCACCGCACAGCCCAAACCACTGGACAGATCGGGCTGAAATTTGACATGCAGGTAGATGTTATGACGTAGGCATCCGCTAAGAAAGGATCAATTCTACCCCCAAGGGGATAAAATAGGGGATGACATTTTGTATGAAACTGTCAATTTTAAACCGATACGGCTGAGACTTTGCATGCATAAAGCTACTATGACGTAGGCATCCTGTAAGAACGAATTGGGTAATTTCTGCGGGATAGCAATAAACGAATTCTATGCAGACGAAGTTGCGGGCAACAGCTAGTTTGAAATATGGATGTTGAAACAGTAGGTTAAAACAGCGCAGTGGTTTAGTGGACTATATAAACTATCATTATCATCATATGCGGTATAAAACTGACATGGTTTGTTGGTGCATTAGTGGATGATAGCCATTCAAAGGCTTGTGACAGACGAGCAGAATGGAGTGATCTAGTAATAAGATTTCCGTTCATTATTGCTCGGAAAAAGATAAATGTCGCTTCAATAGAAAGTCTATTCAAGATAATGTGCCTATACCACCTTCAATTTATTTAAAAGTTGCGCTACCTAAGCTGTAAATAGAAGTGCGTGCGACTCACGGTGGAAGCTGGCGAGCACGGGCAGCGCCTGCTCGTAGGGCTCCTGCAGGATGTCGGCCAGCTTGCGCGCGCCCGCGCCGTACAGGCTGGCGTACACCACGCGCTTGGTGCGCGCGCGCTCGTGAGCTGATACCAGCTCCTCCGCCTTGCCCAGCCTGCGCACACACCAAAACGCCTAGTACACACCGTACTAGTGATGTGCCGGATCGTTAAAAATGTATATCCGCGGATACGGATCTGAGTACGGATATTTAGTGTCAAGATCCGCGGATACGGATACGGATCTTTATTTTTTTATTCGATTGGTGTCGTCGCCCGCGACCTTGAAGCGATAGTTGACGAAAGATTCTTTCAGTTATGTAGTATTGGTATGGTAACTTACTCAAATCAAATCAAATCAAAAGATCCGCGTGAAAGGTCACGGACGCCGATACGGATAGGTACAGATTTTTCTTTTCCCTCGGATATCCGCGGATACGGATACGGATATCCGGAACATCACTACCGTATATACTCCGATATGTGCTTGTAGTGCGTGGTGTGTGTGCGTGTCGCTTTACCACTGCGCAGAGAGCACGCGGAAGAGGTCGTCGCTGCGCAGCGCGGCCAGCAGCGCGGCGTCGCCGGCGCACAGCGCGAACACGCGGCACTCGATGTGCTTGAAGTCCGCTGCGAGCAGCTCGTGCCCTGCTCGCGCCGTGTACACTGAACGGAAATTCAGTGGGGCCTCTGTTTGAAGATATATTCTTTACTAGCTTCTGCCCGCGACTTCGTCTGCGTAGAATTATACATTAGAACCTTCCTCTTGAATCACTCTATCTATTAAAAAAAACCGCATCAAAATCCGTTGTGTAGTTTTGAAGATATAAGCATACAAAGGGACATAGGGACATAGGGACATGGGGACAGAGAAAGCGACTTTGTTTTATACTATGTAGTGAAGTTACTATTAGGCATAGATATAAGTGTAAAAGGTGTCTTGGTCTTCTTCCATGCTGATCTGGGAGTAAAGAAAAAACATAGAATTTACCAGTGGCTTCTCTTCCGGCGCAGATGGTAAAAGCCCATCGAGGGAATGGGCGAGTCTTAGGAATCATGTTATAGGCGATGCGGCTAGCAACCCATCATTATTTTAATTTCTCTTTCCACCTATACGCCCTTAATCATGCAGAACGTGGCCTTAAGGTTTTGTTACCTTAGGCTCTGTCTACACCGTAAGGGATAAAGACGTGATACGTGACGTGGGCGGTTCAATCCAGGTAACCCAACTATCGGCTGAAGAAATATTTCGGAGTTATTTTAAGACACTTTGTACCTACCTAAATAAGTATATAGGTTAGTTACGTGAGATAAAATCGGCGCCGGCGCTATGAACAGCGCCGGCTATTTACATATACTTAGAGAATTTACACCAGAAAATGAAAAAGTGTCACTGGGTTCTCTCAGGCTCGCAGCGTGAAAAATGGTCTGATGATACTTGGTTCCGGACTTAAAGGTTGTCATAGACCTTACCTTGGACGTTAGAGTTATCAGGAAACAAGATGAGACTGAATGGTGCCTTCGGGATGGCCTGCAGGTTCGGGTTGCTCGATGCGATACGGCCGGTCGCTGCAGCCGTCTGCACCCTTTAGAAGACAACTCATCAGGCGTTTTAGAAGTTCGTTTGGTGCTGTACCTCTCACACTAAAGGTCATTAGCTGGAGAGTGTGTGGGACGGTATCATAGGAACTTCGAAAATAGAATTTCGTAGTAGCCCCCCCAGACATAAGGGTATATATGTCCCATTGCTGGGCACAGGCCTCTCAGAATGCGAGCCCAGTGCGGATTGGGAACTTAACAGACACCATAGATCGCTTCGTCGATCTGTGTAGGTCTCACGATGTTTTCCTTTACCGAAAAGCTCCTGGTAAATTTCATGTAATTTCGCACATTAATTTCGAAAAACTCGAGGTGCGAGCCCGGGATTCGAACCCACGACCCTCTGCTTGAGAGGCCACAGGTCAAACCACTAGGCTAAGTACCTACCACGGCTATTTCTTATTTAGGTGCCTTTAAAACCAGCAGTCTCTAAGTTCATTTCATTTTATTATGACATGGGCTGGAAAACGCGTAAGTGGGTCACCAGCATGGACAACCGCAACACAGGATTGCAGGTGCGTTGCCAGCGAAGAAGGCTAAGAAAGAATATACCTCATGTACGATTAATTAAACTGGTTGGCTTACTCTCCATGTCGAACAGCAGCGTCAGTATCAGCGAGTAAGTTGGTGGCAGAGACCGGATGGACTTTGCTCAAGGTTCAACCCGCAGAATTGTGTAAAAATTATACTTTTGGACTTACCAAGTAGGTTTGACCAAACCGTTCTTGACGTGCTGGGCCACGCCGGCAAGGAAGGTAGCATGCGCTTTGTGGAGATGCCGGTACTCCAGAATCAGACGTGGTAGCGGATGCACAGACACAAGTCCCCGAAGCTATTTCGTAACAAACAGATTGCTATAACTCTCCTCACAATTTACTTAGGTATAGTACCTACAGCCAGAATCAGAAGTTGATAAACAGTCGAAAAGCGCAAAATGATCTACACCTTATTTTTATTACCTTGGCTATAGAGTTGTCTGTAGACGATTTTGAGCTGTATTATGAACTTCTGAGGTTACCTGTACCAACTTTACATACGTCCTGAAACTAACGGCTTGGAAAACGCAAAACAGCAATGTTGGAGATAATTCGTGTACTATATATGTAAGTAAATTGGTGTTTGGGGGACACGAATTCCAGGCCGTACCTACATAATTGGTGTTAGGGTGTTACACCACTTTATCAAAGGGAACTGCTTTAGTGGAGCGAGCAGCTGGGCATGCGTTCATGTTAAATACAAGTAGATATAGTGAGCAGTGCCGCAGCAACATGCTGAGTGTGGCCCTTTTGGCACCTGCGGCACATAAGTACCTAGTTTTATTATTATTATTATTATTATTTTTTTTTTTTTCTTTATGTGTCATTTTTGTGTCAATAAATGTTTTCTTTCTTTCTTTCTTTCTTTCAGTGGCGTGGCGTCAATATAAGAAAGCAAGCCGAAGGGCATTTAACTAGTCTTTTCCTCAAATTCTGCGCAATAAAAGTGCCCAACTGCCTTAAAATAGCCAAGCCGGTGGGAATCGAGTTCTAGTTCGGTAGTGAGCGTCCCGATTCGAGTCCCGAGTGCACGCTGCACTTGAGCCTATTGCCGCTGCCCGCCACGCTGCTCGTTTTACCGAGGAGCCTTAGGTATACTGACTTCAAAACTTACCATAGTTTCAGAAGTAGACTTAGCTCCTATGCCTATGGTTTCCTTAATCTTCATATTGTTCTTCGTATCCAGTTGCAACTCGTCATACAATATCGTACGAACTTGCAGAGCCGAGTTGATTTGGAACGTTTTCCCCGCCGCCTTGTAGCACTCCTGCTCCACCGCCCTCATTTTTGCAAGGAGGACTTCCTCCATTGATTTTAGTTTGTCTAAATCCACAGTCACGCCTCGGTGCTCCATACCTGGTTTGACAGAATATTTTATGTTGAACAAAAAAACTAAGCCCTAGGACGTTGCCTTGTGGAACTCTCGAGTTTTTGTCTATTAGAAGCGAAATATTATTTTTATGGTCTGAAAGCTCTCCACCATTATCGTCGCGACATGAAAGAGAGCTCTTCTAAGTAAGTAATTAATTAACTTGTTTTAATAACGGCATTTTACCAGCTATGACAGGCAGGAGCGGCATCTCAATATCAACGAACACACTCCATACGGACTGCTCTATTAATAAAGTTTTAAGCTTCACAAAGCACTCCATCAACAGGGTGCTGTACCAAGCCGCTTTCTGCAGCACACAATCAGTTGCTATGGTGTATTCAGGCGTGAAGGTCAACAGCTTTAGTAACTGTGTAAAGTTCTCTGGAGGACTGTCCGGGTCTACGAGGCTTCCACCTATCTGTGAAAAAATACAGTATTAAACTATGTAAAATATTTCTGAATTCATTAACGGAATAGAAAAACAAACTGGTACAGTCAAGGGCAAAGATATATATGCAAGTAATGTGAAAGAAAATAAGTAATCATATAAAGTTAAAAAGATATACAGGGTGTCCCAGAAACCGACGATAACCCGTTAAAGGCTGATAGACCTACTAATTACCTACCAGAATATCATATTTTAGGTTTAGTAAAAATCTTTTAGTTTTCGAGATATTGACATTTTTTCAAAAATCTTGATTTTTCTCCCTCAGTTGAGTTTTTCGTCTGCCACAGCCTCAGATGACCGAATTTAGTAAATCTGATTACTGATAAATATTGCTGAAAACAGGCTCTTAAACGTGATATTATTTTTATTTTAATATTTAGTCAAACTTGGATAAAAATCGACTTAAGAGACAGTTTTCAGATATTTTACTGTTTCATCCCATAACTTTGGCCCTCCATGGTATAAAAAAAAAAAATACGCTAAAGTGGCACTGGATATTAAAAACATGTCTAGCTAATGTAGTTTACAAAATGGTATAACACTTACTTATTTGTTTAATAATTTCAAATTTGCTGCTATTTCATTACAGAAGAAGCTCAAATAAAATTGAAGTCACTACCAACTACAAATTAAAATAAAATGAAATATTTTTAGCCACCCAATTTTACACAGCCATTTGACAAAAACAAAGCAAATTCGATTTTCAAATTCGAATTTGAAATTTTCAAACTTTATTCGAAATTTGAATTTAACTTTACCAGCCTTATAAAAACAATAATTTTGCCGTTCTGAGGACTAAATGGCTGCTCACTTGATTAGCTTCTTCAGTAATGAAATAGCAATAAATTTGAAATTATTAAACAAATAAGTAAGTGTTATACCATTTTGTAAACTACATTAGCTAGACATGTTTTTAATATCCAGTGCCACTTTATCGTAGTTATTTTTTTTATACCATGGAGGGCCAAAGTTATGGGATGAAACAGTAAAATATCTGAAAACTGTCTCTTAAGTCGTTTTTCATCCAAGTTTGACTAAATATTAAAATAAAATAATATCACGTTTAAGAGCCTATGTTTTCAGCAATATTTATCAGTAATCAGATTTACTAAATTCGGTCATCTGAGGCTGTGGCAGACGAAAAACTCAACTGAGGGAGAAAAATCTAGATTTTTGCAAAAATGACAATATCTCGAAAACTAAAAGATTTTTACTAAACCTAAAATGTGATATTTTGGTAGGTAATTAGTAGGTCTATCAGCCCTTAACGGGTTATCGTCGGTTTCTGGGACACCCTGTATACTCATTCAAATGGGAATTAATATGCAAACTACACTGGCAACATAAATATGTACCTGGCAAGTCCAAAAACTTGTATACAATCAAAATTCCATTATTAGTATCCTGCAAATAATGCAAAATATTATAGTCATACTTATGTAATTAAATATAGATTCAGTAATTGCCACAAAAATATGTATACAAAATGTAATCTGCGAATATCAACTTTACGGCCTAGTCACACGAAACAAATTTGTAAAGTATGTTTTGACAATTCACGAAAACAGTACAGACTTGTCATTGCATATGTTTGTCGCATGTTTTGACCTGTCACCACGACGTTATCAATCGGCATGTTTAATAGATTTTACAGATTCAGATTTCGTTGATTTTGATTGAAGATGAAAACGCTGTAAATTCAGGGACAACTCAAGAAGGCTTGTGTTATGGGTATCTACTAGTTACGAGTAGATGACGATATACATACCTATATAAATAAATACATACTTAAATATATAGAACATAGAATGTACGTTGTATGTATGTGTGAATGTATGTATGTATAAGAAAAACATAGAATGTACCAGTTGCTTCTCGTCCCGCGTAGATGGTAAAAGTCCATCGAGGGAATGGGCGAAATTCTTTGGAATCATGTTATAGGCGATGCGGCTAGCAACCCATCACTATTTTGATTAATTTTTCCACCTACACGCCTACAATCATGCGAAACGTGGCCTTAAGGTTTTGTTTCCTCAGGCTCTGTCTACCCCGTAAGGGATAAAGACGTGATATATGTATATCGTATGTATGTATGTATGTAGAACATCCATGACCCAAGCACAAATATTCAAGTTGATCACACAAACATTACCCTGGCCGGGTCTCGACCCCGGGACCTTCGACTCAGAAAGCGGTTGCTTCACCACTGAGCCATCCGTGTCGTCAATATCAAATCATACAGTAATTGGCGATATACGCTATTTTCAATTTTTTTTTTACTTCATCACCATCATCATCATCATCATTTCAGCCATTACAAGTCCACTTTTTTACTTAATAAAAGGCAAAGTATACTTAAAATAACTGTATAATAAAGAAAACCACTCCTTAAACTTAAGACAAAGTGATTAGAGAGTAATATTTTCTATAGTACGTTATTATTAACATGTTTAATATTTCTTACCGTGATGCCTAATTCGTCAGCAGAGCTATATCAAGCACGGATATACCTTCCTCGCATAAGGCAACAATTCTATGTTTTAAATGATCGCTTAAACGATACATTTTCTCCTTCAAAATTAATGAAAAGCCGCCAGATAAACCATAAGAAACGGTAAGTCAAATGGAATTAAAAAATCCAAAAGTGACACATGACACATGCACATACATATGCACAAATCACGTCTTTATCCCTTACGGGGTAGACAGAGTCTATGGTAACAGGTACCTACAACCTACAGGCCACATTTAGCAAGATTGTGGGCACATGACATGATTTAAAATAAATAGAGTAATGATCAGTTAAAGAGTTTGGAATAGCAGTTGTTGTATACGACTTGAAGCTTCAAGTGGTTGGCTGATTACATTAAGATTACAGAGTTCGATGTTACGCAAATACGTTCATAAGCTCCTGACAATAGAGTTGTGTTAATAGAATTTTGGATTGTTTACATATTTTTGGTTATCATATTAGATACATAATTAATGGTTAAATAGTGTATACATATTTTTGAACTTTACGGTGTTTCTAAGTTTATGGCCTAATACATGAGGACATAATATTGCAAATGTTGTATACATAGTTATCTCTCAAATCATGTATACTAATTTATGTACTTTTGTATGTTGCCAAATTTATGACCATTTAGATGACCATGCTTTTTGACACTCAGTGGTGTTTACATATCTTTGCCCTTGACTGTACACACCTTGGTGTCACTGATGTTGAAATTGCCTTGCTCGAGCTCTATGTCAAACTTGTTCATTACATGTTTGAGGACTTTCTTGCCATCGTAGCATATAACATGGAACTTTTCTATCAGCTCCTTGATAAATTTACTGGAATAAATAAAGACTATGATATCTAATCTGAAGTTTTTATTTTATGTAAAATAATCACCATTTCTGATTTACCCGTATGCTGCATTGTCTCCTTTGAAATAGAAGTAACTGTCGTTGAACCGCACTAATATACCTTCAGGAACACAATTATCTTCTGTATGTTCATTGTTAAGCTGCGAAAATCCGTTACTGAAAAAATACATTATTGATAGAAGTCCACGATAACATTAATGTGCCTGTTTGACAATTATAAGTAGGTACGTATTTTTTTTAAATACCTGTAAACTAAAACCATTATGAGATCAGTGTTATCTGCGTCGGTATCCGTAATGTTGTTCATCGATTGCATATTACTTTCATCAACTATAAATACATCAAACTGCACGCTTATCACAGGAATCTGAGATTTAATTGGCGCTATGAACTTTGATTTAGCTTTTTTTCCCTTGACTTCGTCTTTGATCTTGGTTTCCTTATTATCAGCAGGTTTTGATTTACTCTCCGCTTGGTCTTTGATGGGCAGTTTAAATTTCATTTTGCCGTCTTTTTGAGCTAATGTTGATTGAACCACTTTTCTACTTTTTTCTTTTGTTTTATTCGTAATAATTACGCTAGGAGCTTCAGTGATAACATGGGCAACTATTATATCATTACTTGTACCCTGCTTTGCATTGCTGGAATGTACTGGTAAGTTTTCAGTTTCGTATTTATTATTAGCACTATTTTCTGGAATATCTTCTTCAATTTGCGTACTGTGACCAACATCGTCAAGCCAATTTTTGACTGCCTTGGTGTACTTTAACTTTCTAAAATTATTTTTTGTCACTTTGTCAGTGGTATTTTCCTTTCTTGTAACTTTTTTTACTTTTTTAGTAATTGTATTTGTAATTTTTGTTTGATCTAGACTGCGTTTGCTAACCTTTTCCTTTGTTGCTTTTATATTAGCTGCTTTATTTTTGTCAGCATTTTTTCCGATCTTTTCTGTGCCGCTTAAATTTTGTATCATAAAATTAGTTTTATTATTATGTATTTCTGGCGTCAACGCATGTTTCGGAACATTGAGATCTTTAAACAATTCAGTATCGAACATATCACCCCACTTGACATCTCTACCCTCAACTTTCTCTATTGTTGTATCAATCTCATCTATGTTATTCTCGTTGTTGATACATTCTAAAAACTTTTTTGCCGGCATGTCAATCGTATTTTCATTAAATTTCTTGCTTAAAAGTAAATCCTTGTTGCGCTGTTTAGCAAAGTCAATGACTGGGGTGATCATGTCATTTGCAGTTAGTATTTCGTCGTCGTTAGCTGTGTCAACACATACTGCGTTTACAAGTTCGTCAGATGATGGTACTGTTATAGCTGGCACATCTTGAGGAACGTTATGTGAATGTGGCGGTTTCAATTGTACCGATGGTACGTCAGGTTCATTGTGAAAGTACAACGTTCGTTTTTTGGCGTGTTCCGACTGACTTCCCCGTTTTGGAGGCAGTGAAAAATTACCATGGTTGGAATTTTGCGTTGTCTGGTAGAAATCATTAGCATAGTGAGTCCTGCGAGCGATTGTTGGTGAACGGGTCACATTGGGACTACAGCGCCGAGATTCTCTATAGCTAAAATAGACAATTATAATTAAACTTAGGTAGGTATAACTTCCTTGAACATATTTCTCGATTTCAGCCGAACATAATTTTTAGCGCAAATTATGATTATTGACCTATTGTATTGCTATACCCCACCGGGGTCCATGTGAAACTTCTTTAGTATTAGTTACCAACATTGTAATAAGTACCATGGTTGTGGTAATAAAATAAATGAGTAAGTAAATGATTCTGTGCGGACGAAGTCGCGATTAAAAGCTAGTCTACAATAAGACTAGCAATTAAGTTTTCGTAAAGTTATAAATAAATTAGGTACTTACCTAATAAATAGCTTGGTTAGCTCTGCGGTTCTGCGTGTCTCGCATGCATATTAACTACTTGTTAGGTATTTTTCTTATCTCATATAGTGCATCTATGCTACGAGTACTACGAGGTAATTACCTATGAATTGTGATTGTGATTCTCAAGAAGTGGTTAAGTTTAGTACCTGTTGTGTCGTCAGTCAGTCAGTTAGCTGCGTTACGGCTTTAGGTACCAACCTTTTTAATCTGGGTTAAAGTAACAATTTGCAGATAGTTAGTATCGATAGGTATCCAAATGCTATGGGTCTATCTACTTACGCAAAAAGTAAAATAATACAACCCACCTCGTATTCGTTTTATTTTCTTCTAATTGTTGCTGACCTCGGCTGCCCGTGTTATTAAATCCTATTAGGAAGACAAAACAAAATAGGAACTTAAATAATTAAATAACGTTTTATCAAAATGATTCGACAACATCTTAAGATGCCAAAGTGAAAAATTAGCAGGTAAATTCACCTGTTCGCCAATGCATAACCAAAGTATCTAAAACGTTTTGCCCAAATGGTGATAAATGTTTTTTATAACTGTTTGGATTAAATTGAAGAAAGTTGTGATAATTCATTTTTGAAATCAATTTGTTATTAACTTCTGAAACTACAAAGCAGATTGTAGCCAATAAATGTTTTCAACATTACTAAAGTAATTTCATTTGGCGATTGGCGCCATTCCTTCAATTTTTTTTATTTAAGTTCAGAAATGCAAAATAGGCAATTAACAGCGCTTTTATCAATGACTAGAACAGTCCGAACTTGTCCGACCCCACTCATCTTGTCTCTTTCTTCTATGGTTTTTTTTTTCAATATTTTGGTTACGTATTTAAAATATTCATTTCTTTTAGAATTATTTAATGACAATGGTATTTTTTTATAAAAAGTAAAATAACACAATGAGAAACGGTGAAAATATGATACCAGATAATACCACTATTTAGGTCCATGAAGCGTCTGCCACACACTAGCTTGACCGTTACACGATGCGAATTTCTTTAGAGTGAGTGAGATTAACTACATGTATCTCGCTCTAATAAATGTGAGTTTGACTTTTAGAGCTACAATGCGGCAGAAGTTTAATCTCTGTGATTCAATAAATTGTCATCTGTCAATGTCAAGCTCAAAACAAAGTAGTCCGAATGGGACGTAGGTAACGAGGATAAAAATTAGTTATTCGTTGTTTTCCTCTTTAACATTACAATCAAAATGTGATGTAGGATTCCAGTGCACAACAATTTACTAAAATGGCTTTGAATATAGACAGCTGCGAGAGTTTACCTCCTGACGAGGAACCCAAACTAAAATACGATCGTATGGGTAATGATGTGCAAAACATTCTTTTAAAGGACGCAGTGAGTTGTATTTGTGTGCATACAAAGTTTATCTGCCTGGGCACTCAGTGGGGCGTGATCCACCTGCTGGACCATGAAGGAAACACTGTCCCGCTCTCGCAGGACGGGAGAGACAAGGAGCTGCAGGCTCATGCGATCGCCGTCAACAAGATATCCGTGGATTTGAACGGAGACTACATAGCGAGCTGCTCGGACGACGGCAAAGTGCTTGTGTATGGGCTATACTCGGAGGACAATGCGCACAACCTAACTTTAGGAAGGGTTGTGAAGTCTGTGGCACTGGATCCTAATTACTTTAAATCTGGTTCTGGCAGGAGGTTTCTCACAGGTGAAGTTAATGTTTTCTAATTAGATTTATTAGATGTGCGAGGATGCATGGCTTTGTGATGTTGGTATTCAAGCGTTTCTAAATGAATGCTGTTCTTTCTGTTTTAATTGCTAAAAATGTAGGTCTATAATTTCAGATTGAAGATTTTATAACATTAAAGAAATAATATTCAATAATTTAAATAATTTTCTTCCATCTTCCAACTGGTATAATTAGTACAGTCAGCATAAAAAACGTACATTTTTAATTATAAAAAAAAATTGTTTTGAAAACATAAGCACATAGGTAAGCAGTGGATTGTTCTAATTATAATTCTAATTATTGTAAACCAAAATTTTTTGTTGATAAAATCTGTGGTTGATTAAAAGACAAATTAAATTAAAGAAAGAAATTAGTGTATAACTACAAACACAATGATTTTCAACATTTTTTGTTGATATTCCTGCCATTTGTATTAATTCATAACCAAGGTTATCTGTCATTACAGGAATAACAAATATGGAATTTTTCACTAATAATGCCAATTAATATGCTACTTATCTTTGTGTGTTTTAATTGGCTATAATCACTGATTAGACAGTTTTTTTTCAATTAGGTTTAATAGAAAGGGTTGCTACACACCTACAGAGTTATGACCACAATCATTTTGGTGGTACAATAATGATGTCAGGTACGGAACTAAGTAGCCAATTTCATTGAAATCGTTAAATCCGTTTTTGAGATCCCACAAATGAATAAATAAATACTTACAATACAATACAATACAATAACTCTTTATTGAACACCGCATATAACAAACAAAACAGAAAGAAGGCATACAGAATATTACAAGGTAACAATAGGCGGCCTTATCGCTTCAGAGCGATCTCTACCAGGCAACCATAGTGGACTGGAGAACAGAACAGATCTGAACAGGTGGTGCAATTTAGAATATATATTAACTTACAACAGTTGTTTAAACATATTGATAATGATTAATACAAGTCAAAAGCTTGATTTCCACGGTGACACCTAGATAAGCTGCTTTAGTAATGTAATTTTTAAGGCTGAAATTGAATTTTGATTATTTTCAATTGCAGGTGACAATAAGTTGACACTTTATGAAAAGACGTTTCTGAACCGTCTGCGTAGCACGGTGCTATGCGAGTGCGAGGGCTATGTGCAGGCCATGGCCTGGCACGATCGGTTCGTGGCCTGGGCCAGCGAGGTGGGCGTGCGCGTCTACGACCTGCAGGCCAAGTGCTCGCTCGGCCTCATCCAGTGGGAGAGGACCAATGTCTCAATAGAAGACTACCGATGCAACCTCCTCTGGTCCGCTCCCAAGACCCTAATGATCGGTTGGGTCGACACCATTCGGATATGCGTCATAAGAAAACGAAGCCAAATAGAACTGCAAACGCGAGATGATACGGAATACCTCGTGGACCCTGTACATACTTTTCAGACTGATTATTATATAAGCGGGCTCGGGCCGCTAGAGAACCAATTGGTGCTTCTAGGAGTACCCAAAGAGCGCGACGAGAAAACTGGAAAAGCGCAGAGACCCGTGCTCACTGTCGCCGACTACGTCGACTGCGAGTTCAGCGAGGTCTCCACGGACTGCCTCAACATTCGAGGCTACGAAGAA
This sequence comes from Pandemis corylana, assembly GCA_949127965.1. NCBI lineage: Eukaryota > Metazoa > Arthropoda > Insecta > Lepidoptera > Tortricidae > Pandemis > Pandemis corylana. Next base: position 15,928,356 of record OX421857.1, on the reverse strand, counting down.
TATTCTTGTAATGACTATTATTTAGACATGCTTATTGAAGAAAATAGATTTTTCATTGTGTCGCCTAAAGATATCGTTATAGCTAGCCCCTACGATATCGACGATCGCGTCAACTGGCTGACTGAACACGGGCGATATGAAACTGCTATAAGTGTTCTTGAAGAGGTCGGAGGTAAGACATCCAAGAATTCAGTTATGACTGTTGGGGTGCAGTACTTAGACCATTTATTGTCGAAACGGCTTTACGGAGAAGCGGCCATACTCTGCGCCAGGATTTGTAAAAGTGACAAAACAATGTGGGAAAGTCAAATTCCCAAGTTTTCTGAAGTTAATCAACTAAGAGCGATCAGTGCCTACGTGCCTAAAAGCCCTGAAAAGGCATTAAGCCCCCATCTTTACGAAATGATCATATGTGAATACCTCAATGTAGATCCACCGGGCTTCCTCAGAGTAGTTCAGGATTGGAATCCGGCTCTTTACAAGACTAAGGTTATTATCAATACAGTTATAGAAAGACTGCTGACCTCGGAAGTGGATTCTTGTATATATTTGGAAGCTTTGGCCTTATTATATTGTCACCAAAAGAGATATGATAAAGCTTTAAATACATACTTAACTCTAAAACATAAGGACGTTTTCACCTTGATCACTAAACACAATATGTACAGTGTGATACACGATAAGATTTTAGATTTAATATCATTAGATTGTGAAAAGGCTATTTCTATTCTCGTAAATTCCCGTAACAAAATACCCGTAGAAGTTGTAAAGCAACAATTGGAGAATAACGACATTTATCTGTTCAAATATCTTGATGCATACATAAAAGTTGAACCCAATGGAAAATACCACGGGGAACTGGTGAAACTTTATGCGAAGTACGCACAAGAAAAACTCTTGCCTTTCTTGAAGAGCAGCGACAACTATCCAATTGAAAAAGCACTAGACGTATGTCGAAGTAACGAATTTTATCCAGAGATGGTGTTCCTGCTCAATCGCATCGGGGAGACACAAGAAGCGCTAAAAATCATTATTGAAAAGCTAAACGACATTAACCAAGCTATCAACTTTTGCCAAGAGCACAACGACAAAGAATTATGGACAGATTTGATTCAGCAAACTGTTGATAAACCAGAATATGTTTCGCTGCTACTTAAGAGGATAGGTAATTACGTCGACCCGAGGATGCTGATCGAGAACATTCAACCAGGATGTGAGGTCATGGATCTTAAAGACTCTTTAGCAAAGATGATGTGCGATTACCACTTACAGCTCTCAGTACAGGAAGCTTGCAAGCCTATAACTCTACGGAACTATTTTGAATTGCATGAAAAACTGATTTTCGCTCAGCAGCGAGGTATATCGGTGACGGACGACTTCTTGTGTAGCATCTGCCAAGGCCGTATTATTATCAGAGACTTGTCTAAAGCATCGGATCTAATAGTGTATAACTGCAGGCATTCGTTTCACATAGAGTGTCTACCTGATGGGGTGTCGTGTAATAACTGTGCCGTTTGCAGCGCGAGTGACGTTACAAATAGAAAGTTTGGTGATCCTAGCGGGTCGAATTGAACGCATGGCATGCCGCTTAACTGCTCGAGTCGATGTCGATGCTAATAAGACTTTCTACGTTGTATTGCAGCTTAAACATTATTTGAGTGTTTGGACGCGTTAACTACCTGATGGTGGTGGGATGGTAACCACCATAAGTGGTCAAATCATTTATTGCCTAAAATGTATAGAACTGAACTAAACATAATTCAATATGAGTAAATTGTGAGCGGTCCTTAAGAAATTATACATATTTGAATGACGTTATTTAAGATGAGACAAAGTATTGATCCCAGGGCTAACCTTTAGGCTTATTACTTAACTCGGTCGGAATCGCCATCGTGTTCATTTTGACAGTTCGTGTATGGGCTGACAATTGGCATCGGAATCAGCTAGCTGTCACATTCATACATGAACTGTCAAAATGAACACGATGGCGATTGCGAGCAATTTAGGTAATAAGCCTACAGATTGCAATATATTTACCGAAGTAACAGACGCTTCAGCGGGCGAAACTCGCTTGTTGCTTAAAAAGACTGACATTTTGACACTTGGAGATAAGTTTTTATTCATAGAAATTAGACCAATGTATGTACTAAAAGCTTATCTGAGGATTCAAAAGTCTGCTCTACACCGAAGTATCAGGTGTATAATATCAGTCGTCCACCTATAGGAATAATGGTGGTGCCGCGTTACCCACGTTCGATTCGGTGACCCGTTAAGAGAGCTCAACTTTAGAATTGTGCATAATAAAATCTTACTTAGTAATATTTTTCCATGATAATTGTAAGATTCTTTTGTACCCAATATAGAACAAAATGTATGTACGTACGTCAATAATATTCATATGATATAACTACCTATTATAATTTGGTGCTTTTGTAATCAAGAGGCTTGTAATATTTTCCTTTTTGCCAATTATTAAAACTATCACACAAATTGAGCTGTTGTTTGATTTTGATATATTATTATTCCTAAAGCTTAATACTATAAAACACTAGCTCCATCACGATTTTCCACAAAAAGAGCAAAACACTAGTGGCCTAAGATCCGTGAGAGGTAATTCTAAATTAATTCAGTATTCGGATTTTAAATTGAATTATAAAATGAAAAACGGAATGTTTAGATTTTTTTGATGCTGACTGTACGAAAAAAATTGCAACATTGACATTCGTTTGGCGTTTGGTTTAGGATCAGGTTAAAAACGCTAGAAGCAGTTGGTTTTTTTTTATTAAGTTTTTACTTTTTCAAAATATGAATTATTAATAAAATATTGATGCCGCAGAATTTTTTTCTGTGTTCAATAATATACTTATACATTTTTTTTCATTTCGAATGCCTTTGTGTTTTCATTCAATATATTTGGCCAAACAACCACGAATCTACTGCTGCGCAAAACAAGGCTGTTTTAAAAACATGAAATAATTGAAATATTCTCACGTTAGTTTTGGTTTTGGATTTTCAATACAATACAATACAAGCTTAGCACACGGTAATTCTAAAATAGAAAAAGTGTAAAGTGTAATGTAACATAGAAAGAGAAAAAGTGAAAATGACAGACATGCCTCCTTATCTCGTAGTAAAAGATGAGGACAAGGGCAGTGGACAAGGTGATAGCGAAAGTGGTTCGGAGCTTGATGACTGGGATTTGCCTCTCAGTTACGACAAACCCAGGCATTTGGAGCCTATAAAGGGCGCTGAACGTGTGGAGCACTCATGGAGGGTGAAGGAGAAGGTACAACTCTGTTTAGTATTGCATAAACTCGAGTTATATCCAACTGCGTATCTGTCTTACAACATGACAACAAACACACATGGGCCGCGTGAAGCTCGCGATTTTTTTTATGAAACATGTAATTAAACTGTATACTGCGTTGGTTTATTTTTATTAAAACAATGTAAGCAGTAAAACGTGAAGAGAGCCAGTCATTCTTATTTTTAGTATTTTCGTTGTTGTCATACGGTTTTCTGAGTCACGCCCTTATATTGGGTAATTTGACTAATTCGGGGGCCTTGGAAGCTAGTAGAGACTGCACATGTTTGCCAGTGACAGCTTCAAGTTTCCAAACTAGGTACAGTCACTGCCAGGTACTTTTGAGCTGTCTAGATGTTGTACCGCACGACGAAGCTACCGAACAACGGCTGATTAAAAACAAATAGTGTCTTCTTCAACCTCGACATTGGCGGAATCATCAATAGTATCGATGGAGCTATATTACCAAAAATTGAATTGAATCTAGATGTTCAAACGTGACTACCGTTTACCCTAGTGGATTGATTAGATTAACCGTTAGAGAAAATGATGATATGAAGTGTGACATCCTGTCTTCGAACCCTAGAACACGGTATAATTGGCTTGTTCTTTTGAGTAGTGTTGATTCGACTGGATGACATCGTCTGTTCCAGTACAAGACACACTGTGTGGCACTAGTGCTGTGCCTGAACGTGGGCGTAGACCCGCCCGACGTGGTCAAGACGCAGCCCTGCGCCCGCCTCGAGTGCTGGATCGGTGAGTAATATTGTTAGCCCAGTCAGTAGTTCAGTAGTAACTATAATGTTTGTAGGCTATGGTAATATCAGGCGATTCTTTGATTCGAATAAAAGTGCATCAACAACTTCCCTTCTGTGCTCTAAGGTCGGCCACGTTGAGGCCCCATAGAGCTTAGAAAATGAAAATGAAAATTTTGTTTTGCTAATTGTCCGCCAAGGGCCCTTTTATATGTCTTTTTGAAACTACCAGCGCATTCGGAAAGACCATCATTGCCAAGAAGAATGTATCGCAAGAAACTTGGCAGAAAGACAGGAGCTATTGTTACGCTAATGTAGTAGCATTGTTAGTGAATAGAGTTTTCAGGGCTTTATACAGCAAAGTTGCCGAACATGGGATACGTAAAATATGTAATACTATTTCTGAGAATAGCTTAGTAGAAAGTAAAATTATAGCCAGACAACTAGTTGGAAATTTTATTTGTGGGGTAAGTCTTTCGATCATCCACATATTTTGTATCATCATAATCTCGTTTCCTAATCCTTGACCAGCTCATGCTCGGAGAGGGGAGATTTTGTATACAAATAAGTACAGTAATGTTTTAAGTCTTATAAGTTTTCTTTTGTTTGCAGACCCATTGTCGCAGAGTCCGAGCAAAGCTCTGGAGAACATTGGTCACGCGCTGCAAGTGCAGTACGAGCGCTGGCAACCGCGCGCGCGCTACAAGCAATCGCTCGACCCCACCAGCGACGAGGTAGCCACTACCCACTGCTCACAGTCCACTACCCGCTACCTAATACCCACCGCCCACTGCCCACTACTCACTACCCACTGCTCACAGTCCACTACTCACTACGTAATACCCTCCGCCCACTACCCACTGTCCGCTGACGCCGCCCGCCGCCCGCTAACCCCACAGAACTAATTACTAATCTGCCAATCATATATTTACGGAAAATTTTAAAATATGGACATTTTGAAAGCTCGTTTTTGTTTTGCTAAAGCCTTGATTACACGCACCGAGTAAATGTGCGAGACGGTAGGCGTAGCATTGCGCCGAGCGCTTAACCGGCAAAAGTAACTTTAACTGTGGAACCTTATCACTGCAAATGTCATAATGACTTACCATGCACCTGCCAAAAAAGGTAAAGGATAATCGTATTGGAAATGAAAGAATCTCAAAAGAGAATTTAACTACATAAAATTTTCGCAATTTTGGAAACTCCATCAGCACAGTGGCTCAGGACCATGTTATATAAATACCTACTAGGCCGAGCACTGTCTCGCCAGTTAACACGGTACGTGTGACCAAGGCTTTAGCGACACGGCAAAGGTCACGGGCCAATTGTAAGGGCTGTTTCACACGTACCAGAACCACACCACGTCGCAGCGTTCAAATGCGGCCAAGCAGCGGTTACGTGTGAATAGTGCCGCTGCAGCATTTTGCAGTTGTGTTGTGGTGCCTACAATGTGGTTGTCGCTAGTAGTTGCGATGGCTTGTCCCCCGTACATAACCAAGTTACGTAACCGGCACCCGTAAAACCAATGTACATACATACATACATACACAAATCACATCTTTATCCCTTGCGGGGTAGACAGAGCCTAAGGTAACAGGTACCTACAGGCCACATTTAGCAAGATTGTGGACGTATTGTTGGAAAATGGAATCAAAATAGTGATGGGTTGCTAGCCTCATCGCCAATAACATGATTCCTATTATTTTCGCCCATTCCCTCGATGGGCTTTTAGCATCTGCGCGGGTAGGGAAGCAACTGGTACATTCCATGTTTTTTCTTTGCTCCCAGACCAGCATATAGCAGACCAGCATGTAGCATGATTAATTTGGATTCATTTAGGTTTAGGTGCGGCGGGCGTCGCCCCTGGCCCACCCCAAAGTTGCGAACGTGTTTGTTTTAATTTAGAAATAGTCTTTATTTTACCTTAGAATGTCCTGGTAATCTAAATATATGTATATAACTAAAAGGTGACTGACTGACATAGTGATCTATCAACGCACAGCCCACACCACTGGACGGATCGGGCTGAAATTTGGCATGCAGGTAGATGTTATGACGTAGGCATCCGCTAAGAAAGGATTTTGATCAATTCTACCCCCAAGGAGATAAAATGGGGATGAAAGTTTGTATGAAACTTTGTCAATTTTAAACCGATCGGGCTGAGACTTTGCATGCATAAAGCTACTATGACGTAGGCATCCTCTAAAAACGGATTGCGTAATTTCTGCGGGACAGCGATAAACGAATTTTATGCAGACGAAGTTGCGGGCAACAGCTAGTGTGAAATAGTTATGTACGGGGAACAAGCGGTTGCGATGTGGTTACGTGTTTATCGCTTAAGGCAGGGGTCGGCAACCTTTTGAGTCGGAAGAGCCAAAAATTACTATTTACAAAATTTCAAGTTTTTAAAGAGCCACAAAAAAAAACTCACCAACAATAAATAGCCTCAATACTTTCATAAACTTTGTTGATAAAGAAAAATATCCATTTATTCATATATAAGTAGTGTTTTTCACAACAAATAATCACATGATAATGAATAAGATAAAAATGAAAACAATAAAATTAAACATTTACTTACTTACACCACTACTTAAACCGAGTATAAGTAGCTGAGAGACAGAAATAATGCCTAAACCTCGTTAATCGTTTCCGAACATTTTTTTTATAAAATAAATAATATTTGCGAATGGAACTAAAGAGCCGCAGCCTCACATCCAAAGAGCCGCATGTGGCTCGCGAGCCGCAGGTTGCCGACCCCTGGCTTAAGGTGATGGTCAAGGCTCTTCGCTATTAGACCGTTCGCCGAAACGACTATCGGGACAGTGATCGTGGAATCAACAGGCCACATGGCGGTAACCTCGTGAGCCGAGTCAAGGTACTTGCTGACTTTGTCCTCGGCCTTCACGAGGTTCACGTCAGTATTTATTATTATTATTATTTAAAATAATACACTAGCTAGATATGGTTGCGATGTAGTCGTATCACACACGCGGTCGTGAATGACGACCAGAATTTGGATATTCACTTAACATCGATATATCTATATATCGAATTTATTCAATGTTTTCTTTACGATATATCGGATTGATTCGATGTTTTGGCAAACATTTATGGTATTCGATATATCGATATATTTATAGAAACTTCGAATATTTGTTTTTTTATTTTCTTTTTGTATAATCTACTAAAAAACTAAATAATTTTAACACTACTTGTCTTGATGACTTGCATTTTAAATATGGTTCAATAAGGTAGGTGACATCTGTGAGTGACCAGCTTAATACCTAATCCATCCTGATCGAATGATTTACTTTTCACTCTAAATTACTCTGGCTGGTCTCTGATTCTATATTCATACCTGCAAAATCAAAGACCACAAATTTTGCGCATTTCACTTCACTGGAAAATGGTAATATTAAACTTTTGCGGAAAGTATTCGATAGTAGAAAAATATCGATGTATTCTAGCAATCGATAAACATCGATGCTGAAATCCGATGTTTTACATCGAATATAAATATCGATATATTTTTTACTAGCGACCCGCCCCGGCTTCGCACGGTATATTATGCATGTATTATATATATAAACCTTCCTCTTGAATCACTTTATCTATTAAAAAAAACCGCATCAAAATCCGTTGCGTAGTTTTAAACATAGGGATATAGGGACAGAAAAAGCGACTTTGTTTTATACTATGTAGTGAAGTGGACACCCCTAGGCCAAATGTGGTACGTGTGAATTGTAAAATATGCGTCCGGCCACGTATTGTGTTTGTGGTGTCGTCGGTGGTTGTCGTGTGGATGTGGTACGTGTGAAACAACCCTTATAGTTTTATGGCATGCCACAGGGCAGTCGTTTGGCCGAATGTGGGCTAATGAGGCGCGGGCGCGGCGGCGGCCAGTTCATTACAGGCGCGCCGCATACCCCCGGCCAATGACCCATAGCTATACAATACTTGACGACCGGATAGCCTAGTGGTTAGAGAACCTGACTATGAAGCTTGAGGCCCCGTTCAGCAGGAACCTATTTCACCAACGCGACAATATTTTTTTTTTTTTATATGAATAGGAAGGCAAACGAGCAGGTGGGTCACCTGATGGTAAGTGATCACCACTGCCCATAGACACCCGCAACCCCGGAGGGATTGCAGATGCGTTACCAACCTAGAGGACTAAGATGAAAGGCCTCTTGTGCCCGTAATTTTCCCGGCTGTCTTACTCTCCACACCGGAACACAGCAGTACACTGCTACTTAGCGGCAGGATTAGCGAGTAAGATGGTGGTAGCGATCCGGACGGACCTTGCACAAGGCCCTACCACCCACAAAATTGTCGGTGACATGTGACAAATCTGTTTACATTACGAACTCGAGAGGCTACGCCGGTTGGCTTCATATTTATTGCGCATACACACACACATATCACGTCTATATCCCTTACGGGATAGACAGAGCCTATGGCAACAAGACCTAAAGGCCACAGTTAGCATAATTGTGAGCATATAGGTGGAAAGGGGAATCATAATAGTGATGGGTTGCTAGCATCGCCTATAACATGATTCCTAAAATTTTAGCCCAATCCCCTCGATAGGCTTTTACCATCTGCGCGGGCAGAGAAGCAACTGGTACATTCTATGTTTCTTTGCTCCCAGACCAGTATGGAAGTAATTGCGGATTGCATTTCGAATTATCACGTCGCCAACAATTGTCGAGTTGGTGGTCTGGGTTTCTTCCATGCTGGTCTGGGAGTAAAGAAGAAACAGAATTTACCAGTTGCTTCTCTTCCCGCGCAGATGGTAAAAGCCCATCGAGAGGGAAGTCTCAGGAATCATGTTATAGGCGATGCGGCTAACAACCCATCAGTATTTTGATTTCCCTTTCCACCTATACGCCCTTAATCATGCTAAACGTGGCCTTAAGGTTTTGTTACCTTAAGCGACAAAGACGTGATATAATGTATGTATGTTTGTATATAAAAAAAGGTTCTGGTGACTGATTGCTGTGTTCTTATGGTGTCAGGTGAAGAAGCTGTGCTGTTCTCTGCGCCGCAACGCGAAAGACGAGCGCGTGCTGTTCCACTACAACGGGCATGGGGTGCCCAAACCCACCAGCCAGGGCGAGATATGGGTCTTCAACAGGGTAAGCTGCCACGATTCAAGATTTTCTATCTGAAGTATGCCAGCAGCGCGCAGTGGGGGGTGGCAAGGGTAGGCAGTGGAAAGGTGACGAACTCTTTGTTCTACTCGTTGATTTTAATCTGTCAATTATGTGTTTATAGACAAAATTGCAATGACAACTTTTTAATCTAGGATAGTCTAAGAAGTGCCATAGCACTTCGGACTCAACTAATAATGATTATACAACGCTCTAGACGACTATAATAATTTCAACATTAGAACTTAGTTACTTCGATTGAGCGTCGTGGGTACCTCCCATTTGTTGTATGGATCTGTGACGTCATAGGACTGTTAACATTTTTCTTTCCCAGCAGTTCCATGGTAGAACTATTGAAACAAAAAATGTGCTATTTGTTCTATGGAACTAAGAGAACCTCAAGTTTCCCATCACAAAATTGAGGTGCTTTTAGTTCTATAGAACAAATAGCACATTTTTTGTTTCAATAGTTCTACCATGGAACTGTTGGAAAAAAAAATGTTAACAGTCCTATGACGTCACAGTTCCATAGAACAAATGGGAGGTACCCGTGGAACGCACCCGATGTAAAGTTGGAAACATCTGGCAAATTTGCTTCCATTTGAACACACTAACTTTTTTCTTCTGTTACGTGATTGGTTAGTAATTGAAGTAATTGGCCAATGAGAAACAGTCTTATAACGACGTCTCATTAGTTATTTTTTGTGCTACGAAAATTTAAAGGTTTTGTTTGTTATTTGATGCGAAATCGATGGTGTTGAATAAATAATCCCTAATTCGATTTTTGAGTAATTTTAATTACAACTACGAACTGTATGGAAAAAGTATTCTTTGATTTGTGGGTGTTCTAGTACTCTAACCTCGGTTGGTCTCAAAGAGCGTTTTAATCTTTGATAGAAATGGGACCGATTGGCATTAAAAAAAAAAGTCAAAACTGTCGATTTTTTGGCTGACTGTACATTTTATCAAAAATCTGTGAATGTCGACTGACATCACTCAAAAAGTTAGACAAGGTCTCCTAAGAGCATTTTCGCGTAGCAGCAAGGGATCTAGTAGCTGCCCTTACTGCCCCATTTCAACTTTCCGCCCTGTATGTATAATATGTACTTTAGCTAAGTCACGCGCAAGCGTAATATAATAGCTAGACTACTACCAAAATTATTAAATGTGTTGTGTGGTGTGGTGCAGGCGTACACGCAGTACATCCCGCTGTCGATGTACGACCTGCAGACGTGGATGGGCGCGCCGTCGCTGTACGTGTACGACTGCTCCAACGCCGGCGTCATCGTCGACAACTTCCGCGCCTTCGCCGACCAGCACGAGCGCGACTACGAGGTCAGCACCCCGCACCCCGCATCTGACACTCGACACCCCATGCCCTATACTCAACACCCCACATGCAACACTTAACACCCCACATATAACATTCAACACCCCACATTTAACACTCAACACCACACACCTAATACCCGACACTCCACATACAACATCTAACACCCTACCCCATATCTAACACTCATTATCCAAAATTTAAAACCCGATTCCCTACATTTAACAGTCAACATTCCACACCTAACACTCAACTCCTTACATCTAACACTCAACACCCCACACCTAACACTCAACTTCTTACATCTAACATTTTTTTTAAATAAAATAAAATAAATATTCAACACCCCACATTTTATACTCAACATCCCACTTTTAACACTCAACGTCGCACATACAACATCCAACCCAACATCCAATACCCACAGCCAACACTAAACATCTCAGATCCTATACTGAACACCCTGCATCTGACACTCAACACTCTCATGTCGCTCGACATCCCACGTCAAATACTCAACGCCTCAGGCGCGACACTCAATCTTTTACACCCAACACTCTATTTCTAACAGTATTGTTGGTTTTTTTGCCAATTTGTCCCTTGTGCCCCCCTCTCCCCCCCCCCCCCCCCCCCGCCTTAGAAAAAAATCCTGAATCCGCCCTTGCAATACAGCCAAATACAGCTTTTAATACCAAACAAAACATAGCACCACATTTTATCCGTTTCGTTTTATCGGGGCGCAGATGCAAGTGAACTCTAAGAGCGCGTCGGCGACGCCCCCGCCCGCCGTGTCGTACAAGAACTGCATCCAGCTGGGCGCGTGCGCGGCGGGGCAGGCGCTGCCGATGAGCCCCGAGCTGCCGGCGGACCTGTTCACGGCGTGCCTCACCACGCCCGTGAAGATGGCCATGAAGTGGTTCGTGCTGCGCCACGCCGCCGGCACCGCCACGCCCGGCGTGGGCGCGCACCGCCACCACAACCTGCACGAGCTCATTGACAAGTCAGTCCCTACAGCTCTACATATAATAAATCAATACAAAGCTCGTGTCTCTACATTCAATTAATTCATCAAATATAAAGTGCTAACCATTAAGGAAGATTAATAAAACACAAAAAAGTAGATTTTATAATTCTTGTCTGTCTGTATGTATGTATGGATGTGTTCGCTTATCTCCAAAACTGTTGGACCGATTTAAATGAAATTTTGCGTGGTGGTACCTTATATCCCTGGTCAATATTTTAGATACTTTTAATCCCGGAATATTAAAACTATAATAATTTCTGTAGCTTAGTTCACAACTTAAGCATCTAATTAAATAAAATTGGCGTGCTGACACCTTATATCGCCGCGGTTACATTAAACATAGGTACATACATAATTATACATACATAGTTGAAATTTGGTATGCAGTTAGTTTCAGCCCCAGGGACGGACTTAGGATAGTTTTTATCCCAGAAAACAGCATAGTTCCCGCGGGATAGCTATCATGCTAAGCGTGGCCTTTGGTCTTGTTACCTTAGGCTCTGTCTACCCTAAAAGGGATTAAGACGTGATTTATGTATGTATGTGAGTACATGTATCAGCTGTCATGTCATTTTACTTGAACGATATCGTAGCCAAGCGCCATCTGTTTGAATGATACGCATCATTACCATCTAGTGCTAACAAGGGGCGAGAGATGGCGCTGTTTATCAATGATAGATTCATCGAAGAATCTAGAATTTTACTTTCCGATGTTTTGTATTTGTTTTTGTATTTCTTTGGTTTGTGTTGCCAGGATCCCCGGGCAGGTGACGGACCGGCGCACGATGCTGGGCGAGCTGAACTGGATCTTCACAGCGATCACGGACACGATCGCGTGGAACTCGCTGCCGCCGGAGCTGTTCCAGCAGCTGTTCCGCGCGGACCTGCTCACCGCCAGCCTCTGCCGCAACTTCCTGCTGGCCGACCGCATCATGAGGTCGGTGTCTCACGACCGCGACCAAAAAACACCAATTTAAAGCGACGAGTGCAAAGCCGGTGGGAATCGAGTTGCTAAGACAACACGCCATTGGTGTCTTATTTATACTCCGACTAGCTTCTGCCCGCGGCTTCGCCTGCGTAGAATTGTTCATAGAATCCTTCCTCTTGAATCACTCTATTAAAAAAAAGCACATCACAATCCGCTGCGTAGTTTTAAAGATATAAGCGTACATAGGGACAGACAGACAGCGAAAAGCGACTTTGTTTTATATTATACTAGCTTCTGCTCGCGACTTCGTCTGCGTAGAATTATAGATAAAAACCTTCCTCTTGAATCACTTTAGCTATTAAAAAAAACCGCATCAAAATCCGCTGTGTAGTTTTGAAGATTTACATACAAAGGGACATAGGGACATAGGGACAGAGAAAGCGACTTTGTTTTATACAATGTAGTAATTCTATTATTTTAACCGTCTGTCCTTCCATCCTCAACATCTTGATGGTTGGCAGTCAAGTACAGTGCCTTTCAAACGCAATTTCTTCCTCGTACGACAAAGATCTGGAACCAACTTCCTGCTGCAACATTCCCTGAGCGGTACAATTTAGGGATCTTTAAAAAGCGAGCCTTCCTGTTCTTGAAAGGGCCGGCAACGCACCTGTGATTCCCCAAGTCTCGCAGGTGTCCCTTTACCATTACTTTCCATCAGGTGACTCGTCTGCTCGTTTGCTCCCTCTTAAAGAAATATATATATTATATTGTGATTAGCGACCTTTTTTTAGTGATTAGTGGCAGGGTTGACATGATTTAAATCACTTGATTTAAATCAGTGATTTAAATCGTGATTTTAATCAAGGGATTTTTTCAAAAAAATCATTGATTTAAATCATTAAATTTTTACTACAACCAAATCGGCCCAAAATTGTTTAGGGAATTCCCCGGACCACTACGGCACGCACACATGTGCAAGCGAGTCATAGCGTAAGAGTCGGGGAAACCCCGAAACTATAGTACGTGACGCATGGTACCAAAACGGTTCCAGGATTCCCCGAAACTAAAACACGAGACGCATTTCGCTTTTCGCCCGGTCATTCGTAATTGACGAGTGAAAGAGTGAATACAACAAAAAGATGTCTGGAAGAAAAAAAGATGCTCTGTGGGTTTATTTCGATGAAAAATGGCTATTTAATTAATAAAAAAAGACAAGAAAATCAAAAAATCAAAAAAATCAGATTTTAATCAAATAAATCCGATTTAAATCAAATTAATCGGATTATTATGATTTTTTTTATAATAATCATGATTTTTATCAACCCTGATTAGTGGTGTTGAATAAAGAGTATTTGTATTGTATTGTATTGCATTGTGTTGTGTCGTTACGGCAGGTCGTACAACTGCACGCCGGTGTCGATGCCGGCGCTGCCGTCGCTGGCGGCGCACGCGCTGTGGGCGGCGTGGGACCAGACGCTGGACCTGGCGCTGGCGCAGCTGCCGGCCATGCTGGGCGCGCAGCCGCGGCTCTACCAGCACTCGCCCTTCTTCCGCGACCAGCTCACCGCCTTCCAAGTCTGGCTCGACCTCGGCAAGTGTGAGTTGCTTTTTGTTGTTTCTCTTATTCTGTTCCGTCGGCGAACACGGAAGTAGTTTAATGTGTTTTTTTTTTAATTAATGAAAAACATTGCGTGTTACAGACAGTAAAGATTACAAACTCTAGTCATTTAAAGAGACACCTGTTAGTAATTTCCTTGTTACCGCCCTCGGTGTATAATGTGATACGTCCTAGAAAATAGGTTTTATAAATTCTTTGTATGAATGTGTTTGTAGTTAAGTAGAATTTAACTATTGTATACCTATTAGCTGTTTGTCGCGATTTCACGCCCGTTAATTTTTTTTTCAATAGTTACATTCCGTGGAATTTTAAGAACATATGAAAATAGAATCAATCAAATCAGTCCAGCCGTTCACGGGTCTAGCGCTTAGCAACATTCATTTTTATTTATATAGATTAATTATTACTCGCGCCTACGCCCCCGTTCCGTATATATTTTTAACCGACTTCAAAAAAAGGAGGAGGTTCTCAACTCGTTTGTATTGTTTTTTTTATTTTTATGTTTGTTACCTCATAACTTTCGACTGGGCGAAGCGATTTTAATAATTCTTTTTTTATTTGAAAGCTGGTGCTTCTTTAAACTGTCGTGTGCTTTAAAGAACGTATGAAAAAAAAATGCCGAATTGGCATTGTTCATTTTTTTTAGTATGCTCCAATTCGAAAACCATTTCGAGGAAAACCATCAATTATCCGATTTATCTTGTCCGATTTCAAAAATACTTTATGATTGCAGATATTTTTGTAAAAGTACTTTGAACCTTTGTTTGACCGAACGACCGGGTTTTTAGACAGAATCCAGCATCGAATGTTTGCCACAAAAATGAAAAAAAAAGTTTGGCTACGGCAACTGTCACGTGTCACTGTCAAATCTACAAAACCATAGACAAAGCCGTTTTTTTTTATAGCCAGCCGAACGAAGGCGATTGGGATTCTGTCTAAATTCACGAATTATCAAACAGCGAAAAAATATTTATTATTAATTAACAAAGCTACGTAAAAGCATAATATTCAAATTAGTTGCTTGAAATAGTCCATTTTATCAAATGAAGGTGTTAAAAGCACAGCTTAAAAAAAATGAACAATGCCAATTGTAATTGTTTGAAAAAAGAAATGATTTTCATTTTTCATCAACGATGGTCTTTCCGAATGCGCTGGTAGTTTAAGAAAAAGATATACGCATAAGAGCCGTTGGCGGGCGGCGTATACGCAAAAGAAACGTTGTAGAACATTAGTTGGTGTTGTGTAGCGCAGCAGGCGTGCCTGTGGCGGCGGCTGCCGCCGGACCAGCTGCCCATGGTGCTGCAGGTGCTGCTGAGCACGCTGCACCGCGTGCGCGCGCTGCAGATCCTGTGCCGCTTCCTGGCGCTGGGCGCCTGGGCGGTGCGCGCCGTGCTGGCCGTTGGCATCTTCCCCTACATGCTCAAGCTGCTGCAAGCCGCCGCGCACGACCTGCGCGCCTCCATGGTCTACATATGGGCCAAGATCATCGCCGTCGACCCGGTAATATACTGCGACATCTTACATTACCATCGAGGCGCTGTCGGCCGCCAATGACCTTGAGCAGCGCCACTCTTCACACGTACGGTTAGCGTGACGGTTAGTGAAAGAGAAGACGCTATTCCAGCAGCGTGGCGCACATCTAAATTCTTAAAATTATAACACAAATAATAAGTCTAAATACATATAACTCAAAGGTGACTGACTGACTGACTGACTGACATAGTGATCTATCAACGCACAGCCCAAACCACTGGACGGATCGGGCATGCAGGTAGATGTTATGACGTAGGCATCCGCTAAGAAAGGATTTTGATCAATTCTGCACCCAAGGGGATAAAATAGTGGATGAAAGTTTGTATGAAACTTTGTCAATTTTAAACCGATCAGGCTGAGACAGCTGATAGCGATAAACTAATTCTATGCAGACGAAGTTGCGGGCAACAGCTAGTAAGTAATAAAAATAAATGTTTATTTTGTAACTTGGCATTAAGAATCACTGACTCTAGTCGAATATGGCATCCTAAAAAAAACAAATTTTGTAGCGGAAAACGAATTCTTTATCTTTATCAAAACTAGCCGACTTTGTTATGGTGTAGTTGAAAAACAAAAAATGTACCAGTTGCTTCTCTTCCCACGCAGATGGTAAAAGCCCGTCGAGGGAATAAGCGAAAGTCTTAGGAATCATGTTATAGGCCCTTAATCATGCTAAACGTGGCCTTAAGGTTTTGTTACCTTAGGCTCTGTCTGCCCCGTAGGTATCTATGTATGTATGTATGTGGTTGAAAATCTATTATTTTTGCTGCACTAAAAATAGTTTTTCTTAAACTTATTTTCAGTCTTTGCAACGTCTGTCACTAGAATATTTAGCTTTATTCAATCTTAAATATACATACACAAATCACGTCTTTATCCCTTACGTGTTAGACAGAGCCTCAGGTAACAGGTACCTACAGGCCACATTTAGCAAGATTGTGGGCGTATAGGTGGAAAATGGAATCAAAATAGTGATGGGTTGCTAGCCTCATCGCCTATAACATGACTCCTATGATTTTCGCCCACTCCCTCCATGGGCTTTTACCATCTGCGCGGGTAGAGAAGCAACTGGTACATTCTATGTTTTTGCTTTGCTCCCAGACCAGCATGGAAGAATTCAATCTTATCTTTATACATTTAACATTATTATCTTTTCAGACTTGTCAAGTTGACCTGGTGAACGCGAAAGGCCACAAGTACTTCCTCTCGATTCTCTCCGACTCGACGGTCGACGTAAGTTGTTCACGACTGTTGTGGGCCCCAATCCTGCCGCTAAGCGCTTGTTATATGTTCCGGCGTGGAGAGTTGAACCGATTAAATTACAGGCACATTTCCATCTTAGCTCTCTAGGCTGGCAAAGCATCTGCAATCATCTGGTGTTGCGCGTACGCACCAAGTGAACATTCTTTTGCCACCATATTGAAAAAACAAAGTACTGCAGTGGCGTTTCGTGTTTTTTTTTTTGTAGGCAACATGGAGCGAACTTAACGGCGAGAAAGATATGTAGGCACCCACCAGGGGCTCCAGAGGTGCGGAGATAAACGTGTATAAATATATCTACTAATATTAATTGGATATTAGATGAGTTCACGATGCTAATTAATTAATAACACTGATTTATTACTGTGAATAACATTTATTTAGAACTATTTAGTAAGAGTTACAACCGTCTAACTTTGTATGAAAAAGCCGTGGTAGCCTAGTGGTTTGACCTGTGGCCTCTCAAGCAGAGTGTCGTGGGTTCAAATCCCGGGCGCGCACCGCTGAGTTTTTCGGAATTTATGTGCGAAAATTACATTTGAAATTTGCCATGAGCTTTTCGGTGAAGGAAAACATCGTGAGGAAACCTTGCACACATCTGCGAAGAAATTCAATGGTGTGTGTTAAGTTCCCAATCCGCACTGGGCGCGCGTGGGAACTATAGCCCAAACCCTCCAATACACGGAGGAGGCCTATGCCATGAGGCACGCCGAATTACGCGACAATTTAATAATAAAAAAAGAAACAACAACAACAAAAATGAAATTGTAGCGAACTCGGAATAAAAAAGGCTATATAAATAAATAAAAATAAAAAACTTTGTATGAAGACCGAGGGGATGAATGGATATTCCCACAGATATACTGCAATGTAAAAAAATAATTCTAAACGACACCGAAAATTAGAACACGTAGAAAAATCCGAAAAGTAAAGCTATAAAACCGCAAAAGTAAACATAAAAATTCAAGAAGTAACAATTCTTGATTCATTTGGTAGTAGATCATTTGAAAAACAGCGCCTTCACTCGTCCCTGGTGATCAGTAGATGTTCCGCGGGAGTTTGTAATTGTGTCGTACAGACACATCATTCAAACAGATGACGCTTGGCGACAAAAAATCGCATAGTAACAAGGACACGTGGCGGCTAGTAACAGATAGAAAACTTCCAAGGCTTACCCACCTGCTAAGGGGAAATTTAATTTCTAACGGTAAAACTGTAAAAGTAATCATAAAAAATCAGGAGTAAAAATTCTTGATTCATTTGAGGTGCGGTCTAGTGGGACCGCGCACACATTCGCAGCAGTGTGACTGTAAGGAGTGTGGTTTGAGTGTGCTGTTGTTGCAGAGCGAGCACAGGACGCTGGCGGCGTACGTGCTGGCCGGCATCGTGGACAACTACCCCGCCGGGCAGGAGGCGGCGCAGCAGGTGCGCCCACTTACATGCAGATACAAAAATGCTTTTTCTCAAACATTGTCGTAGATGTCGTCATTGTATTCAAGTAACAGAACACGAAGGGCCTTGTTGACGGCCGAATTACATTGCAGGCGCGATTTTCTGACCATAAATTGGATTGCTGGACTGTTTTTCATTTATTTTTAACTTTTATTAAGTCAAAGAGACTATGGAATAATGAACAACAATGTCATACACTGTCACATACCGAATCGATGGCCGAGGAGTGCGCGTTTTGTTCGAGTCTAACGTTTTTATGAATGTATCAAATGGCTGACGGTGACAGATGACATAAAAAAAACTTAAGAAAAAAGATGGCAACGTGAAAACCACCTAAGTTGTGAGGAAGTTTAGTGCAAAATGTATGTCCGTTTCCTCTCAATGTTTCAGAAAAACATTATCTGCCTGAACTGGAAGAGCAATTGCTGGATTCGAAACTACAAAAAGCACTCACCTGCGGTTCGTGTTTTTAAACAAGTTACTCATCCAGCAATTGTGTACTTGCCAGGCCTCGGCATTAATCTACTATATATTCTTGTGTATTAGGCCATTGCGTACAGACTTCGGTCAGTCTTTTTGATAGTGAGTGCTCATGCAGGGCTCGATGATCTCGATCTGCCTGGAGCAGCTGGGGGACTCGTCGCCGCTGCTGCGGCAGTGGGCCTGCATCTGCCTCGGCCGCCTGTGGAGGGGCTGCGACTCCGCGCGCTGGGCCGGCGTGCGCGACCTGGCCCACGAGAAGCTGTACCCGCTGCTGCGGGAGCCGCACCCCGAGGTAGGAGCCCCGCCGGCTGCAGCGCGCGGGCCGGCGTGCGCGACCTGGCCCACGAGAAGCTGTACCCGCTGCTGCGGGAGCCGCACCCCGAGGTAGGAGCCCCGCCGGCTGCAGCGCGCGGGCCGGCGTGCGCGACCTGGCCCACGAGAAGCTGTACCCGCTGCTGCGGGAGCCGCACCCCGAGGTAGGAGCCCCGCCGGCTGCAGCGCGCGGGCCGGCGTGCGCGACCTGGCCCACGAGAAGCTGTACCCGCTGCTGCGGGAGCCGCACCCCGAGGTAGGAGCCCCGCCGGCTGCAGCGCGCGGGCCGGCGTGCGCGACCTGGCCCACGAGAAGCTGTACCCGCTGCTGCGGGAGCCGCACCCCGAGGTAGGAGCCCCGCCGGCTGCAGCGCGCGGGCCGGCGTGCGCGACCTGGCCCACGAGAAGCTGTACCCGCTGCTGCGGGAGCCGCACCCCGAGGTAGGAGCCCCGCCGGCTGCAGCGCGCGGGCCGGCGTGCGCGACCTGGCCCACGAGAAGCTGTACCCGCTGCTGCGGGAGCCGCACCCCGAGGTAGGAGCCCCGCCGGCTGCAGCGCGCGGGCCGGCGTGCGCGACCTGGCCCACGAGAAGCTGTACCCGCTGCTGCGGGAGCCGCACCCCGAGGTAGGAGCCCCGCCGGCTGCAGCGCGCGGGCCGGCGTGCGCGACCTGGCCCACGAGAAGCTGTACCCGCTGCTGCGGGAGCCGCACCCCGAGGTAGGAGCCCCGCCGGCTGCAGCGCGCGGGCCGGCGTGCGCGACCTGGCCCACGAGAAGCTGTACCCGCTGCTGCGGGAGCCGCACCCCGAGGTAGGAGCCCCGCCGGCTGCACCGCGCGGGCCGGCGTGCGCGACCTGGCCCACGAGAAGCTGTACCCGCTGCTGCGGGAGCCGCACCCCGAGGTAGGAGCCCCGCCGGCTGCACCGCGCGGGCCGGCGTGCGCGACCTGGCCCACGAGAAGCTGTACCCGCTGCTGCGGGAGCCGCACCCCGAGGTAGGAGCCCCGCCGGCTGCAGCGCGCGGGCCGGCGTGCGCGACCTGGCCCACGAGAAGCTGTACCCGCTGCTGCGGGAGCCGCACCCCGAGGTAGGAGCCCCGCCGGCTGCACCGCGCGGGCCGGCGTGCGCGACCTGGCCCACGAGAAGCTGTACCCGCTGCTGCGGGAGCCGCACCCCGAGGTAGGAGCCCCGCCGGCTGCAGCGCGCGGGCCGGCGTGCGCGACCTGGCCCACGAGAAGCTGTACCCGCTGCTGCGGGAGCCGCACCCCGAGGTAGGAGCCCCGCCGGCTGCAGCGCGCGGGCCGGCGTGCGCGACCTGGCCCACGAGAAGCTGTACCCGCTGCTGCGGGAGCCGCACCCCGAGGTAGGAGCCCCGCCGGCTGCACCGCGCGGGCCGGCGTGCGCGACCTGGCCCACGAGAAGCTGTACCCGCTGCTGCGGGAGCCGCACCCCGAGGTAGGAGCCCCGCCGGCTGCACCGCGCGGGCCGGCGTGCGCGACCTGGCCCACGAGAAGCTGTACCCGCTGCTGCGGGAGCCGCACCCCGAGGTAGGAGCCCCGCCGGCTGCAGCGCGCGGGCCGGCGTGCGCGACCTGGCCCACGAGAAGCTGTACCCGCTGCTGCGGGAGCCGCACCCCGAGGTAGGAGCCCCGCCGGCTGCACCGCGCGGGCCGGCGTGCGCGACCTGGCCCACGAGAAGCTGTACCCGCTGCTGCGGGAGCCGCACCCCGAGGTAGGAGCCCCGCCGGCTGCAGCGCGCGGGCCGGCGTGCGCGACCTGGCCCACGAGAAGCTGTACCCGCTGCTGCGGGAGCCGCACCCCGAGGTAGGAGCCCCGCCGGCTGCAGCGCGCGGGCCGGCGTGCGCGACCTGGCCCACGAGAAGCTGTACCCGCTGCTGCGGGAGCCGCACCCCGAGGTAGGAGCCCCGCCGGCTGCAGCGCGCGGGCCGGCGTGCGCGACCTGGCCCACGAGAAGCTGTACCCGCTGCTGCGGGAGCCGCACCCCGAGGTAGGAGCCCCGCCGGCTGCAGCGCGCGGGCCGGCGTGCGCGACCTGGCCCACGAGAAGCTGTACCCGCTGCTCTCCACGCCTTGTCATGCAATAATGTCTCCGGGTGTGCATAGTGATGGTTGTGTGTGGTGCAGGTGCGCGCGGCGTGCGCGTTCGCGCTGGGCACGTTCGTGGCTGCCGGCGGCTGCTGGCCGCGCACGGAGCACGCCAACGCGCTGGACCAGCAGGTGGGCGCCGAGCTGGCGCGCGCGCTGCCCCACGACGCCTCGCCGCTCGTGCGCGCCGAGATACTGCACGGTACGCGCACGCACACACACACACATCACACCAGCAGCGTCGCTGTTGTCACACCATCACACCGACAAACGATGGCACCCACACCATCTGACACACACTGACTCATCGTCACACTCACTGTACCTACGCTTTAGACAAGATCACTACATAGTATAAAACAAAGTCGCTTTCTCTGTCCCTACGTCCCTATGTATACCTATATCTTCAAAACTACACAACGGATTTTGATGCGGTTTTTTTAATAGATAGAGTGATTCAGGAGAAAGGTTTTTATGTATAATTCTACGCAGACGAAGTCGCGGGCAGAAGCTAGTTGTACATAAAACACAAAATAAAGACGAAGACAACACAAACGCACAAAGGCGAACTTATCCCTCTTCCAGTTAACCTTGGAACCATTGAAAAACCGTTCGGAACCTAAATTAACGGCCTTTTTTACCACTGTTAAGTTTTAGTTACCCTAAGTGACAGTTGTCTATGATTCCGTCTCTATTTATTACTACGAAACAGACAGGTCATCATAGGTAACTGACACTTAAGATAACTGGAAGTTAACCGAGAGTAGTGCAACAGGCCCTAAGTGATGGTTACTTGCGCAGCGCTGCAGTGGCTGGTGCTGATATTCGAGCAGCACTTCATCGCGGTCTACATACAAGAGAGGATGAGGAAGAGCGACAGGTCAGTATCCTGTAGACTGTTTGTTTCTAAATAAATGAAAAAAAAAAGAAAAAATATCCGGACTGCTGTCTTCCATGCTGACTCTGGAGGTATTAAATCAATGGATCGCAAACAGTGGTCTGCAGAAGCGAAAATTGTGGCCCGCGAATGATTTCCTATTGATTTTTTAATTTAGTATATCCACGTACTGGGATTAGCTAACATGAATATTAGAAAAGTCGTCCCCGGCCAAGTTGGGAACCTCTGGATTAGACGAAGGGGACGGCAAGACTTGATTTTTTCGCTTTTTTATAAGAAAATCATATGACGTTTACTGTGAGAAGGTTCTAAATGCTTTTTCATCACGCTTGCTCGTAAACGATATCAAAACATACAGGTTAATAATAATAATAATAATAATAACTTTATTTTGCTTGAAATATGGTACAAAAGGCGTTAAAATACGATAATGGGTCACATATTTTCACCAGCATCTGGCATGCAAAATGTCACAACTTACGACTAAAAATGTTACATTATAATAAAAATGTCACCTAATTTAATATTGATAAATGTCACCCAATTTATTATTGATCACAGTAAGAAAAGTATTCGGTAACTGAGTAAAAACCCTTTAACACCAGCCAAGCTTTAAGTTTTCGCTTAAACATCCCCAAAGGTAATTGTTTGATGTCATCACCTAGCCCATTATATATTTTGATTGACATGCAAAAGGTGTTTCGGCCATATAGGGCTGTTTTTTTGCGAGGATGTACTAATCTTTCCGGGTATCTCGTATTAAAGTTACATGTCTCGATATGTTGTAAACAGTTCCGGGTTTGTTTTAACAAATACACATATTTCATATATATACATGCATGGAACCGTTAAAAGTTGTAGATCTTTAAAGGATGACCTACAGGATGTCATAACATTAATATCACATATTGCTCTGACGCATTGCTTTTGAGCTATTAGTACTTTACCAACATGACACGAGTTTCCCCACAAAATGATGCCATACCTTAACAGTGAGCCGACATATCCGTGGTATGCTTGAATGGCAGCCTTTTTGCTGCAAATCCTAGTCAATCTCCATAAAGCATACGCAAATGAGTTTATTTTACTACATAATTTCTCAATATGACTGATCCAAGAACACCTATGATCCAATATTACACCAAGAAATGTAGTTTTAATGGATTCTTCGATAACTTGATTATCGAAAGAGACCCTTAATGTCGGTTTTCTACCATTATGATTGATAAATTGCATGTATGCCGTTTTTTTTATGTTCACTTTTAGGTTATTATTATGTAGCCATGTTATTATTTTACAAATAGTGTTGTTTATGTCATTATTATAATTATTCATGTCAGAGCAACGCTTTGGTTGAGTCACTATTAATGACCATTTTGGGTGTTTCTAAGTAAATGATGATCTTGATTGCTACTTACTATATGACGCTGACTGTACTTGTCACGGGCGGTACGTGTTACGAGCCTCGACTCGGAAAGCCCTCAGTGCTCGATCGTAATTCCTTAGTTACCGGCCTTGATACACAACGTGCTATTGTGCTAGGGAGTCGCTGCATGGCGGCTCGGGGCCGGTGGACCCCGGGCAGGACGCGCTGGTGGCCGGCGGGCGCGCGGGCAGCGCCGCCGCGCGCAAGCCGCAGGCGCAGCAGCTGCCCACCATCGGTCAGTACACGCCTACACGCGCATGCTCGGGGCCGGTGCACCCCGGGCAGCACGCGCTGGTGGCCGGCGGGCGCGCGGGCAGCGCCGCCGCGCGCAAGCCGCAGGCGCAGCAGCTGCCCACCATCGGTCAGTACACGCCTACACGCGCATGCTCGGGGCCGGTGCACCCCGGGCAGCACGCGCTGGTGGCCGGCGGGCGCGCGGGCAGCGCCGCCGCGCGCAAGCCGCAGGCGCAGCAGCTGCCCACCATCGGTCAGTACACGCCTACACGCGCATGCTCGGGGCCGGTGCACCCCGGGCAGCACGCGCTGGTGGCCGGCGGGCGCGCGGGCAGCGCCGCCGCGCGCAAGCCGCAGGCGCAGCAGCTGCCCACCATCGGTCAGTACACGCCTACACGCGCATGCTCGGGGCCGGTGCACCCCGGGCAGCACGCGCTGGTGGCCGGCGGGCGCGCGGGCAGCGCCGCCGCGCGCAAGCCGCAGGCGCAGCAGCTGCCCACCATCGGTCAGTACACGCCTACACGCGCATGCTCGGGGCCGGTGCACCCCGGGCAGCACGCGCTGGTGGCCGGCGGGCGCGCGGGCAGCGCCGCCGCGCGCAAGCCGCAGGCGCAGCAGCTGCCCACCATCGGTCAGTACACGCCTACACGCGCATGCTCGGGGCCGGTGCACCCCGGGCAGCACGCGCTGGTGGCCGGCGGGCGCGCGGGCAGCGCCGCCGCGCGCAAGCCGCAGGCGCAGCAGCTGCCCACCATCGGTCAGTACACGCCTACACGCGCATGCTCGGGGCCGGTGCACCCCGGGCAGCACGCGCTGGTGGCCGGCGGGCGCGCGGGCAGCGCCGCCGCGCGCAAGCCGCAGGCGCAGCAGCTGCCCACCATCGGTCAGTACACGCCTACACGCGCATGCTCGGGGCCGGTGCACCCCGGGCAGGACGCGCTGGTGGCCGGCGGGCGCGCGGGCAGCGCCGCCGCGCGCAAGCCGCAGGCGCAGCAGCTGCCCACCATCGGTCAGTACACGCCTACACGCGCATGCTCGGGGCCGGTGCACCCCGGGCAGGACGCGCTGGTGGCCGGCGGGCGCGCGGGCAGCGCCGCCGCGCGCAAGCCGCAGGCGCAGCAGCTGCCCACCATCGGTCAGTACACGCCTACACGCGCATGCTCGGGGCCGGTGCACCCCGGGCAGCACGCGCTGGTGGCCGGCGGCCGCGCGGGCAGCGCCGCCGCGCGCAAGCCGCAGGCGCAGCAGCTGCCCACCATCGGTCAGTACACGCCTACACGCGCATGCTCGGGGCCGGTGCACCCCGGGCAGCACGCGCTGGTGGCCGGCGGGCGCGCGGGCAGCGCCGCCGCGCGCAAGCCGCAGGCGCAGCAGCTGCCCACCATCGGTCAGTACACGCCTACACGCGCATGCTCGGGGCCGGTGCACCCCGGGCAGCACGCGCTGGTGGCCGGCGGGCGCGCGGGCAGCGCCGCCGCGCGCAAGCCGCAGGCGCAGCAGCTGCCCACCATCGGTCAGTACACGCCTACACGCGCATGCTCGGGGCCGGTGCACCCCGGGCAGCACGCGCTGGTGGCCGGCGGGCGCGCGGGCAGCGCCGCCGCGCGCAAGCCGCAGGCGCAGCAGCTGCCCACCATCGGTCAGTACACGCCTACACGCGCATGCTCGGGGCCGGTGCACCCCGGGCAGCACGCGCTGGTGGCCGGCGGGCGCGCGGGCAGCGCCGCCGCGCGCAAGCCGCAGGCGCAGCAGCTGCCCACCATCGGTCAGTACACGCCTACACGCGCATGCTCGGGGCCGGTGCACCCCGGGCAGCACGCGCTGGTGGCCGGCGGGCGCGCGGGCAGCGCCGCCGCGCGCAAGCCGCAGGCGCAGCAGCTGCCCACCATCGGTCAGTACACGCCTACACGCGCATGCTCGGGGCCGGTGCACCCCGGGCAGCACGCGCTGGTGGCCGGCGGGCGCGCGGGCAGCGCCGCCGCGCGCAAGCCGCAGGCGCAGCAGCTGCCCACCATCGGTCAGTACACGCCTACACGCGCATGCTCGGGGCCGGTGCACCCCGGGCAGCACGCGCTGGTGGCCGGCGGGCGCGCGGGCAGCGCCGCCGCGCGCAAGCCGCAGGCGCAGCAGCTGCCCACCATCGGTCAGTACACGCCTACACGCGCATGCTCGGGGCCGGTGCACCCCGGGCAGCACGCGCTGGTGGCCGGCGGGCGCGCGGGCAGCGCCGCCGCGCGCAAGCCGCAGGCGCAGCAGCTGCCCACCATCGGTCAGTACACGCCTACACGCGCATGCTCGGGGCCGGTGCACCCCGGGCAGCACGCGCTGGTGGCCGGCGGGCGCGCGGGCAGCGCCGCCGCGCGCAAGCCGCAGGCGCAGCAGCTGCCCACCATCGGTCAGTACACGCCTACACGCGCATGCTCGGGGCCGGTGCACCCCGGGCAGCACGCGCTGGTGGCCGGCGGGCGCGCGGGCAGCGCCGCCGCGCGCAAGCCGCAGGCGCAGCAGCTGCCCACCATCGGTCAGTACGCACGTGGTCGCCGACACACGCACACACGCCCAAGCACACGCACACGCCACCCATATTCAAATCTACCCGAACACGACATATATAATTATTTCAAATAAATTTATTCGAAGATTTTGAAGGTTGACAACGTTTTTTATTTAGATGAAGATAACCGACCTCGTTTGTTATTGGAGTAAGCTTATAATAATAAATGTATACAGAATGTCACGTCGGGTCCAACCGTCACACTGACATTCATCTTTTATTTAAAAATTTCCAAAAATTAAATTGACAACCCTAACACTCTATTGGAGCCTATTGAAATAAGCCTAGTTTCCATACTGCTCTATTTACTGTGAAAGAAAGAAAGAAAGAAGACATTTATTCCTTTTTGCAAGACACACAAATAAAAGAGAATATACACAATTTTATAGAAAATAATCAAGACAATAAAAATAGATCATGAGCGTTGTGTGTGCTGTAACGTAGTCACGCGTTTTGTTTGAGTACCGCTATAAGCTTATGCTGTGTAGAAATTAAACTAGGTAATTGGCGGGCGCCTGCCGTGCCGACACGCTGCGATTTGATATGTATTTTCGTTGCATAAAATAATATATTAATTTCAGATTAGTTTCATACCTTTAACATTGTTAACTTTGCATATTTCCACTAGCTTGCCCGCGCCTCCGCCCGCAACACTTCCAGAAATGTATGTATAGTGTTGTCTTGTTCGGGATTATGTTTTACGAATACGAATATTACCATAGTAGTCTCCTGTCTTATTTAATTTAGCAATTATAATTTGATAATTTGTTAAATTAATAGTTAATACGTATTTGGCGCAACATTTTTTCGTTTCGGTTTCGTTAAACGGTTTTCAGGTGAACATTTCCTTAAAGTTCTTGTCAGACTGATCTGTTAATAACTGATTTGTTCTGCCGTACAGTCAGCGTCACATAGTAGGAAACACACTACTATTTCTATGGGCGACTTGGATGCTTAAAACTATATGACGCTGACTGTACTATAAATATGCTGTGTTTGTACGGCTGGCCGGTTGTCTCGTTTTATACAATAATTATACATTTTTATGATTGTTTCGAGTAAAATCGAAATAAACCGGTATTTAAGAAGAATATTGCATGTTACAATATTTAAATGTAACCGTTTGTTTCCTAAATAAATAATAATAATAAAAAAAGAATCCATGCTGGTCTGGGAATAAAGAAAAAACATCGAATGTACCAGTTGCTCCTCTTCCCGCGCAGATGGTAAAAGCTCATCGAGGGAGTGGGCGAAAATCTTAGGAATCGTGTTATAGGCGATGCTAGCAACCCATCACTATTTTGAATCCTTTTTCCGGCCACAATCATGGTAAACGTAGCCTTTGGGGGTCTTGTTACCGGCTCTGTCTACCCCGTAAGAGATAGACGTGATTTGTGTATGTATGTATGTCTTTTTTTAAATCGGTTCCGAGCTGGTTGTATCCATCTGTCAAACAATACGGCACGTGTGTGGAAAGAGAGATGGGCGGGATGAGAGCCATCCTATATACTTCCCAGCGCAGCGTCTCATACTATCTCCATATCAAATATTATCATGGTCTGTTGAGTAGTTACGCGTTAGGGGACGTCCATTACGTCCCCTAACGCGACGATTACGTCGTGATGTGAGGCATTTTTAAGGATTTTTTGACCCCCCCCCCCCTCCCCCCTTGGTGAGATGTAAGATTTTTCTCGACCCCCTCTCACCCCAATTTCACGTGAGATTTTTCAAAACTTGTACTTGGGTATAAAAGTATTGGATTTATTAAAAAACATTTCGGCAACGCACTGGCATCGCGTAAAGCGCTGCGGGTGTCTATGGACAGTGGTGATCATTTAACATCAGGTGACCCACTAATTCGTTTGTCTGGCCTCTCTAACATAAAAAAAACACAAAAACAATTTCGGACAAATATGACAAACATAATTGTGTCAGATTTTGTCATAATTTTATTCAAGATACGTTTTTTTATTTTCATTCAACTTTAATTTAACTTAATTTTCACGCAGTTTTACACCGTTTCCTGCTAAAAAAAAATTACGTGACATTTGCCAAGACCCCCCTCTTCCCCAAGTGAGATTTAGTAAGATTCGGCTCGACCCCCCCCCCCCCCCCCCCCGTAAATACCTCACGTAATTAATGGACGCCCGTCCGTAACAAAATTGACATTGGCATTTATAGTATTAGGCAGGATGGCACTCTTATAGCGTGAGTGGTGTGCGCAGGGTTCGGGTCGGTGTACATGAAGCTGTGGACGACGCTGCTGGCGATGTCGCGCGAGCCGCACCCGCAGGTCTCGCAGATGGCCGGCGACATCATCAACTACATCTCCAACCAGGTGAGCACACTGCCTTTGCTCATACTCAATAGATTCATCATCATGTCAGCCGAAAGACGTCTACTGCTGGAACAAAAAAAAATTACCTTGCTACTCCGCTACTCACGTGCAAGATAACCAAGCCTGTATTTCACACAGGCTTGGTTATCTTGCACGTGAGTAGCGGAGTAGCAAGGTAAATTTTTTTATTCAGTGAAATGGAGCTCCGCAAATTAACGCCTGATTCAATAAAATGTCTACTGCTGGACATAGGCCTCCCCCAAGGCTCTCCACTCAGACCGGTCTTGTGCTTTCCGCATCGATCGCGATCCCGCGATCTTAAATAGGTCGTCGCTCCATCTCGTTGGAGGCCTACCGACAGCTCGTCCCCTGGTTCGCGCGGATGCCGCTCGAGAACCATCTGACCCCATCGGTCATCTGTCCTAATATCATCATTTCTAATATTGAATACTGAACTGATAGATTAGATGCCTCCATTTAGAACTGTCGCTAAGACGCTGTTCTTTTCACGGTAGTCGTTAAATGGGTTATGGGTCGTGCCGACAGCTGGACAACGTGGGGCGCGACATCGAGACGCGCGGGCTGTCGCACAGCGGGCACGGCGCGCACGGGACGCACGGCGCGCACGGCGCCGGCGGCTCGTCCTCGCTGCCGCCGTCGCCCAACCTGCGCGCCGCCGGCGGGCCGCTCAGCCCGCGCGAGCACACGCGCACGCTGCCGCACGCGCCGCACTGTGAGTACACGCCGCACGCGCACCAGCCCGCCGCCGCCGGCGCCGCACTCACCTCGCCCGTGTTGCAGACCGGCGCCGCGGCCGCAGCGGCCTGCCCAGCACCATCTCCGAGGACTCCATGGCGAGCCGCGAGCGCGACTCCACCTCCTCCACCTCTAGTGAGTTCGCAGAAGTCGCTTTCGCTTCGATGACGCGCCAAGTTCTACATGCGTTCCCTTTTTTGCAGGTCAACAGGCCAAGAAGCCGATTGTGAGCACCCAGTTCGTAGAGTGGGCGTCGGCCGCGTTCGCGCGCGCGGACGAAGCGGACGCGGGCGCGCGGGACTGCGAGAGCCGCGCGCACCACGCGCGGGTGTGGCGCTACCAGCGCAACCGCAGCCTGCGGCACGAGGCCAGAGGTACCGCGCCCGGGCTGACCCGGCCATGACCGTTCTTCAAAATGTACAACATTGAACTGTTTTGCAGCCCAGTGAAGACTTTCCCACGACATTTCCTAGTGTAGAAAAGCTAATTTTACCCAGCGCGCATGTCTGCTTGTTTAGTGGTTGAACGTGTGTGTGTGTGGTTGCAGCGCTGGTGCGCGTGCGCGGCGCGCGGCTGGAGACGCAGGCGTTCCACTCGCGCTGCCCGCTGCCGCCCGCCGTGGTGCTGTTCCACCCCTACGACCAGCACATCGCGCTCGCCTCCAAGGATAACTTCGGGTATGTTGCCACCGCTCACCACCCGTAACCCCCGTAACGTGGCATGTACGAGGGTCGCCAGAGCAGGCAGCGCGGTACAAATTGAAAATAAAAATGAAAATGAAAATTTATTTTTGCTAATCGCGTGCAAGTATTGTCTGTCGGAGTGACAGGTGTTACGTTTGCATTGCTGTTACTGTGTGTGCGTAAGTGGAATCACAATCGAAGCGGCAACTGTTAGGGAATTACACTTCTTGACTTATTATTATTCGTAGGTTGTAAAGTAGATTATCTTTGTAACCTTACTTTTTATTGGATTTTAATTTTTAAGATTTTATAAGATAATCATAGTTTTAATTTAATAATTTCTTTATTTTTTTGTCATGTATACTTATTTTTCCCTGGTGATTGTTTAATTATTTAATAGCCATTTTGTTTAGCTCTTATAGCCTGAAACAGGATTTCCTAGTTCAGGCATATGAGTGGTTTGTTAACTTAGATTTATAAGGAAACTTTGTTCTTAGTTATAATTTTTGTAAAACATTTATGCATAAAGTATGTTTATCTTTGACGTGTGCCGGCAGCATCTGGGACTGGGGCACGGCGGCCAAGCTGTGCGTGGGCTCGTGGCGCAAGGCGTGGGGCCGCGTGACGGCGCTGGCCTACCTCAACGCGCACGAGCGCGCGCTGCTGGCCGTCGCCTCGCACGCCGGCCACCTCGCCGTCTACAGGTGTGTTGTCCCCCGGCAGCACCCGGGACTGGGGCACGGCGGCCAAGCTGTGCGTGGGCTCGTGGCGCAAGGCGTGGGGCCGCGTGACGGCGCTGGCCTACCTCAACGCGCACGAGCGCGCGCTGCTGGCCGTCGCCTCGCACGCCGGCCACCTCGCCGTCTACAGGTGTGTTGTCCCCCGGCAGCACCCGGGACTGGGGCACGGCGGCCAAGCTGTGCGTGGGCTCGTGGCGCAAGGCGTGGGGCCGCGTGACGGCGCTGGCCTACCTCAACGCGCACGAGCGCGCGCTGCTGGCCGTCGCCTCGCACGCCGGCCACCTCGCCGTCTACAGGTGTGTTGTCCCCCGGCAGCACCCGGGACTGGGGCACGGCGGCCAAGCTGTGCGTGGGCTCGTGGCGCAAGGCGTGGGGCCGCGTGACGGCGCTGGCCTACCTCAACGCGCACGAGCGCGCGCTGCTGGCCGTCGCCTCGCACGCCGGCCACCTCGCCGTCTACAGGTGTGTTGTCCCCCGGCAGCACCCGGGACTGGGGCACGGCGGCCAAGCTGTGCGTGGGCTCGTGGCGCAAGGCGTGGGGCCGCGTGACGGCGCTGGCCTACCTCAACGCGCACGAGCGCGCGCTGCTGGCCGTCGCCTCGCACGCCGGCCACCTCGCCGTCTACAGGTGTGTTGTCCCCCGGCAGCACCCGGGACTGGGGCACGGCGGCCAAGCTGTGCGTGGGCTCGTGGCGCAAGGCGTGGGGCCGCGTGACGGCGCTGGCCTACCTCAACGCGCACGAGCGCGCGCTGCTGGCCGTCGCCTCGCACGCCGGCCACCTCGCCGTCTACAGGTGTGTTGTCCCCCGGCAGCACCCGGGACTGGGGCACGGCGGCCAAGCTGTGCGTGGGCTCGTGGCGCAAGGCGTGGGGCCGCGTGACGGCGCTGGCCTACCTCAACGCGCACGAGCGCGCGCTGCTGGCCGTCGCCTCGCACGCCGGCCACCTCGCCGTCTACAGGTGTGTTGTCCCCCGGCAGCACCCGGGACTGGGGCACGGCGGCCAAGCTGTGCGTGGGCTCGTGGCGCAAGGCGTGGGGCCGCGTGACGGCGCTGGCCTACCTCAACGCGCACGAGCGCGCGCTGCTGGCCGTCGCCTCGCACGCCGGCCACCTCGCCGTCTACAGGTGTGTTGTCCCCCGGCAGCACCCGGGACTGGGGCACGGCGGCCAAGCTGTGCGTGGGCTCGTGGCGCAAGGCGTGGGGCCGCGTGACGGCGCTGGCCTACCTCAACGCGCACGAGCGCGCGCTGCTGGCCGTCGCCTCGCACGCCGGCCACCTCGCCGTCTACAGGTGTGTTGTCCCCCGGCAGCACCCGGGACTGGGGCACGGCGGCCAAGCTGTGCGTGGGCTCGTGGCGCAAGGCGTGGGGCCGCGTGACGGCGCTGGCCTACCTCAACGCGCACGAGCGCGCGCTGCTGGCCGTCGCCTCGCACGCCGGCCACCTCGCCGTCTACAGGTGTGTTGTCCCCCGGCAGCACCCGGGACTGGGGCACGGCGGCCAAGCTGTGCGTGGGCTCGTGGCGCAAGGCGTGGGGCCGCGTGACGGCGCTGGCCTACCTCAACGCGCACGAGCGCGCGCTGCTGGCCGTCGCCTCGCACGCCGGCCACCTCGCCGTCTACAGGTGTGTTGTCCCCCGGCAGCACCCGGGACTGGGGCACGGCGGCCAAGCTGTGCGTGGGCTCGTGGCGCAAGGCGTGGGGCCGCGTGACGGCGCTGGCCTACCTCAACGCGCACGAGCGCGCGCTGCTGGCCGTCGCCTCGCACGCCGGCCACCTCGCCGTCTACAGGTGTGTTGTCCCCCGGCAGCACCCGGGACTGGGGCACGGCGGCCAAGCTGTGCGTGGGCTCGTGGCGCAAGGCGTGGGGCCGCGTGACGGCGCTGGCCTACCTCAACGCGCACGAGCGCGCGCTGCTGGCCGTCGCCTCGCACGCCGGCCACCTCGCCGTCTACAGGTGTGTTGTCCCCCGGCAGCACCCGGGACTGGGGCACGGCGGCCAAGCTGTGCGTGGGCTCGTGGCGCAAGGCGTGGGGCCGCGTGACGGCGCTGGCCTACCTCAACGCGCACGAGCGCGCGCTGCTGGCCGTCGCCTCGCACGCCGGCCACCTCGCCGTCTACAGGTGTGTTGTCCCCCGGCAGCACCCGGGACTGGGGCACGGCGGCCAAGCTGTGCGTGGGCTCGTGGCGCAAGGCGTGGGGCCGCGTGACGGCGCTGGCCTACCTCAACGCGCACGAGCGCGCGCTGCTGGCCGTCGCCTCGCACGCCGGCCACCTCGCCGTCTACAGGTGTGTTGTCCCCCGGCAGCACCCGGGACTGGGGCACGGCGGCCAAGCTGTGCGTGGGCTCGTGGCGCAAGGCGTGGGGCCGCGTGACGGCGCTGGCCTACCTCAACGCGCACGAGCGCGCGCTGCTGGCCGTCGCCTCGCACGCCGGCCACCTCGCCGTCTACAGGTGTGTTGTCCCCCGGCAGCACCCGGGACTGGGGCACGGCGGCCAAGCTGTGCGTGGGCTCGTGGCGCAAGGCGTGGGGCCGCGTGACGGCGCTGGCCTACCTCAACGCGCACGAGCGCGCGCTGCTGGCCGTCGCCTCGCACGCCGGCCACCTCGCCGTCTACAGGTGTGTTGTCCCCCGGCAGCACCCGGGACTGGGGCACGGCGGCCAAGCTGTGCGTGGGCTCGTGGCGCAAGGCGTGGGGCCGCGTGACGGCGCTGGCCTACCTCAACGCGCACGAGCGCGCGCTGCTGGCCGTCGCCTCGCACGCCGGCCACCTCGCCGTCTACAGGTGTGTTGTCCCCCGGCAGCACCCGGGACTGGGGCACGGCGGCCAAGCTGTGCGTGGGCTCGTGGCGCAAGGCGTGGGGCCGCGTGACGGCGCTGGCCTACCTCAACGCGCACGAGCGCGCGCTGCTGGCCGTCGCCTCGCACGCCGGCCACCTCGCCGTCTACAGGTGTGCTGCAGCTGACTAACGTGTTTTCCTTTACGCCCCATTTTTTAAATGTTTTTTTTTTCCGTCCTATTGGGTGTTGCATTACAGCCGGCCGCGGAGTGGTGTTAAAGTGACAGGCGCTCGGCAGAGCGGCCAATGTTTGCGCTCTTAGCTCGCATCAACTGACCGTTTAGCATTTAACGTAATTTGAATACCCTGAATCGAATAATTTTGTGAAAATTTTCAGTTAAAAGCCTAAAATAGTTTCGTAAAACCACTCAATGGTTTTTCCACCTTGAGTAATTGTGTGGTGTTCGTTGCGCTGGCGCAGGCCGTCGGGCAGCAGCATGGAGCCGGCGCTGGTGTCGGCGTGGCGCGCGCTCGACGTGCGCCCCGCGCCGCACTACCGCCCGCCGCCCGCGCAGCCCATCTACAGTGAGCACACACACACACACGCGCACACACACACACACGCGCACACACACACACACACACACACACACACACACACACACACACACACACACACACACACACACACACACAAAAGCACGCACACACCCACACGCACGCACACACCCACACACACGCACACACACACACAGACGCACACACAGATTTAAATATGTGTTTTTTTAAATGCTATAATGTATATTCGACGCTTGTTTTACCAACGGCGCTTCTGAACTGGCCCAATAGATAGTCGAATGCGAGCGACACAATAATATAAAACCTTTGTTCAAAAGACGGGACACGGAATTGAAAAACTATCTATTTATTCGTGTGTTGTATGTTTTTTTCACTGAACACCAGTCAGCCCATTACTAACAATTTCAATCCATTGTTTATGTTCGAATGTGTTTCTGGGGGCCGATTTTTGAAAGGACATGTGTGAAAATTCCACTCGAAAGTGGTGAAAAAAGAGTGCTGAATTTGAAATACGAGCAGCGTAGAAGACAAACACAGCTCTCATTAAAATAAAATAAATAAATATCTTGGGACAAATTACACCAATTGACCCAGCCCCAAACTAAGCAAAGCTTGTACTATGGGTACCAGGCAACGGATAAACATACTTATATAAAGTAGATAAATACATACTTAAATACATACAACATCCATGACTCGGGCACAAACATTCGTATTCATCATACAACTGTCTGCCCCTACCGGGATTCGAACCCAGGACCTCTAGCTTCATAGTCAGGGTCACTAACCACTAGGCTATCCGGTCGTCTTAATCTTGTGAACTCGTCAAAACTTTGATTAGAGCTGTAGTTTTGGAGATATAAGCTGACTTATACCACTTTCGAGTGGTACTTTCGAGTGATGTGCTTTCAAAAATCGGGCCCCTGTTTCTGGGAAATGTTGAATAACGCTCGCATGTGATTTGTCATCATTGCTCATTTGCATTATGTCATGAATACTCTTTAGACGGGATCCTGCAGGTGAGCCGCGGGGGAAATCTTGTTTTTTATTTGTTCGGGTAGAATTTACAAAATACTACAAACACCATTTTTACATTATTCGTTTGTACCAACAAAGTGAAAATAAGCAATTTGTATTGACACGTGTCATATTCAAATCGGTTCGATACTACCATTATTGAGTAAATTCGAAAAAATATATGTAATCTATACTAATATTATAAAGAGGAAAAATTTGATTGTTTGTTTGTTTGCATTGAATAGGCTCCGAAACTACTGGACCGATTTCAAAAATTCTTTTGCCGTTAGAAAGCTACATTATCACTGAGTGACATAGGCTACTTTTTACCGCGGGAAAATACCTTTTCCTACGGGAAAATTAATTTATCGCGGGCGAAGCTGCAGACGGAAGGCTAGGAGAATATAAAATTGTGTATATTTATATCAAAATATGGTAGGCGTCGCTAAATTACAAGTAAAAAAAAGAAAAAAAAAGACTGAAACAGCCAAAATTGTCTACTTCAAAAAACGCTAGGATTTTTTTACATGAATGTATCTTAAATTTATATTTAAAATATTCGAAGAACAAGTTAGTCAGTAACGTATGATGCCTTAAAAAATACATGTTTATATTTTTTTGTTTTTTCGCTAATCGTAAGCATTTAAGGCTTAATATACAGTAGAATTATGTCTAATAATAAAACAAACAAACGTGCATAACAATATTTCAAATTCAGCCAAGGGCGATTTTACTATAGTCTTCCGGCCAGGCTCTTTTGTTTAGATAAATCTGTTCTGCTCTATGAGCGTGCGCGCTAAAAAATTCCATAAAACAATGTAAGTAGTTTGATCGTTACACCGATTGCGGGTAGTCGCACTCTGTGTACCGACCGAGTTGTCGGCCAGTGTATGTGAGGCTTAAGCGCGGTGTGGGGTGTGCGGGTGCGCAGGTCTGGCGCAGCTGGTCTCCGAGCAGTTCCTCTCCAACGACGAGCGCGCCGCCGCGCCGCAGGCCAATCGTGAGTCACCAGTCATCACTCGTTTCACCCTCACTCTAACCTTGTGCTGCTTTTATACATACATACATACAGTCATACATACATACATACAGTCACGCCTCTTTCCCACAGACTGTTGCTTTTATGTGCTTCAAAAATCATAGTGCTTATCTGGAACCTGCATGCATCTCTTCGAGAACGTCAATAGGGAATGTTCATTAAAAAATCATTTATGTAACAAAGAATATTAAATATATATATATTTCAAATAACTATAAAACAACCGAGATATAAGCTATCAGAGATTTGTGTCTCTCTTTTCAGAAAAACGGGATTTTAATGTGGAGTTTGTATGGCCGTTTAATCGGTGACTAATTTATTTGTAGTTTAAAATTAACATATTTTCCGTATATATTGACCGATATTACTTTTAATTTCACTTTTTAGTTTTTATCATCTCTATGACAAATGTGATATTTTTTTTAATGCATATGGCGTTTCTCTGAATACACAAGTTTATTTCAGTAAAAATGTTATGATATCTAACTATTACATTATTCCCGTATGTAAACAAGATAATTTACTCACCAGAAAACACAAGAAACAACATTTAAAAGCCTTTACTTCAGGTTTTGGTATTATTTTATAAGAATAATATTAATTTGCCTTTCACTCACTGTAGTTTATAACCTCTCTTGCATCTCCTGTCAAAAATGACAACTGTAAAAAAACGCACAGCGCAGCAAATTCAAATTAAGAAAAACGGTGGCTAATAATTATTAGCCGTGGCGATTTTCTTTACATGCACATTCCCTGTTGTTAATTAGGGGGCGTTCATTATTTACTTGGGGCTATTTTGGCGATTGTTCGGTGAAATATCTTGTGGCTGAGCTTCCTGAATTAAGCTTAGCACCATGCATGTGGCGTTTTTAATCTTTCGTTACCATTTACTTATCAATAAAAATATAATATTTTCTAAAATATTTCTATGTAGAATATTAGCGTAGTTATTATGTACAGTCGCCATCAGATCGTAGTGGGCGAGGTCCTCAATTCGTTACACGATAATGTTAGTAACATCAGAACACGCAATTAGACATAAATATAAGAACAGCAACTTTTCAATAAAATCGTCAAAGATATCGATGCAGTCAGGGTGATCATAAAGATCGGAACATTTGTGGAAAATACAGTATAAAATTACAGTGAATTATGCATGCAAACGAGTACACTATATAGGTAATATCTTTCATTTTGGTATGACGTATGAGCCATATTTGTATTTTGTTTGGCATTCGAATCTTCTTTTATTATATACGTAAGATTTATTTTCCATAAATGTTCCGATCTTTATGATCAGATATTTTTACCTCATCGAACGTCCCGAATGTATTGAAAAGTCGCTGCCCTGATAATTGGCTAAGTAAAGTTTTTGGAAGAGGTGCAAATTATATTTTTTTTCGATAGTCGACGTCTTAATAATCCAGGAACTGCAGCTCTTTTATTTTTATTCCCTATTATTAATGAGATATAATTTTTTAAATGCTCGATATGACATTTGTGAGATTTAACGGCCGAAAAGCTCTGTTGCCTAGAACTAGCTTGTAATAAAAAAAAACTACGTCAACTGTCACGTTTGACGTTGTCAAAAAATAATACCGCGGTTCTGTTTATTT
Organism: Pandemis corylana; assembly: GCA_949127965.1. Lineage (NCBI taxonomy): Eukaryota > Metazoa > Arthropoda > Insecta > Lepidoptera > Tortricidae > Pandemis > Pandemis corylana. The sequence continues at coordinate 15,890,439 of OX421857.1, read as the reverse complement.
GCGTTTGCGTGTAATCAGTGTTAGCAGTGTGTTTTTTAATGATATTTCAACGACCTCAGCACAACCCCTGGACTTTCGATATTGCCGCACTTCTCTTCGACCTTTGCACGATATTTGGACTACGATTTCAGCTACTTTCGACGACTTAGGCACTGCTTCTTGGACTTTTGGACTTCTACACGAGTATAATGGATTTGGTCGATCCCCAAAGCACTGCAGAGGAAATGAAGTATTACAGGGATGTACTCCAATGCTTTGTACCGTCGTGTAAGAAGTATAGACGGGATTTTCCAAATTCCGTGTATTTGAGCTTACCAAAGGCTTTACAAGCGACTTGGTGCCGAACTCTAGATATCAACTGTCCGAAACGGAACTTGTATGTCTGTGAGGAACATATCAATGTGAGTATATTGCAGTTAATGTCGCTGTAAGAAATTAAGAGTATTGAATGTAGTAAAATGCTTTTCTTATATTTACAGATTGAGGAAGATTGCTACAAAAGTAAATCTGGCAAGTTACGCCTAAAAAATACTGCAAACTTGATATTAACCAAAACATACAATGAGATTGTAAGTATCAGCTAGGTGTCTTATTTTATAATTTGTAATTTTTCTCCACTATATTAATTAACAAGTTTATATAAATGTTCAATGTGTTATTATGAATGTAAACACAGGATATTTATCCCTTGCCTATTGTACAGTTACCTACTAAAAATAAATCAATTTTTACACCTTAGTTCATTGCTACACCTATTGTTTTATTTGGTGAATCTTCTCCTGTCTTCTTAAGGCAAAAAATTAAGTGTTAAATGGATGCTCATATGTACTTAATTATGTGCTTATTTTTAGGAAATGTCGAATGATGAAAGCAGCCTAACGGAACAGCCACTGGAAAACACAAAAGATCTGGCTACTATGTCAAAGCAGTTACTGCAACATGGGACCAATCCATATTCAAAGGTAAAATTATGTACCTGTATAAAAAGAAAAATCAAGTGACCGATTGAGCGATAACAATTTTTCTATGGTAGGAACCATAAAACCCTACATAGTAAAAAGTTGTCAAAATTGTGAAAGTGTAAAACAATATAAAAGCTAGTTGTTATTATAAAGGGCTAGTTTGTAAAATTAATTTGATTCTTTTTTTCCAGTGTGATTCTTCAACTCAGACCCAAATCATATACTCAAACAAAGCCGTTATGGTGAAACCATCAGTAAAATGTGTAGCCTGTTCAGCTAATATAAATGTCTCACTTATTGCTGAAAAAATCATGCCAAGCAAGCCATCATCTTCAACTGCAAGTCGTTCATCAACACCAACATTATATGAACCCTCTAGCCCCTCATCGTCAAGCTCAACCAAGGAGACAGTAAAGGAAGGGAATGATATGTCAGGACGTACACATATCTTAAGAATTATTAAGGAAAACCCCAAAATGTATCTTGGTCTTCCTAAGTCATATTTTTGGTTGATAATTTTTTTAGCCAAACAATGCAAATTACGCCCCCTGCATGTCATTATCACCTTATTTAAATTAAAGCAAAATGACACAATACAAAGAATAAGTCATCACTTTCATTTAAGTCAAGTGACATTGCAAGAGCTGTTAAGAATTTGTATACCGCATCTGGCAACTTATTTACAAATGTTTATATACCTGCCAGAATCCATCATGATTAAAAAAACATTGCCCCCTGTTTTTAAAGTGAGGTTTGCTAACGTACAATGCATACTTGACTGTTTCGAGATCCAGATTGAAAAAGCCTCAAATCCTGTTATGCAATCAAGGACATGGTCACAGTATAAATCATGCAACACATTAAAATACTTGATTGCATGTTGCCCAAATGGCTTCATATGTTATATTTCGAAGGGTTATGGAGGAAGGATTTCTGACAAAGCTATTACTGAATGTAGTGGCTTTGTCGATATTCTTCCTCCGGGGGCTGTGGTTTTAGCCGATCGAGGCTTCAAAGGCATAGAAACTCTCCTATCGCAGAGACACGTGAAACTACTTCGGCCCCCAAGTGTTTCCTCACAGGAAACGCCAACCAAAAAGGAGGTGATCCAAACCAAAATTATTGCCAGCTTGAGGATACATGTGGAACGTGTGATAAGGAGATTGAGGGAATTTGCCTTTTTAAAGCCTCACTCGGTTATAAACCATAACCATGTCAGATATGTGGACGAAGCAGTTATTATAGCATGTGCTTTAGTCAATTTGCAAGGCGACATAATAAAAATACAATAATTTTTGCTTTGTTTTATTTTAAAATGTACAAATTAGTTATAAATATAGACTTTTTAACAAAAATCTTTTTGAAAGACCTATCCAACGAAACCTGATGTGGTATATAAGAAAAAAATCACCATACTGTACACACATACACAACACATAAATCACGTCTTTATCCCTTGCGGGGTAGACAGAGCCTAATACTGTACAGTTGAACAAACAGAATTGCATACCTCTGTGGAACATTTTTATCATAAATTACACAATGATTTCTTTGGACGTATGAGTAAGGTTTCGACTGTACCTCTTCTACATAAAGTCATATTTTAGCTGGGGTTCATGATAACACACATCAGAAGTCAGAATGGGGTCCTCATATTATGAAAATGAAACATCCTTCGGAACTTAGTCTATCTTAGTACAGATTTAGCCCATGGTAGTCAGACCTTTGTTATCCTTACTAATATTATAAATGCGAAAGTAACTCTGTCTGTCTGTCTGTTACCTTTTCACGCTTAAACCGCTGGGCCGATTTGGTTGAAATTTGGTATACAGATAGTTTGAGTCCCGGGAAAGAACATAGGATAGTTTTTATCCCGGAAAATTGCATAGTTCCCGCAGGATAGCACAGCCCAAACCACTGGAATTTTTCAAATTTAACGCGGAACAGATTCACCGGGTCAGCTAGTATAGTATAACGGCTAAAGGCATCCATAGAGAAACTCCTTTATACTATGACGAAGGTCTGGCTATCATGGGATTTTTCTCCAATATATTTAGGACAAAGCGTTAAGTAAAATTTTGGGATAAATCACATTTTTCCAAAACTTTTCTGATCTTTCTAACAAATTGTTGGCATAAGCCACGTCAAACTTAACCCATTTTATTTCGATTTTTTTGTTGTGTTCGAAATCTGGGTCAGCAACACAAAAAGCACACTTTTTATATCCTGTGGCCAGCATTTGGAACTGGCATTGAGCCAAAAATTTTTCTTTTATTTTATTTTTATCTAGATAGTTTTTCACGGTTTTAGCAGTGCTAGGGCATTTTACTTCAACAATGAAGTCATTGGCTACACCATCAGGCGAAGCTCCACTAAAAAAATTAATTAAGTGAAATCCACATTCTTCAATGTGGACCCCCAATAGCCGTTCAACTTCTTTTATTATTGGTTTTTCTAATATTTTTCCTCTCTTCATTGCTTTGGTATCATAAATCTTGTAACCACCAAGAATTTGTTCCACAAGAGAGCCATCAGGTGTGTCACAATGACAAGCTTCATGTACTTTTGATGCTGTTATTCGGCCCTGTCTTATGCTATGCCATAACTTTGACTCTGCCTGCTTTTTAGTGCTTTTTGCTATTTGATTTTGCACAGATTGAGGCACAGATACGTTACTTTTAAAATATTCAAAACTGTGATTATTAGTTTTAGTTGCAAAATCAAGTATCATGTCAAATATACACCATTTTGTCAAACCATTATCATGATCTGGTAAAAATGACAAAATCAGAGAGTCCCCAATTTTTCTTTTCTTACATTCTTCATAAAATGCATTGAGTTTCTCCGGATCTCTTGGTCCTAGTTCTATTCCTCTTTTCTTGGATGGAAAAATATCCTTGGAGGATATTGGCTGTGTTCCCTCACTGGCTAATCGTGGTTTAGCCCAATAACATTCTATGGATGTAGATGATGGTTCTGTAGATTTTTTTTGTAACCAATATAACACCACCAATGTGTGTTTACATCCACCTGAAAGTAAAACAAATCAATGAAAATATTTATAATCCTCATTAACCATAAATATTTACTCTATAGTGTAAGTATTTACCAGCTGATGCAGGACAACCATCACATGTTGCATCAATTATATTACTATTCGCCTCTTCTAAATGAATAGTCACAAGATAATATTTCATCCTTATTTTGTGCTCCGGAACAACTTTGGCCCTGACAACGCATTCAGTGCTCCCTCTTTTAATTTCAACATAACCTACTGCATTATCAACATAACCACCTCTGGATGACCTAAAATGCAATGGAAAACATTATAACACAAGATCTTTCATCATTATCATCTGCCTATTTATGTCCCACTGCCTGTGCCCGGCTTATTTATAACCAAATAAATGATTTTGATTTAATTTGATGCACAACAATACACTATGTATATACATGTTAAATATTTGTAATCATAATTAATTATTATATGCATCAGAATGTATGTGAAATTCGCCAGTACGTACATGAGTGTCTTCACACCTCTTATTTCAGCAACATTGTGCTTATCGTTTGTGTGGAAATATTCCATTATCATGAACATATCCATGTGTGGCAAGTTTCTTGAATCCGCTCGTACAAATTCGCTCATTTTGTGATCAATAGCGAAGCCTCAGTATTATAAAAATCAGTCCAAAAGTCAAGGCGGGGGTCGTCGCAAAGCAGAAAAACGTTGTCCAAGAAGCAGTGCCTAAGTCGTCGAAAGTAGCTGAAATCGTAGTCCAAATATCGTGCAAAGGTCGAAGAGAAGTGCGGCAATATCGAAAGTCCAGGGGTTGTGCTGAGGTCGTTGAAATATCATTAAAAAACACACTGCTAACACTGATTACACGCAAACGCAAATAAACAGAACCGCGGTATTATTTTTTGACAACGTCAAACGTGACAGTTGACGTAGTTTTTTTTTATTACAAGCTAGTTCTAGGCAACAGAGCTTTTCGGCCGTTAAATCTCACAAATGTCATATCGAGCATTTAAAAAATTATATCTCATTAATAATAGGGAATAAAAATAAAAGAGCTGCAGTTCCTGGATTATTAAGACGTCGACTATCGAAAAAAAATATAATTTGCACCTCTTCCAAAAACTTTACTTAGCCAATTATGTAAAGAAACTTGTTATTGTTTCTTTAATTCGTACAGCGCTCTTCTGTCGGTAAAACAGTAACGCTGTATCTATGCACGACATAGATGGCGCTGTCGGTGTTGACAAACTACCTACACGGTTGCTAAAGCAGTTTATGTTTGGATTGTATAGAACTACCGTTATTGAGCATATTTTTAGGTTATATCAAAATTAGTTAAAAAGGAATTGACAAATGTATTAATAGACTTTAAATGTCGTTTCTTTGTTTTCAGGTAAGATATTGCATATTATTTAAGCGTAATTTAAGTTTAACAGTGTAATAACGTTTACTAAAATAAAACTTTGTTTTCAGAGCAACGCAGTTTATTTCATTTGCGATTCTTCACAATTATAGAAAAATTGTCTTATAAAACGACATTTCTAGTTAGAAGCTGGAAAATGGAAAAACTACGATTTAAATTTGTGGTTTTGGCGTCAACGGACGGAAAAACTAATATGATATGCATAACCTCTATTGAAACACCAGACGGATGTTTTTATGAGCTCCCAGATGAGTATAAACACGTAAGTAAGCACACCGCCATATTGGGGACAGACGTGTTTACGAAAATAAAAAATTCACTAAAAAAAAGACATCAATCACGTGCGGTATGGATTCCATTAACTACGGATTTGAGGAAAGTATATCTCGATGAAGGTGAAAATTTACAGTTCGGTGACCAATATTTAAACGAGATTCAAGTGGAGGTAACGCCCACTGTCAATAATACTGATAACAAAGTACCAGAAAAGAAAAATTTAGGCAATACTGCTGAAAGGTTTTTAATTGAAAAATTTTCAAATAAAACTTCTAATGCTGACCAATGGATTAGAGAATTTGAGGGTGAATGCGAAAGATTCGAGATTCAACAAGATAAAGAGAAAATTGAAATTTTAAAACACCTCTTAGAAAAGCAGTGCCTGGATTGGTATAGCAGTATGTTGATAAAATTAACTGTAAATTCCGAATGGGCAGTATGGAAAAACAACTTTTGTGAAACATTTGGAAATAAAGGTTGGTCCCAAGTCAAGTATGCATTTACATTTAGATATCAAGCTGGATCGTTACTGGAATATGCCACAAAAAAGGAAAGACTGTTATTAGAGGTCAATAAGCACATCGACACTGAAACAATGATAAATATTATTGTTATGGGATTACCGGATTATTTAATGGATAAGATTGACAAGGATACTGTGAAATCAACTGCAAGCCTATACAATGAAATCGGAAAACATGAATATGTAGTGAACAAAAAGAGTACGGGAAAAAACAAAAGATATACCTACGATTATAAAGGAAAGCCTGATAAAATAAAACCATGTAAAACATGTGAAACTTTAAATAAAGGCATTCGCTTCCATCCTGAAGAAAAGTGTTGGTTCAAACAGACTGAAGAAATTAATCATAAGAGAAATGGTAGTAAAGCTGTAAATAATTCAGTGATTGATGTAGAACTGAAATATAATGATACAAAAAACGAATAATAACACCATTAATTAAAGTCAAACTATTATTAAATTCACAATTAGAAACACTTGGAATATATGATTCAGGCTCAAATGTTTCTATAATTAATTCCAAATTGGTAAGACTAGAAGAAAAAGAAGAGGATGAATCAAAAAGTGATAATCTTATCACAATTAATGGTGTTAAAAAGACAATTGGTTTGACAACTATTAAAATAAAGATTTTTGATATCGAAGAAAATGTTGATGTCTATATAATTGATGGAGAACAATTCAAATATGATTTTCTTATTGGATTAGATATCATAAAACAATTTAGACTGGTTCAAGAGGAAAACTTAAAAATCACTCAAAAAAGAGAAGAAACAAATACAGAAGAAAAACAAAACGCCAGAAATCAAGATAACAACAAAAACAACACTTCTAAGGATGTGGAAAACGAAACGGACACAGGTTCAATAAATTTTAATGAGCATATAAAAGAAGAAGATTTCAAAATAAGTATGAGCAATCTAAATGCTAAACAAAAATCAGAAATATACAAACTAATTGACTCATACAAATCATCTTTTGCAAAGGACAAATATGACATCGGAACAGTCAGAGAATATGAAGCACGTATTGATTTACTCATGGACAAATACTGTAGTAAAAGGCCCTATAGATGTTCAGTTGAAGACAAAAAGGAAATAGAAGAGCAAATTGCAAAATTACTTGATAAAAAACTTATAGAGGAATCTTATAGCCCATTTGCTGCACCGGTAACATTGGCTTTCAAAAAAGAAGACAACCGAAAATCAAGATTATGTATAGATTTTAGAGATCTAAATAAAATGGTGGTCCCTCAAGCTCAACCATTTCCATTGATCAACGACTTAGTCATGAAGACGAGAAACTCAACATATTTCACAACACTGGACATCAATTCAGCCTTCTGGTCAATCCCGCTAAGAATTGAAGATAGGAAGAAAACCGCCTTTGTAACACAGGAAGGTCATTACCAATGGACATGTTTACCATTTGGCTTGAAGACATCGCCAGCTATTTTTCAAAGGATACTAGGTAACATTTTAAGAAAGTACAAACTTAATGATTTTGCAGTTAATTACATAGATGATATCCTAATATTTTCTAAAACTTTTTCTGATCATATTGACCACCTAACACAACTTTTTGAAGCTATAAAAAAAGAGGGATTTAGACTAAAATTTACAAAATGTACATTTGCTTCAGATTCAGTGAAATATCTCGGTCATATAATACGTAATAATACAGTGCAGCCAATAAGAGATAACTTAATTTCGATAAAAAATTTCCCTGTACCGAAAAATCAGAAAAATATTAGACAATTTCTAGGGAAAATTAATTTCTACCATGAATATATACCAAAAAGTGCGGTAATTTTAGAACCCCTACATTCTCTACTTAGGAAAAATCAGAAATTTGTTTGGTCTGCAGATTGTCAAAAGTCGTTTGAGAACATAAAAGACTTATTGTGTACACAGCCTATCTTAGAAATATTTGATCAGAATTTGCCAATAAACATTTACACAGATGCGTCTTTAGAAGGCATTGGCGCAGTTTTAAAACAAACACAACTAAATGGAAAAGATAAGCCAGTAGCATATTTCTCAAAAAAATTAAATCAAGTACAAAAGAGGAAAAAGGCTATTTATTTAGAATGCTTAGCTATTAAAGAGGCAATAAGATATTGGCAATACTGGCTAATAGGTAAGTCGTTTACAGTATATTCCGACCATAAACCACTAGAAAATTTAAACATTAAATCTAGAACAGACGAAGAATTAGGAGATTTAACTTATTACTTATCGCAATATGATTTTAAAATTAAATACGCACCGGGAAGAGACAACATAGAAGCAGATTGTTTAAGTAGGAACCCCGTATTAGACGCTAGTGAGGATACAGATGAACAATTAAAAATTGTAAACATGATAAAATTAAATGATATTGTTACAGATCAGGAACATAACAAAGACATGCAAAAAAATAAATCTAAATTTATATTAAGACATAATGTTTACTATAAAAAAAACAGAAAACGTGAAAAAATTGTTCTATCAGAAGATTTCAGTAAAAAGATTATTAAACATGTACATGAAAATATGTGTCATTTAGGTGTAAAACAAATGCAAAACAAAATAAGTTTGTTTTATACAGCAAAAAATCTAACAACAAATATTAAAAAACATTGTAAAAGTTGTGAAATTTGCATAAAAAATAAAACAAGAGGACAAGATAAATATGGTTTAATGTCACATTTAGGTCCAGCCACAAAACCATTTGAAATAGTCTCAATAGACACGATTGGAGGTTTTGGAGGCTCTCGATCAACGAAAAGATATTTGCACCTTCTAGTGGACCATTTTACACGTTACGCTTATATTGTTACCTCAAAAACACAAAATGCTAATGATTTTGTTAAACTCATTAATAATGTAGCAGATTCTGATAAAATTAAAATGATCCTCACTGATCAATACCCGGGAATCAACTCAAAAGAATTCAAAACTTTTTTAAATCAAAAATCAATACCAATTATTTTTACTGCAGTAAACGCCCCGTTTTCTAACGGCTTAAATGAGAGACTTAATCAAACACTAATAAACAAAATTAGATGTAAAATAAATGAAAAAAGTAATAAAATGGCATGGACAACAATTGCTCATAATTGTGTAGATAGATACAATAATACAGAACATACAGTTACAGGTTTCGCACCAAAATACCTGTTGGATGGTACAGACGTTTCCTTTTTGCCAAATGAATTAAAAACAGATAAAACAGAAGATGAATGGATTAGAGATAGAACAGTAGCATATGAAAATTCAATAAAATCACATAGCTACAATAAACAATTATTTGATAAAAATAGAACTCAAATTAATTTCAATACAGGGGATATGGTATATGTAGAAAATGGGAATAAACTAAATAGAAACAAATTAGACGAGCTGAAAATTGGTCCATTTGAAATTATTGAAAAGATATCAAATTCAATATATAGAATAAATACTGGTCATAAAAAGTCAGAATCAAATCTCTTTCATGTAACAAAAATGATACCAGTTCCTAAATAGTGTTTAAATTCACTGTACAATATTAATTAATTTGTAGTATGTAGTTATGATTGTTTATTATATTGTATTGTTAAAATAAATAAGATAAAATAGGTATATTTTTGCTTAATTTAATATAAGAAAATTGAGACTTAGTTTTCATTAGTTAACAAGTTTTTCCTTATAAAAACTTTTGAAATTTTTGTAAAAAAATTCTTTGAGGAGGGAGATGTAAAGAAACTTGTTATTGTTTCTTTAATTCGTACAGCGCTCTTCTGTCGGTAAAACAGTAACGCTGTATCTATGCACGACATAGATGGCGCTGTCGGTGTTGACAAACTACCTACACGGTTGCTAAAGCAGTTTATGTTTGGATTGTATAGAACTACCGTTATTGAGCATATTTTTAGGTTATATCAAAATTAGTTAAAAAGGAATTGACAAATGTATTAATAGACTTTAAATGTCGTTTCTTTGTTTTCAGGTAAGATATTGCATATTATTTAAGCGTAATTTAAGTTTAACAGTGTAATAACGTTTACTAAAATAAAACTTTGTTTTCAGAGCAACGCAGTTTATTTCATTTGCGATTCTTCACAATTATAGAAAAATTGTCTTATAATTATATAATGTGACGAATTGCGTGTTCCGATGTTATCAACTTTAAACTAAATCAACTAAATTTTTCAAAAATCTTTGTCACAGTTAAAACTTACTTTATGCTGTGATGCATTTGGTTTTCGCTACTGTATTATAAAACGTCGTTTGATGCACGCTCTCAAAAGTCATTCTTCACTCGTCCCGAGTATTGCCAGGACTCGTGAAGTAATGACATACTTTCCGCACTAGCATCGAAATGTACTATTTCCGAATTGAAGTGTTAGTACGTTATGTGACGATAAAGTGGTATGTGTTGGTAGAACCTTGTAGCCCTTATTAGCAGTGTAATGGGTTGTTTCGTGTACGGTGGGCGCAGACGTGCTGGGCGGCGCGGCGGGCGGCGCGCCGGGCGTGGCGGGCGGCTACAGCCCGCCGCCGCCGCCCACGCTGCTGCGCTGGTGCGCGCGCAGGCGCTCGCTCGCGCTGGCCGGCCTCGCCAGCTCCGTCAGGCTCTGGGACGCCAACACCGAGATGCTGCAGGCTGACATACCCACAGGTGACTGAACACGAGCGGCCGGCAATAACGTGACAGGCGCTCGGCAGAGCTGCCGAGGCCAATATGACGGCGCCTATCTGTAGGTCAGCTGACCGTGTAGTATTTAAGTTCTCATTTATTCGTGCAAAAGCTTTTGCGGTATTTGTCAGTTATTTATCATTCCAATTTGCCAATTATTTCGATTCCCAAAGGTTTTGGGAACAGTTGTTTTGGGATGGATGTTTTGGGAACGAATGTTTTTGGAACGGATGTTTTGGGAACGGATGTTTTGGGATGGATGTTTTGGGAACGGTTGTTTTGGGATGGATGTTTTGGGAATGAATGTTTTGGATGGATGTTTTCGGAACAGATGTTTTGGGAACGGATGTTTTGGATGGATGTTTTGGGTACGGATGTTTTGGGATAGATGTTTTGGGAAGAGATGTTTTGGATGGAAGTTTTGGGAACGGATGTTTTGGGAAGGGATGTTTTGGATAGATGTTTTGGGAAGGGATGTTTTGGATGGATGTTTTGAGAAGGGATGTTTTGGATGGATGTTTTGGAATGGATGTTTTGGTAAACGGACAAAACGGTCCGAAACCTTAAAAATAATTTGAAAAATTTCACGATATATACGAGAGTTAGATTGGCGACAAATTTTGCGACAGAAGTGTTAAAATAAATAAATATATTGGCAGAGTGCGAGAGTGCGGCGACGTCGCTCTGGCGCGGGTCGGAGTGGGAGAGCGGGGGCGCGGGGGGCGGCGGGGACGCGGGGGGCTGGGCGCTGGTGGCGGGCTTCGCGGACGGCTCGGCGCGCGTGTGGGACGAGCGCGCGCCCGCCGCGCAGCTCGCGCTGCAACACCACCGCGCGCCCGTGCTGTGCTGCGCGCCCCGCCCCGCGCGGCACAAGCTGGTCACTGGCTGGTCAGTACACTGCAGCAGGCGGCACTGCTCGCGCCGGCTCGGCGCGCGTGTGGGACGAGCGCGCGCCCGCCGCGCAGCTCGCGCTGCAACACCACCGCGCGCCCGTGCTGTGCTGCGCGCCCCGCCCCGCGCGGCACAAGCTGGTCACTGGCTGGTCAGTACACTGCAGCAGGCGGCACTGCTCGCGCCGGCTCGGCGCGCGTGTGGGACGAGCGCGCGCCCGCCGCGCAGCTCGCGCTGCAACACCACCGCGCGCCCGTGCTGTGCTGCGCGCCCCGCCCCGCGCGGCACAAGCTGGTCACTGGCTGGTCAGTACACTGCAGCAGGCGGCACTGCTCGCGCCGGCTCGGCGCGCGTGTGGGACGAGCGCGCGCCCGCCGCGCAGCTCGCGCTGCAACACCACCGCGCGCCCGTGCTGTGCTGCGCGCCCCGCCCCGCGCGGCACAAGCTGGTCACTGGCTGGTCAGTACACTGCAGCAGGCGGCACTGCTCGCGCCGGCTCGGCGCGCGTGTGGGACGAGCGCGCGCCCGCCGCGCAGCTCGCGCTGCAACACCACCGCGCGCCCGTGCTGTGCTGCGCGCCCCGCCCCGCGCGGCACAAGCTGGTCACTGGCTGGTCAGTACACTGCAGCAGGCGGCACTGCTCGCGCCGGCTCGGCGCGCGTGTGGGACGAGCGCGCGCCCGCCGCGCAGCTCGCGCTGCAACACCACCGCGCGCCCGTGCTGTGCTGCGCGCCCCGCCCCGCGCGGCACAAGCTGGTCACTGGCTGGTCAGTACACTGCAGCAGGCGGCACTGCTCGCGCCGGCTCGGCGCGCGTGTGGGACGAGCGCGCGCCCGCCGCGCAGCTCGCGCTGCAACACCACCGCGCGCCCGTGCTGTGCTGCGCGCCCCGCCCCGCGCGGCACAAGCTGGTCACTGGCTGGTCAGTACACTGCAGCAGGCGGCACTGCTCGCGCCGGCTCGGCGCGCGTGTGGGACGAGCGCGCGCCCGCCGCGCAGCTCGCGCTGCAACACCACCGCGCGCCCGTGCTGTGCTGCGCGCCCCGCCCCGCGCGGCACAAGCTGGTCACTGGCTGGTCAGTACACTGCAGCAGGCGGCACTGCTCGCGCCGGCTCGGCGCGCGTGTGGGACGAGCGCGCGCCCGCCGCGCAGCTCGCGCTGCAACACCACCGCGCGCCCGTGCTGTGCTGCGCGCCCCGCCCCGCGCGGCACAAGCTGGTCACTGGCTGGTCAGTACACTGCAGCAGGCGGCACTGCTCGCGCCGGCTCGGCGCGCGTGTGGGACGAGCGCGCGCCCGCCGCGCAGCTCGCGCTGCAACACCACCGCGCGCCCGTGCTGTGCTGCGCGCCCCGCCCCGCGCGGCACAAGCTGGTCACTGGCTGGTCAGTACACTGCAGCAGGCGGCACTGCTCGCGCCGGCTCGGCGCGCGTGTGGGACGAGCGCGCGCCCGCCGCGCAGCTCGCGCTGCAACACCACCGCGCGCCCGTGCTGTGCTGCGCGCCCCGCCCCGCGCGGCACAAGCTGGTCACTGGCTGGTCAGTACACTGCAGCAGGCGGCACTGCTCGCGCCGGCTCGGCGCGCGTGTGGGACGAGCGCGCGCCCGCCGCGCAGCTCGCGCTGCAACACCACCGCGCGCCCGTGCTGTGCTGCGCGCCCCGCCCCGCGCGGCACAAGCTGGTCACTGGCTGGTCAGTACACTGCAGCAGGCGGCACTGCTCGCGCCGGCTCGGCGCGCGTGTGGGACGAGCGCGCGCCCGCCGCGCAGCTCGCGCTGCAACACCACCGCGCGCCCGTGCTGTGCTGCGCGCCCCGCCCCGCGCGGCACAAGCTGGTCACTGGCTGGTCAGTACACTGCAGCAGGCGGCACTGCTCGCGCCGGCTCGGCGCGCGTGTGGGACGAGCGCGCGCCCGCCGCGCAGCTCGCGCTGCAACACCACCGCGCGCCCGTGCTGTGCTGCGCGCCCCGCCCCGCGCGGCACAAGCTGGTCACTGGCTGGTCAGTACACTGCAGCAGGCGGCACTGCTCGCGCCGGCTCGGCGCGCGTGTGGGACGAGCGCGCGCCCGCCGCGCAGCTCGCGCTGCAACACCACCGCGCGCCCGTGCTGTGCTGCGCGCCCCGCCCCGCGCGGCACAAGCTGGTCACTGGCTGGTCAGTACACTGCAGCAGGCGGCACTGCTCGCGCCGGCTCGGCGCGCGTGTGGGACGAGCGCGCGCCCGCCGCGCAGCTCGCGCTGCAACACCACCGCGCGCCCGTGCTGTGCTGCGCGCCCCGCCCCGCGCGGCACAAGCTGGTCACTGGCTGGTCAGTACACTGCAGCAGGCGGCACTGCTCGCGCCGGCTCGGCGCGCGTGTGGGACGAGCGCGCGCCCGCCGCGCAGCTCGCGCTGCAACACCACCGCGCGCCCGTGCTGTGCTGCGCGCCCCGCCCCGCGCGGCACAAGCTGGTCACTGGCTGGTCAGTACACTGCAGCAGGCGGCACTGCTCGCGCCGGCTCGGCACGCGTGTGGGACGAGCGCGCGCCCGCCGCGCAGCTCGCGCTGCAACACCACCGCGCGCCCGTGCTGTGCTGCGCGCCCCGCCCCGCGCGGCACAAGCTGGTCACTGGCTGGTCAGTACACTGCAGCAGGCGGCACTGCTCGCGCCGGCTCGGCGCGCGTGTGGGACGAGCGCGCGCCCGCCGCGCAGCTCGCGCTGCAACACCACCGCGCGCCCGTGCTGTGCTGCGCGCCCCGCCCCGCGCGGCACAAGCTGGTCACTGGCTGGTCAGTACACTGCAGCAGGCGGCACTGCTCGCGCCGGCTCGGCGCGCGTGTGGGACGAGCGCGCGCCCGCCGCGCAGCTCGCGCTGCAACACCACCGCGCGCCCGTGCTGTGCTGCGCGCCCCGCCCCGCGCGGCACAAGCTGGTCACTGGCTGGTCAGTACACTGCAGCAGGCGGCACTGCTCGCGCCGGCTCGGCGCGCGTGTGGGACGAGCGCGCGCCCGCCGCGCAGCTCGCGCTGCAACACCACCGCGCGCCCGTGCTGTGCTGCGCGCCCCGCCCCGCGCGGCACAAGCTGGTCACTGGCTGGTCAGTACACTGCAGCAGGCGGCACTGCTCGCGCCGGCTCGGCGCGCGTGTGGGACGAGCGCGCGCCCGCCGCGCAGCTCGCGCTGCAACACCACCGCGCGCCCGTGCTGTGCTGCGCGCCCCGCCCCGCGCGGCACAAGCTGGTCACTGGCTGGTCAGTACACTGCAGCAGGCGGCACTGCTCGCGCCGGCTCGGCGCGCGTGTGGGACGAGCGCGCGCCCGCCGCGCAGCTCGCGCTGCAACACCACCGCGCGCCCGTGCTGTGCTGCGCGCCCCGCCCCGCGCGGCACAAGCTGGTCACTGGCTGGTCAGTACACTGCAGCAGGCGGCACTGCTCGCGCCGGCTCGGCGCGCGTGTGGGACGAGCGCGCGCCCGCCGCGCAGCTCGCGCTGCAACACCACCGCGCGCCCGTGCTGTGCTGCGCGCCCCGCCCCGCGCGGCACAAGCTGGTCACTGGCTGGTCAGTACACTGCAGCAGGCGGCACTGCTCGCGCCGGCTCGGCGCGCGTGTGGGACGAGCGCGCGCCCGCCGCGCAGCTCGCGCTGCAACACCACCGCGCGCCCGTGCTGTGCTGCGCGCCCCGCCCCGCGCGGCACAAGCTGGTCACTGGCTGGTCAGTACACTGCAGCAGGCGGCACTGCTCGCGCCGGCTCGGCGCGCGTGTGGGACGAGCGCGCGCCCGCCGCGCAGCTCGCGCTGCAACACCACCGCGCGCCCGTGCTGTGCTGCGCGCCCCGCCCCGCGCGGCACAAGCTGGTCACTGGCTGGTCAGTACACTGCAGCAGGCGGCACTGCTCGCGCCGGCTCGGCGCGCGTGTGGGACGAGCGCGCGCCCGCCGCGCAGCTCGCGCTGCAACACCACCGCGCGCCCGTGCTGTGCTGCGCGCCCCGCCCCGCGCGGCACAAGCTGGTCACTGGCTGGTCAGTACACTGCAGCAGGCGGCACTGCTCGCGCCGGCTCGGCGCGCGTGTGGGACGAGCGCGCGCCCGCCGCGCAGCTCGCGCTGCAACACCACCGCGCGCCCGTGCTGTGCTGCGCGCCCCGCCCCGCGCGGCACAAGCTGGTCACTGGCTGGTCAGTACACTGCAGCAGGCGGCACTGCTCGCGCCGGCTCGGCGCGCGTGTGGGACGAGCGCGCGCCCGCCGCGCAGCTCGCGCTGCAACACCACCGCGCGCCCGTGCTGTGCTGCGCGCCCCGCCCCGCGCGGCACAAGCTGGTCACTGGCTGGTCAGTACACTGCAGCAGGCGGCACTGCTCGCGCCGGCTCGGCGCGCGTGTGGGACGAGCGCGCGCCCGCCGCGCAGCTCGCGCTGCAACACCACCGCGCGCCCGTGCTGTGCTGCGCGCCCCGCCCCGCGCGGCACAAGCTGGTCACTGGCTGGTCAGTACACTGCAGCAGGCGGCACTGCTCGCGCCGGCTCGGCGCGCGTGTGGGACGAGCGCGCGCCCGCCGCGCAGCTCGCGCTGCAACACCACCGCGCGCCCGTGCTGTGCTGCGCGCCCCGCCCCGCGCGGCACAAGCTGGTCACTGGCTGGTCAGTACACTGCAGCAGGCGGCACTGCTCGCGCCGGCTCGGCGCGCGTGTGGGACGAGCGCGCGCCCGCCGCGCAGCTCGCGCTGCAACACCACCGCGCGCCCGTGCTGTGCTGCGCGCCCCGCCCCGCGCGGCACAAGCTGGTCACTGGCTGGTCAGTACACTGCAGCAGGCGGCACTGCTCGCGCCGGCTCGGCGCGCGTGTGGGACGAGCGCGCGCCCGCCGCGCAGCTCGCGCTGCAACACCACCGCGCGCCCGTGCTGTGCTGCGCGCCCCGCCCCGCGCGGCACAAGCTGGTCACTGGCTGGTCAGTACACTGCAGCAGGCGGCACTGCTCGCGCCGGCTCGGCGCGCGTGTGGGACGAGCGCGCGCCCGCCGCGCAGCTCGCGCTGCAACACCACCGCGCGCCCGTGCTGTGCTGCGCGCCCCGCCCCGCGCGGCACAAGCTGGTCACTGGCTGGTCAGTACACTGCAGCAGGCGGCACTGCTCGCGCCGGCTCGGCGCGCGTGTGGGACGAGCGCGCGCCCGCCGCGCAGCTCGCGCTGCAACACCACCGCGCGCCCGTGCTGTGCTGCGCGCCCCGCCCCGCGCGGCACAAGCTGGTCACTGGCTGGTCAGTACACTGCAGCAGGCGGCACTGCTCGCGCCGGCTCGGCGCGCGTGTGGGACGAGCGCGCGCCCGCCGCGCAGCTCGCGCTGCAACACCACCGCGCGCCCGTGCTGTGCTGCGCGCCCCGCCCCGCGCGGCACAAGCTGGTCACTGGCTGGTCAGTACACTGCAGCAGGCGGCACTGCTCGCGCCGGCTCGGCGCGCGTGTGGGACGAGCGCGCGCCCGCCGCGCAGCTCGCGCTGCAACACCACCGCGCGCCCGTGCTGTGCTGCGCGCCCCGCCCCGCGCGGCACAAGCTGGTCACTGGCTGGTCAGTACACTGCAGCAGGCGGCACTGCTCGCGCCGGCTCGGCGCGCGTGTGGGACGAGCGCGCGCCCGCCGCGCAGCTCGCGCTGCAACACCACCGCGCGCCCGTGCTGTGCTGCGCGCCCCGCCCCGCGCGGCACAAGCTGGTCACTGGCTGGTCAGTACACTGCAGCAGGCGGCACTGCTCGCGCCGGCTCGGCGCGCGTGTGGGACGAGCGCGCGCCCGCCGCGCAGCTCGCGCTGCAACACCACCGCGCGCCCGTGCTGTGCTGCGCGCCCCGCCCCGCGCGGCACAAGCTGGTCACTGGCTGGTCAGTACACTGCAGCAGGCGGCACTGCTCGCGCCGGCTCGGCGCGCGTGTGGGACGAGCGCGCGCCCGCCGCGCAGCTCGCGCTGCAACACCACCGCGCGCCCGTGCTGTGCTGCGCGCCCCGCCCCGCGCGGCACAAGCTGGTCACTGGCTGGTCAGTACACTGCAGCAGGCGGCACTGCTCGCGCCGGCTCGGCGCGCGTGTGGGACGAGCGCGCGCCCGCCGCGCAGCTCGCGCTGCAACACCACCGCGCGCCCGTGCTGTGCTGCGCGCCCCGCCCCGCGCGGCACAAGCTGGTCACTGGCTGGTCAGTACACTGCAGCAGGCGGCACTGCTCGCGCCGGCTCGGCGCGCGTGTGGGACGAGCGCGCGCCCGCCGCGCAGCTCGCGCTGCAACACCACCGCGCGCCCGTGCTGTGCTGCGCGCCCCGCCCCGCGCGGCACAAGCTGGTCACTGGCTGGTCAGTACACTGCAGCAGCGGCGAGCGCGCGCGTGTGGGACGAGCGCGCGCCCGCCAGATAACACAGATTTGACCTTAATTTACGTATCAGTATATCAGTACAGTTTGACAACAAATATAATGCGCATCGGCAGTATTCGTTTGCGCAGAGAAGCGCAGACCAGTTTCCGATGGTAGCCGAACGTGTAAATAATCTATATTGAACTTTATTTGCAAGCGCAACTGGCAGAGTATTGCTTGCTTTGCATTCTTAGCTCTGTCCCGCTTACACGATTTTGCCATTGTTGGTACGAAATCGATCGACCAATAACAGCGCCAGAGTTTCCCGCGCTACTAAAATTGGTCTACTGCGCAGGTACATCGTGGAGCATTATTTTTGTTGTCAAACTGTAGTCGAGTGTCAATCAACTACATGCTACACGACCACTCGTCATGAAGAATAATAATGTGTTCGTATGCAGTATGAACGGCGAGATCCGCATCTACGACACGCGGTCGCTGGAGGCGCCGGCGGAGACGCTGCGCGCGCCGGGCCCGCTGGCCGCCGTGGACGTGCACCCGCTGCTGGACATCATCGCCTGGTGAGTGCGCCAGCACCACGCCACACAGCCACCACGCTGGAGGCGCCGGCGGAGACGCTGCGCGCGCCGGGCCCGCTGGCCGCCGTGGACGTGCACCCGCTGCTGGACATCATCGCCTGGTGAGTGCGCCAGCACCACGCCACACAGCCACCACGCTGGAGGCGCCGGCGGAGACGCTGCGCGCGCCGGGCCCGCTGGCCGCCGTGGACGTGCACCCGCTGCTGGACATCATCGCCTGGTGAGTGCGCCAGCACCACGCCACACAGCCACCACGCTGGAGGCGCCGGCGGAGACGCTGCGCGCGCCGGGCCCGCTGGCCGCCGTGGACGTGCACCCGCTGCTGGACATCATCGCCTGGTGAGTGCGCCAGCACCACGCCACACAGCCACCACGCTGGAGGCGCCGGCGGAGACGCTGCGCGCGCCGGGCCCGCTGGCCGCCGTGGACGTGCACCCGCTGCTGGACATCATCGCCTGGTGAGTGCGCCAGCACCACGCCACACAGCCACCACGCTGGAGGCGCCGGCGGAGACGCTGCGCGCGCCGGGCCCGCTGGCCGCCGTGGACGTGCACCCGCTGCTGGACATCATCGCCTGGTGAGTGCGCCAGCACCACGCCACACAGCCACCACGCTGGAGGCGCCGGCGGAGACGCTGCGCGCGCCGGGCCCGCTGGCCGCCGTGGACGTGCACCCGCTGCTGGACATCATCGCCTGGTGAGTGCGCCAGCACCACGCCACACAGCCACCACGCTGGAGGCGCCGGCGGAGACGCTGCGCGCGCCGGGCCCGCTGGCCGCCGTGGACGTGCACCCGCTGCTGGACATCATCGCCTGGTGAGTGCGCCAGCACCACGCCACACAGCCACCACGCTGGAGGCGCCGGCGGAGACGCTGCGCGCGCCGGGCCCGCTGGCCGCCGTGGACGTGCACCCGCTGCTGGACATCATCGCCTGGTGAGTGCGCCAGCACCACGCCACACAGCCACCACGCTGGAGGCGCCGGCGGAGACGCTGCGCGCGCCGGGCCCGCTGGCCGCCGTGGACGTGCACCCGCTGCTGGACATCATCGCCTGGTGAGTGCGCCAGCACCACGCCACACAGCCACCACGCTGGAGGCGCCGGCGGAGACGCTGCGCGCGCCGGGCCCGCTGGCCGCCGTGGACGTGCACCCGCTGCTGGACATCATCGCCTGGTGAGTGCGCCAGCACCACGCCACACAGCCACCACGCTGGAGGCGCCGGCGGAGACGCTGCGCGCGCCGGGCCCGCTGGCCGCCGTGGACGTGCACCCGCTGCTGGACATCATCGCCTGGTGAGTGCGCCAGCACCACGCCACACAGCCACCACGCTGGAGGCGCCGGCGGAGACGCTGCGCGCGCCGGGCCCGCTGGCCGCCGTGGACGTGCACCCGCTGCTGGACATCATCGCCTGGTGAGTGCGCCAGCACCACGCCACACAGCCACCACGCTGGAGGCGCCGGCGGAGACGCTGCGCGCGCCGGGCCCGCTGGCCGCCGTGGACGTGCACCCGCTGCTGGACATCATCGCCTGGTGAGTGCGCCAGCACCACGCCACACAGCCACCACGCTGGAGGCGCCGGCGGAGACGCTGCGCGCGCCGGGCCCGCTGGCCGCCGTGGACGTGCACCCGCTGCTGGACATCATCGCCTGGTGAGTGCGCCAGCACCACGCCACACAGCCACCACGCTGGAGGCGCCGGCGGAGACGCTGCGCGCGCCGGGCCCGCTGGCCGCCGTGGACGTGCACCCGCTGCTGGACATCATCGCCTGGTGAGTGCGCCAGCACCACGCCACACAGCCACCACGCTGGAGGCGCCGGCGGAGACGCTGCGCGCGCCGGGCCCGCTGGCCGCCGTGGACGTGCACCCGCTGCTGGACATCATCGCCTGGTGAGTGCGCCAGCACCACGCCACACAGCCACCACGCTGGAGGCGCCGGCGGAGACGCTGCGCGCGCCGGGCCCGCTGGCCGCCGTGGACGTGCACCCGCTGCTGGACATCATCGCCTGGTGAGTGCGCCAGCACCACGCCACACAGCCACCACGCTGGAGGCGCCGGCGGAGACGCTGCGCGCGCCGGGCCCGCTGGCCGCCGTGGACGTGCACCCGCTGCTGGACATCATCGCCTGGTGAGTGCGCCAGCACCACGCCACACAGCCACCACGCTGGAGGCGCCGGCGGAGACGCTGCGCGCGCCGGGCCCGCTGGCCGCCGTGGACGTGCACCCGCTGCTGGACATCATCGCCTGGTGAGTGCGCCAGCACCACGCCACACAGCCACCACGCTGGAGGCGCCGGCGGAGACGCTGCGCGCGCCGGGCCCGCTGGCCGCCGTGGACGTGCACCCGCTGCTGGACATCATCGCCTGGTGAGTGCGCCAGCACCACGCCACACAGCCACCACGCTGGAGGCGCCGGCGGAGACGCTGCGCGCGCCGGGCCCGCTGGCCGCCGTGGACGTGCACCCGCTGCTGGACATCATCGCCTGGTGAGTGCGCCAGCACCACGCCACACAGCCACCACGCTGACGACCAGGGCTTCAAATATGGTTAAAAAGTTGGAATCGTTACCACTTTGACACAGATTTAACGTTAACCCATTTACCATTACATAGTTTTTACTGGTAAAAAAAATGGTAATGTTACCAACTGTGCATTCATACTTTTTTTTTTTTTTTTTTTTTTTTTTATATGAATAGGAAGGCAAACGAGCAAGTGGGTCACCTGATGGTAAGTGATCACCACTGCCCATGGACACCCGCAACCCCGGAGGGATTGCAGATGCGTTGCCAACCTAGAGGACTAAGATGAAATGCCTCTTGTGCCCGAAATTTCCCCGGCTGTCTTACTCTCCACACCGGAACACAGCAGTGCAAGCACTGCTACTTAGCGGCAGGATTAGCGAGTAAGATGGTGGTAGCGATCCGGACGGACCTTGCACAAGGCCCTACCACCCGTAAAACCACCCACTCATACTCATACTCATTTATTTGTAATAATTATAGTTATTACATGTCATTTTTATCATTATTTCCAACATTATTTCATTGAGCTAACGTAAATTAAAGGGTAAGGTGTAATTATTATCGTTGATCATTTTTAACGTTATTAGGTATCGTTAATAGCAGCTTATTTATTTTTGACTCACTGATATTCACACACGCCGCACGCTCACGGTAGCCAGTGCGCGGAATGGCAACAACGCCAATCAACCAGCGCCGGCGCGCGTTTATCGGTAGCGCGGTGTGGCAACGTAACATTACTGATTAAAATAGTGTTACTATGATAACGTTATAATAATGTGAATTGGGTGACGACAACAAGCCCTGCAATGAAAAATAATATTACCGATAAAAATAACGTTAATTGAGTAAAGTTTAACTTACTACCGTTACTAAGGTTATTTTTATGATATTGTTACGTTCTAGGGGTGGGTTCGTGATTGAAAAGCACTATTAATACCGATGAATAAGAGTAGGATTTATTTCCACACTTTAGCTTTACTTTACACTAGTCAAAAACACTACACAAATCAACACACAGTACTTCGCACTTGATAATTTCGCACTCGATCGCTTCCAGTCGCAGTTATTCCTTGTTCACTCGTTGCTCTCTGAACTAGAACTCTCCTGCGCCGGTCGGCCACGCGTTTTATATTGGGCGCGAAGGATTCCCGAATATTCGAGCGAGAGCGGCCGTAGAAGCTACGAGATCGTTCGGGAACCTTCCTACGGCTGTCTCGCTCACTCTTTTCTCGAATGTTCGACATACTGCTATCTTTGTCTTTGATCGTGTTGTCTCTGTCACACCCTTCTGGAATGTTCTCAGTATAGCTGTCTCTGTCTAATCATGCTATCTCTTTCACTCCTACTGGAAATTTCGCCATATACTGAAATGTACTTCAAGGGCCCATAAGGGGTCCTGAAAACGCCTGAAAACGGGTTTTCAGGTTATGGCGTCATCGGATAGAGGGTGGCCTGAAACGGACTGAAAACATGTTTCAGGCGCCTGAAAACAACGGCAACTTGGGCAAAATTTCGATAAACTAATATGTGACAGAGCACCCTCTGAAACGGCCTGAAACGATATTTCAGCCTGCTGAAAACGTCTAGAAAGCATGGAAAAACACGATCAAAGTGTGAGCACTACTCTACGGGCGTAACACTATTACCTTTTTATAACGTTACTTATACCTAACTAGCTTCTGCCCGCGACTTCGTCTGCGTAGAATTATACATAAAAACCTTCCTCTTGAATCACTATCTATTAAAAAAAACCGCATCAAAATCTGTTGTGTAGTTTTGAAGATATAAGCATACATAGGGATATAGGGACATAGGGACATAGGGACAGAGAAAGCGACTTTGTTTTATACTATGTAGTGATGTGAATTGGGTAACGTTAACAAGCCCTGCTAACAACACTATAATACTGCCGCACGAGGTATTTTATCTTAGCCCGCAACCCGCTAGGCTAGTCTTATGATATTAGGGACAAGTTGGATATATCCGGTTGTTTTAAAATCTTAAATAAATCCAATATTGTTTTTACGTCCGTCGGTATATATAAGTGACCAATATAAAATGACCTCGCACTGCCTACATTTTGCTTAGGAGGAGGGCTCTGCTAACACTGGTCTTGTATCATTGTTGCCGGAGTGACTCCTGGCCGGCTTTTGTGATGGTTGTAACGATGTGTTTTTAGCGGGTCGGTGAACCAGTCCATCAGCCTGTACGAGCTGGGCGGCGCGCCGCTCAACACCATCAAGTTCCACGAGGGCTTCATGGGTATGGGCGCCCGCATCGGGCCCGTCTGCTGCCTCGCCTTCCACCCGCTCAGGTCAGTTTTCACAAACATTGTCGTAAATGTCGTCATTGTATTCCAAGTAACAGAACACGAAGGGCCTTGTTGACGGCCGAATTACATTGCAGGCGCGATTTTCTGACCATAAATCGGATTGCTGGACTGTTTTTCATTTGTTTTTAACTTTAAAAAGTCAAAGAGACCATGGAATAATGAACAACAATGTCATACAGCCGAGTCGATGGCCGAGGAGTGCGGGTTTTGTTCGAGTCTAACGTTTTTATCAATGTCTCAAATGGCTTACGGTGACAGATGACATAAAAAAAACTTAAGAAAAAAGCAGGAACGTGAAAACTACCTGAGTTGCGAGGAAGTTTAGTGGAAAATTTATTTTCATTTCCTCTCCATGTTTGAAAAAAACGTTGTATCTGCCTCAGCTGGTAGAGCGATTGCTGGATTCGCAACTTTAAAAAACACTCACCTGCGGTTCGTGTTTTTAAACAAGCTACTCATTCAGCAATTGGCTACTTCCCAGGCATCGGCATTAATCTACTATTAATATGGTTGTGTCAGGTACGCGTTGGGCGTGGGCTCGAAGGACTCGACGGTGTCCGTGTACGTGCGCCGGTGACCGCCCGCGCGCTGACACCCCTTCCACGTGAGTTAACACACGCACACGCACACGCACACACGCACGCACGCATACTGTAAGTACATATATCCTACTAATATTGTAAATTCAAAAGTTTGTGGCGATGTGAGTGAGTGTGTATGTTTGTTCCTTCTTCACCTTGAAACGACTGGACGGTTTTGGATATAATTTGGAACGGAAATAGCTGATACACTAAATATAAATAAAATATAGGCTACTTTTTATCTCGGATAATTGCATAGTTCCCACGGGATAGTGATAAACCTGTCAGGCTCTTTCTACCTCGTAAGGGATAAAGACGTGATATATATGTGTGTATGTATATATGTAAGTAAGTAAATGCTTTATTGTACAAATATAAAGAAACAGATACAATTCACAAAAAAATATAAATAACATTAATATATGCACAAAGGCGAACTTAGCCCTATAAGGGATCTCTACCAGTTAACCTTTGAGTATACGAGAGGAGCATTTAAACATGGGAGCGACAAAGAGCGAGTTTAAAATTCAACAAAAAGCTTGTATTTTTTCGGTATTTGCAAAATTAAGTGCGTATTTTTTTGCAGGGTAGTCTAGTCGTGCGAGACAGAGACAGCGCCATTTGAAGTTAGCGATTCGCTCGTCGACCTACCAGCAACACCAGCAGGGCGCAAGTGGCGCCCCACAACTCGCATTTAGGTACAGCTTGCGTACGATATTCAGCGGGCAGCTCTGGGTAGTATATAAGACATATTATATTATTTAATTTCCTGTTATCGCTCTCAAGTCACAATTCACTGTCCACTGACGATGTTTTACCATAGCATAGCGAGAAAACTGGCAAACAGAAAACATACGTGATGTATTTATACCTTACGGGGTAGACGGGGCAGGTAACAAGACAGAAAAGCCACGTATAGTGTGATTGTGGGTGTGTAGGTGGAAAGGGGAATCGAAATAGTGATGGGTTGCTAGCCCGCCTATGACAGACAGTGTTTGTTAAACTTTTCATGTCACAGACTATTTTCGGTCACGACATAAACGGTCACGTTTTATGTATTTCCTTGGAGCACAGAGCTCGACACTTCATTTATAGTGTGGTGGCCATGAGGGTAGAATCGCTTTTTATTGGCTCGTATTATGAGTATAATGAATGTGACAGACCGAAGTAAGCAGAGGCTGTTGAGAAACTCGTTCCTTAATCGGTTTTCTTTGAGAAATCGTCTCTAAGGAATACATTTGTGCCGCTTCGACGTTTTAGTGTCAGTTACTGCATAATTTTTTTCTCAAACATTGTCGTAAATGTCGTCATTGTATTGTAAGTAACAACACGAAGGGCCTCGTTTACGGCCGAATTACATTGCAGGCGCGATTTTCTGACCATAAATCGGATTGCTGGACTGTTTTTCATTTGTTTTTAACTTTAAAAAGTCAGAGACTATGGAATAATGAACAACAATGTCATACAGCCGAGTCGATGGCCGAGGAGTGCGCGTTTTGTTCGAGTCTTAAGCTTACGGTGACAGATGACATAAAAAAAACTTAGTTGCGAGAAAGTTTAGTGCAAAATTTATTTTCATTTCCTCTCAATGTTTCAGAAAAACATTATGTCTGCCTCAGTTGAAATAGCAATTGCTGGATTCGTACCTTTAGAAAACACTCACCTGCGGTTCGTGTTTTTAAATAAGTTACTCATCGAGCAATTGGCTACATCCCAGGCCTCGGCATTAACTACTATCATTAATTACAATCGTAAGCATTATAGAATAAATTTTACCTAAAATATTAAGGTTGATTACCGCGTAAACAACGCCTAGGTATTCGCAAGGGCGTGCAGTGGCGTGCATTAAAAACTGTTTTGCATCAGCTTCCCGCGCCTCGCCCACTCGGGCGACCTCCCAATGTACGCCGCTCGTCATTGTGACACCTTTTAAAATCAATTATTGACTCGTTCATATTTTCAGCTTTTGCTATTTGTTATCATGAATTGACGTGAACATTGTGGAATGAGCATTATGTGATCAAATAGATTATATAATTATTTTTCACGCATTCTCTGCCGTTAATGCGTACACGCTTTAACACAGCGTTACTTAAACTTTTAAAATTCAAAATGAAGTTGCCCCTTAAAGGAAATAGAACGCTTCACGACTAAAGAAAACTATGTCAAGTTATACATTTAAAACTTTGATGTTATGGGACAAAACAGACCAATTCTACTCTGGGCTGCAACCGAAACATCACAATGTGAGTTTATGCTGTAAACGTCTTGTGTGAGACTAAAACAGAGCGGGCGGGTAATAACTGTCAATGCAACTGTTTGGCCAAAAATAGGTACAAGTTTAGGGTATATTCACAAATGGTAACGCTTTAAATATGTAACATGTTTTGTATATCGGCACTAGATTAGTAAGGCACATGCAATCAGCTTTATTATTAAAACCTCCTTTATACTGTCTTATGAATCGAGTGGAGCGCCGAAGCCCCGGCATCATAGAACTAATGAAAGGTAGTTTTACGCGAGCTACTTGTCGCTACTCAGCAGTGGCGTGGCGTCAAGTATATCAGAAGGCAAGCCGAAGGGCATTTAACTAGCCTCTAATTCTGCGCAATAAAAGTGCCCAACTGCCTTTAAACTTAAAATAGTCAAGCCGGTGGGAAACGAGTTCTATGCAGCCACGCCACTGCTACAAAGATATCTAAAAATTCATGTATTCGTTTCGCAACACAGTTTCTAGCGCAATTAGTCGTTCGGATACTGGGTCGTTGAGACTGGCTTAAAAATGATCGTATTTTATTGGTGAATACTGTAATATAGTAAAATCTATGACTTCACAAAAAAATGTGTGCGAAATAGAATAAAGACTATGAATCAAAAATTTTTACTTCTTGTTTTTTTATGTTCATTTTTACGGTTTCACCGTAAGAAATTAAATTTCTAAATGACACTGAAAAAAAGGAGAGATAAAAATTAAGAAGTAAAAAGTCTTGATTCATTTGATAGTACCTATCATTTGAAAAACAGCGTCTTCTCTCGTCCCTGGTGAGCAGTAGATGTTCCACGGGAGTTTGCAATTGTGTCTTACAGACCCATCATTCAAACAGATGACGCTTGGCGACAAAAAATCGCATAATAACAAGCTCATGTAACAGATGGAAAAATTCGAAGGCTTACCCACGGAATGACGAGGATCCGGATTCGATTCCCGGCCATAGCGTTACTTTTCGGATTTTTCTGTGTTCTTATTCTGTCCTTTAATTTAATAGAATAAGGACCAAAACAGTGGCGACAATGATTCTGCTAAGGAATACAAACGGCGGCATTTCTGTTTCTCTTTTTATTAGTTCTGTGCCTGCTTTATTAAGTTAGTATGTTATTCTTAACTTTACCTGAATACTTAAATAATCATGAACTATGTTAACAGCCACAGTCCGCTTGGGGGTTGCGAGGTAGCTGGGCCTTGGGTCATTGATATGGATCTTCGCAAAATGACGCCACAAGCAATTCTTTATTAATATGTTGGAGATTCTGAATCGAATCAGCCCTGTGGCAGAAGCCAGTGGACGGGTTGACTTGTAATTTGGTACGCGGACCTACGTAGATTGGATAGCGTTGCAACTGTAGTGAAAGCGAGACAATAGATGTGGATACAATATGTAAAGGATGAGGGTAGAAAGAGACGGTGAATGCGCCTATATGCTATCTCGCTCCACATGCCACCAATGCATTTTTTGCTGTGTAATTGTTTTATACTTATTTGGTTTGTGTGACTTATTTAATTTTTATATTCGAAAGGGAGGTAAATGTTATTGTTTCAAATAAATTATGTGATTAGTGATTTACAGAAAGTTCCTAAGACTTAATAATTACTAGATGCCATTTTTATTGTAATAAGTTTGCGTTCACTGTGTAAGCGAGTAACTAATATTGTGTTCTTTAATCATATTTTAGCGGTATAAGATGTACCTACTAGTGTAGGGATGCATAATATGGAAATTATGTAACTAATTATGTGCATGTGTAATTCAAAGAATTTATTTTTAAACATTACCTGTATGAGTTTTGTACAGTTATGTACCGGGTTCTCGGCCACTTAGGTTAAGTTATGAGCATTTAATTATATTAATAATTATTTATATTGTTCTAACTGATTGAACAAACTTAGGACATTTTAACAACAGAATCAAATTATGTAATACGTGGCCATAGATAGGTACAGCTTTGTTTACATGTAAGCTTGTAGCTTGTGGTACCTGCCGGGCGGGGGGCGGGGGGCGGGGGGGGGGGGGGGGGCGCAGGCGCGATCAAAGCGGCCGGTTGTTGATTATAATCGTAATGCATCTGTGACAATTAATTTGGTTTAATGGCTTTTTCAAGTTGCGTAACTTAATTGTACATTATACAATTTAAAATTGTTGTTGTTGAAATAAAACATGGTACATAATTTGTTATTTTATTTATCGTACTTATGATTCGATCTATTGGTCATGACATGACCGGTAGGCTTATTACCTAACTCGCTCGCAATCGCCATCGTGTTCATTTTGACAGTTCATGTACGGGCTGATAATTGGCATCGGATTCAGGTAGCTGTCACATTCATACAAGAACTGTCAATGAACACGATGGCGATTGCGAGCGAGTTAGGTAATAAGCCTACGGGTGTCAAATATGCTTTTGACGATGTTTCATAAGCTTGTCCAGTTAGTCGGTCAGAACCCCTGCAAAATTTGGGGCTCATAGTAAAAAAATGTTTACCCTTTAGCTGACGAATGTTCAACAAACATTCCTCCCTGTGATCGATCGCATATCTGAAAAACTACATATTTTATAATACATTTTTCTACTCGTTGATTTTAATCTGTCAATTATGTATTTATAGACAAAATTGCAATCACATTCTTTTTAATCTTGGATAGTGGCCGCGCCGATTATAATTTGAAATATTATTTTTATTTTTTTCTGTCATAATTCCATTCATAAACACACATGCACAACTTGAACGCTCCCAAACAATTTTTTACATCAGCAACACATCCTTTCCCATCCCATCCTTACCACCGCACCGTTTTTCGAAACAGTCAAGAAGACAAAAACAAATGACTCGCGAGTGATGCTAAAAATCTCCTATTAAAAAGTAACTCAAAAACTATCAAGAAAAAAAACTTAAAAATAAGAAAGTGTGGTTCAAAGTGTTTACGTGTATAGTGTCGTTGAAGCTCAAATCGTGTAAAATCTGGATAATCTAGAAGATCCGAGGAAACTCAATTGCTGGAGACAAGCAGCCTTATTTCGGTGTCCGAGGTACGTCCTGCCCCTCCAAGTCTGGTCCTTCGATCCTGAATCCTTTCCCTCATTCCTATAATCCTCCACAACACGCACACACTACTCGTTTAATTTCTCAAATACGCAAAAACCCTATCTCAATTTGTTCCGCCATTTTTTTCTCACACGCTTCGCCAACTTTATTTTGTTTTAATCACGCAAATAGTATTATATTTTATTGTAAATACCATTTATTTCTCAACATCTATACCTATCTAAACTCAAGTTGTTAAGTACCGATTAACGATCATCTCACGTATTTCACACTTATTTCTTGTAAATAACTTCTCAACGCACCGCTCACATACCTACCCGCCATATTGTTATATATACGCACCGCCAACTAGGATTTCTAGATATTTCTGTGTAAAATATTATTCCAAACTTCAATTAGTGCTCATTGTTACAAATTGTAGCATTTTTATTGTAAATTTCGCATTTTGTCACCACAATGGGGGGAGGCACAGAACAAAAATCAGGCACTAATTCAAGTGAGGAAAACATCATGATTAAATTCCTTGAAAGAAAACGACGAAGTTTATTTCTTATTATACAGGAAGTTTATAATCTTAGCCTAAAGGTTTCTGACTCTGTCCATAGACGTCAATTTCTTGCCAGGACTCAAACCCTGGATAAGACCCGCACTGATTATATGGAAACGGTTGATTAACTTTTAATTGAACAATATAAAGAAAATCCAACCTCAGAACCGAGTTATACCATTTTCAACACATTTGATGAGTTATACTGTTTCATAAAGCAAACAGAAACCACTCTGAGACAGGAGCTCGAGGTTGAACAAAAACAGCAATTTTAACATCAAACTGCCTCCGCTCCAACTCACAGGTTTTGATGGTACTCCTAATAAATGGCCAGTGTTCTATGAGAATTTCCGCAGTATAGTACATCATGGGCGTACGCAGGGTGGGGCAGGGGGGGGCAGCTGCCCCCCCCCTGGATAATTTATTTATTTATTTATTTATTTATAAAATATCTTACACAATATAACAGTGAGGTACTAAGGCATTGAGTAAGAGAGACAAGAAAAGAAAGATAAAACTAAAACACATAAAAAAAATTACAATAATAACTAATTAATTACTTAATTAATTAAATGCATGACGACACACGTACATCCATCGCCTCACAGAAACGCAGACATTCAACGCACACACTTCTCCAGTCATCGGCAAACAAGTCACACTCTGGTGCTGATGCGAGGAGCGCACTAATATGGTGCAGCGCGCGAACCAGCGGCGACTGCTTGCGAGCCACGGTGCGGGCAGGAGGCACCGCCAGGAGATGACGGTGACGTGGCCTTAAATTGAATTTAGACGGGAGGGGAGCGTTCAGGCGGATTAGTTGCGCCCCCAGGTCGACACAGTCGGATTCCCCGCGGAGGACACCACAAGCCATAATCAAGAGCGCGTTGTTACGCCTTACCTCGAGAGAGTTAAAACCCAGTGCACCAAGCAGGAATTTAGTAGGGTACAAGAACGTTAATAATGTTGACGTCCCTACTAATTAAAGAATTTATATAAAATATATCTATTTTAATTTAATTTTTTTTAAGCACCTAGCTTATAAAAAATCTGATTAGCCCCCCCCTGGCCCAGAACCTGGGTACGCCCATGTAGTACATCATAACACTCAATTAACAAATGCTGAAAAGGTTCAATATTTAATTGGTTCTTTCTGGTAAACTATGACATCATTTGGCAAGCTCTTCTAGCTAAATACCAAGATACAAGGGTGCAAGCATCTATGTATTTAGATAAAATGATTCAACAAAAGCCAGGTCAATCAGCTGATAATATGTTAGATAGCTTTTGCACCGCTGAAGCTGTTTTGCAACAATTGCATATTGATAACTAACTTGTCAGATTTTATGATCTCACATTGCCTTAAGCAAGCTTGATAAACCAACTCTGAACCTATTTGAACAAGCTCATAGAAACATTGATATTCCCAAATATGCAGACTTGAAAAAGTTTTTAAGTGAACAATCAAAGCTTCATGGTCCTCAGGTGCCCTCATCTCAATCTAGCAGTAACAGTAAACAATACTCTAGACCCGTTCCGCAATTAACACAAATAAATAAAACTAAAGCATTCCATTCTCAAGTTGCTGCACCCCAAATGTTTCATAAATTTGAAAACAATCATAACATTCAAACTCAACAATTTCAACAGTGCAAAGTATGTAACGCAAACGCCTCTCATCCGCTGTTCAAGTGTGATCGCTTTCTAAGTCAAAATGTGCAAACTCGCAACGATATTGTTCGTCAAAACTCATTCTGTATAAACTGTTTAGGCTTTCATCACATAAATACTTGTAAATCGACAAACAGGTGCTCTGTTTGCAACCGCAAACATCACTCATTATTGCATTACGAAAATAACAACAATTTGAATGCAAACCGCGCTCAACGATCAGCTGATTTCCAACAAGACGTTATCAGTGAAAACAAAACAATTCCATCGGCTCGGTATCAACACGCTCCGCAGTTCGCCCCGCCACCGCCACAGTCGAGCGGCGCCGCTGTCGCCGGTTCGCCTTACGCGTCTCGCTCGCACTCACAGCCGCCGCGACCGCCGCCCGTAGATACTGCTCGCACTCACGGTGAGCATGCGCAAACGTCCTCTTGGCGCGCGTTTTCAAATACTGATAACAACCGTGCGATGTCTGTTGTTGTTCCCGCGCGCATTTCAAATAATGATACTACAGTATTATCACCTACCGCGTCTGTACATGTGATTAATAACGATCAAGTAAATTGTATGCGCTTATTCCTCGACACAGGGTCGATGAGTAATTTCATCACAAAATCTTGTTGTGAACGCTTAAATTTAAAGATTACTCCCGCGCCATCGGTAGTTAAAGGTATCGGACAGATTGAAAACCGCTCGCTCGGAATAACGCAATTTAAGATGCATTCGCGTTTTGACTCGCGCTGTTTTTACACAGTCAATGCTCGTGTCATTGACACAATAACCGATTTTTTGCCTAATGCTGAAATTGATAGGACGGAACTAACTCATTTGCAAAATTTGCCAATGGCTGATGAATATTATTATGCACCCGGAGAAATTGATTGTTTGATAGGCAATGAATTATTCCCGCTTTTACTCGGATCTAACAAATCGACCTCACCGAACTCGTCGGTCGTAGGTATCGAAACCACTCTCGGTTATGTAGCTATGGGTAAAGCCCAATGCATCTCTCGCTCGCTGACCTCAGCACACTCAACGCACGCACACGTAAACTCGACGCAATTAATTAATGCAACTCATACTCACTCGAAAAACTCGCACGGTAATGATGAACTCAACCTCGCAGACTCGCATACAACTCGCTCTTTCCCGCAACACTCAAACACTCAATCGCATTGCGCAATAAATTCGCACACTCAATTAAGTGATGAATCCGCACGCGCTACACTCACACTTAATGCTCCCGCTACACTCGCATAAGGCTACCGTTACACCCTCGCATAAGGGTCCCTCAACACTCCTCTAAATCGGACAAAACGTTCTTCTGTCAAACAGAGTCGCTGTCACTCGAGCAATTAACGCATCGCTTCTGGGAAATAGAAAATGTACCTGATTATTACATGCCACATAAAGCCGTTTACCGCCCAGAAAAAGAAACTTCTAAAACTCGCGTTGTTCTCGATGCTGGCTGTAAAACCACGTCAGGCAAGTCGTTTTTTTTTTTTTTTTTTTATATGAATAGGAAGGCAAACGAGCAAGTGGGTCACCTGATGGTAAGTGATCACCACTGCCCATAGACACCCGCAACCCTGGAGGGATTGCAATTGCGTTGCCAACCTAGAGGACTAAGATGAAACGCCTCTTGTGCCCGTAATTTCCCCGGCTGTCTTACTCTCCACACCGGAACACAGCAGTGCAAGCAATGCTACTTAGCGGCAGGATTAGCGAGTAAGATGGTGGTAGCGATCCGGGCGGACCTTGCACAAGGCCCTACCACCCGCTTAACGACATTCTATATGTAGGTCCAATTTTACAAAGTAGTATCTTTGAACTACTGCTCAACCTCCGCATATTTTCAATCGCGCTATCCGCTGACATCGAGAAGATGTACTTTCAAGTAAAGCTCAGATCTAAACATCATCCATTTCAACGCATTTTATTTCGGTTCGATGCCGATTCTCCAATAGAAATTTATCAGTTCAACAGGGTGTGTTTTGGTGTGTCTAGTTCGCCTTACCTCGCCATGCGCGTAGTGCGTCAGCTCGCCGCAGACAGTCGCGACTCGTATCCGCTTGCTGCTTATGAAGCCGAGAATCATATGTATGTTGATGACTATGTGAGTTCTATTGACGGCTTAGATAACGCTGAAAAAGTATATAAGGAAATGGTAGCAACCCAAGTAACACATCAAAGCACTATAACGGCCGACTTACAGCATTTCTGTATCGTTTTAGCATTTTGAGTTAGCTGTATAGTAGCATTATAAACGTTTTTACGGCTACTGTAGTGCTTATTTGGGCACAAATTATACAGCTTTAGATCCTATATAGGTTGTTTAAGAGCATTACATCGCATTATATCAGCATTATATTAGCATTATTGCGGTCAGAGAAGGTGCCAATTGCATTAAAGAAGCGTTATTACGGTCAATGAAGTTGCCAAGTGCATTACAGAAGCATTATACCAGCAACGTCATTGATAATGAAGATGTTAATTGCATTACACGAGCATTACACTAGCATTCGAATGTAGTAAAAGAATTATAGGAGCTATTGAAGTGTTCACCTTCGATCAACAATACAACTAGATTCACGGTGATAGCTCTGAAAACGGCTCCGAGAAATAAAGCCACAAAATAAATTTGTGGCCTTATTTCTGACAGTATGCGCCAACCTCGGCCAACGTGAGGACGTGTCAAAATGCCACAATGTGCGTTCAAAAATTGCAAAAACAGCCACCGAAACACTAAGGTTTCGGAAGGAATATCTTTCTTTAAGTAAATACAAGTCAGTATTTCATAAAGTAAGTAAAAATTGGCAGTTTACATTTTAAAATCAATAATTTATTGTTTGGCCCACCATCTTGACAATAATCGGATGTTTTAGAACAAGAAATTCATGGAGTAGTTCTCGTTTTAAAATAAAATATATATTGCATTTTTTTGTAGATTTCCTAGTGATCCTTTTTGCTGTGCGGAATGGATAACTATTATCGCGAGAGAAAGAGAAGAAGAACTTTACATGCCTTACAAAAATTCTGCTATAATGTTCGATTCATTTTGACAAATTCGACATAACTGGAAATAGCCAAAGGCGTAGATTACAGAAAAAGGCGATTCCCAAATTGCAGGTATAATTACATTGAAATGTTTAAAATAATATAAGATGAAGTATAGTGAGATGGAACAGAGGAGCTATCACTTATTAAAGAAGAAGTAAAGCTTCAAGAAAAGTTCAAGCCGTACAATATTTATAACACACACACACAAATCACGTCTTTATCCCTTACGGGGTACACAGAGCCTAAGGTAACAGGTACCTACAGGCCACATTTAGCAAGATTGTGGGCGTCTAGGTGGAAAATCGAATCAAAATAGTGATGGGTTGCTAACCTCATCGCCTATAACATGATTCCTATTATAATCACCCATTCCCTCGACGACTTTCTGCTTGAGAGGCGGTAGGTTGAACAACTAGGCTACTACGGCTGTTACCTGGCTGGGCCTGCGTGGGAACTATGACCCAATCCCTCTCGTTGTTAAAGGAAGCCTGTGCTCAGCAGTGGAACGTAGATAGGCTTAATTATTAAAATTCATGTTAATATTTGTATTTGTAAATATCTGTGAAATAAAAAAAATCCGAGTTATATACTTAATTGCGACTCCATTATTACCCCGTTCCTCAAATAGAATGACATCTTTTTGAAACGAAGGTAGTTCTTTTGTTTATCGAACGCTTTCGCTCGCTTGTGACGAAACGTCGTAAGTATTATATACAATTATAATTATTTGGATCTTTGTTGCTTAGACTTAAGGTTTATTTTACGTTAATAAAGAAGGTAAAACAGATATAGCTAGAAGCATAAGCAACAGGGCCACTTTTTCGCTTTGATTTTGTATGGGACCGTGAATCTAGTTGTATTGTTGATCGAAGGTGTTCACAGTTAGATCTTAAATAAATCCTACATCATTGTAAAAACATCTCTAATACCAAACAGCTTACGTTATAAATTGATTAACGTTGAATTTATAAACGTCAAAACTGAGTAAGTGACTAACTATAAAGGTTAGCGTCAAAGAAAATTTTATAATACTACATTGGTATTTTTGACTCTTTTGTTATTTCATGCCTTCAATTATTAGTGCGCAATGTAGTTTACTGTAAATGTCTATACAAGTTTCATTGAAAATTTTCACGCGCCTTCGATATTTTGTAGTTTTGATATAAAATGTGATATAAATATATGGGTGAAATAACCAAAACAATTGTGTATTCCTGGTATAGTGCGAATTTTGCATAATTAACATAATAGTAGTGGTTGGGCAGTATTAAATTAAATTATATGATTATTATATAGGTCTATTTATTTCATAGTTAAGTCCGAATGATAATATTTTATGGTTATAAAATATTTACAAAACATGGCCGACAAATGGTTTTAACAATGCAGTAAAATGAATGTATATACGGCTTTACGCATTACAATAACTCACGTGTATTTGATTAAAGAGCTGTGAGCTGTACAACAGAACTCAGTTGACCTTTCAAATGCCAGCATTACATTGATTCACGTTTATGCTGTTCAGCAGCATTAGGCAATATCTTACTACTTAAAAATGCTATTAAAGACCCTAAGGCATTAAAAACTGCTGAAAGCTGTATAGCGGATTAACGTAGCATTATAATGGTTCATGTTTATGCTATTAAACAGCATTAGGCATTTATTTACTACTTAAAAATGCTGTTGTAGATCCAAATGCACTAAAAACCGCTGAAAGCTGTACAGTTGCGTTTTGGTATGCTGCACTAAAACTAAAGGCTTTACAAAAGCATTTTGATATGCCATTATCTAACCGTTATACTGTGTAAAGCATCATAACGGTTTTGAAATGCCAATATAAAGCGTCAAGATGCTCGGTGAACTTATATAAGAGTTTATATGGACCTTAAGTTCTACAAAGGCTTACTATTCGTTTGTTAAAATGCTTTCTGTGTTACTTGGGAATGTTTAACTCCGGAGGTTTTAATTTAGTAAAATGGATTTCAAATGACATAGAATTCATGTCACGCGTCCCTTCTTCTCACAAAAGCCCGCTCGTTGTTAAGTTTGACGATGATCCCAAGGCTGACACTAAAATTGTAGGTATGCAATGGCAACCTAATGATGACAATTTTCAATTTAAAATAAACATTGATTTACCGCAAATTTTTTCCAAACGCTCGCTCCTCTCAGTTACCGCACGCTTATTTGATCCGCTTGGTCTCATCAGCCCAGTAGTAGCGTACATGAAACTGCTCATACAAGATTGCTGGAAATTACAATTCGACTGGGATGATGAGGTTCCTGAAATTATAATTTCCAAATGGGAAAAATTTCACACAGAGCTTCCGCTACTTTCTGAACTTAAAATACCGCGTCATATAGGAATAAATTGTACACATAATATTACACTAATTGGGTTCGCAGATGCTAGCGAAAAATGTTATGGTGCTGCCATATATGTTCGAATTGATTCTAATACTAACGCGCCTGCAGAATCCGTAAGATTAGGTACTTACCGCTAAATCCAAAGTCTCGACACAAAATAAAACGCTCGCACGTTTAGAACTATGCGCTGCTGTCTTGCTCGCAAAGTTAGTTGACTCAGTACGCACGGTTCTCAGCAAACGCTGTGACATAAATAAAATATTTGCATTCTCTGATTCCACAGTAACTCTTACTTGGATACACTCTCCTGCGCATAAGTATCATACTTTTGTAGCTAACCGCATCGCTCAAATAAATGAACATTTAAACGCTTCTCACTGGTTTCACGTTCGTGGTACAGAAAATCCCGCGGATATCGTCTCTCGTCCTGTAACGCCAAAAAATTTAATTAATAATGATTTATGGTTCCATGGTCCGCAATGGTTGTCCGCTCCCGTCAACACCTGGCCTGTAAAAGAATACAAAATTAATCACAATGATAGAACAGAAATACAAGAAACTAAAACTATATCATTACCTACGCAAAATATTAACTCAATAGATAATACTCACCTTATTAATGATCTCGCCGAACGCTGCTCGACATGGTGTAAGTTTACACGCTCGCTGATATATGTACTCCGTTTCGCAAAAATACTTAACTCACATGGTTCTATTAGTGTACCTGATTTAGATTACGCTGAAAATTACGCCATACGCTTTTTACAAAATAACGTTTTTTTCACAAGAAATCAACGCAATTAAAAATAGTAAACTTTGCCCAAATAAAGCCATTCTAAAACTCAATCCTTTTATCGACGAACAAAACCTTAGAGTTGGTGGTCGTCTTACCCATTCTCAGTTGAGTTTTGATCAAAAGCATCCAATACTATTGCCAAATAAGAGTCGCATAGTCTCGTTTCTAGTAGATCACTATCACTCATCAAACCTACATACAGGTCCCGCTTTACTGATGGCTCTGACACGCCAAAAGTATTGGATTCTTTCCGCTAGAAATTTAATTCGTCAAAGAGTGCACGCTTGCAACTTATGTTTTAAACTAAAACCACGTATTACAAACCCACTAATGGGTGATCTTCCTACAATTAGAGTCGCTCAAGTTAAAGCTTTCGTACACACTGCTGTTGATTACGCTGGACCTTTTTTCATAACGCACATTCGCCATCGCGGTGTTAAAAGCCATAAAGCTTACGTTTGTTTATTCGTGTGTCTCACGACAAAAGCTCTTCACTTAGAGTTAGTTTCAGATTTAAGTACTGATTGCTTTCTTGACGCGTTCAAACGTTTTATTTCCCGCAGAGGTCCAGTCTCTATATTGTATAGCGATGGAGGGACTAATTTCATTGGCGCTAAACGCAAACTAAACGAAATTTACTCAATCATACAGTCAACTGACTATCAAACTCATTTAAGTAATTATCTCACTCTACATAGAGTCCAATTCAAGAATAGCCCCCCTTATGGACCTCACTTTAATGGTTTGACTGAGGTCAATGTTAAAAGTGTTAAGACTCACTTGAAGCTCTCGGTAGTAAAGTCCTCACATATGAGGAATTTAACACAATATTAATACAAATTGAAGGGCTGTTGCTGTTAAACAGTCGTCCTGTTTGTGTACTTTCATCAGATCCTTCTGATCTGATAGCTTTAACTCCAAATCATTTCTTAAATGTAACTCCGCTTAAATTTTTACCCGCTGAAAATATTGACTCTACACTCTCAGAAAACAGGCTTACCCGCTATCAACTTTTAAACAGAATAGTTCAAAGTTATTGGAAACGGAGTATGGAGTACCTAACGTCACTTCAACAACGCAACGCAACAAATGGAACACACCCTCTAAACCTGTGAGTGTAGGAACGGTAGTTGTAGTCAAGGATGATAAGACCCATCCTATGTTTTGGCCACTGGCTATTGTTTCAGAGGTATATCCTGGAAAGGACAATATCACGCGTGTTGCTAAAGTACGAACCGCTTCTGGAACGTACATACGTCCATTAACTCGACTCTGTCCTCTACCAACGCAATAATTTTATTCTTTAGTTATTTAAACTTTATCAACCGCTCTTATATTAGTTAGTTTTAGTTCTCAATGTAGAGGAAACCTCTTGGCCCCCAGAAGTTGGCTGCGCCGATTATAATTAGAAATATTATTTTTATTTTTTCTGTCATAATTCAATTCATAAACACACATGCACTTCGATCAATTGTTGATTGAAGCACATGCACAACTTGAACGCTCCCAAACAATTTTTTACATCAGCAACACATCCTTTCCCATCCCATCCCTACTACCGCACCGTTTTTCGAAACAAGAAGACAAAAACAAATGACTCGCGAGTGATGCTAAAAATCTCCTATTAAAAAGTAACTCAAAAACTATCAAGAAAAAAAACTTAAAAATAAGAAAGTGTGGTTGAAAGTGTTTACGTGTATAGTGTCGTTGAAGCTCAAATCGTGTAAAATCTGGATAATCTAGAAGATCCGAGGAAACTCAATTGCTGGAGACAAGCAGCCTTATTTCGGTGTTCGAGGTACGTCCTGCCCCTCCAGATAGTCTATGGCACTTCGGACTCAACTATAATGATTATTTTGTTATACAACGCTCTAGACGACTAT
Source organism: Pandemis corylana (assembly GCA_949127965.1). Taxonomy (NCBI): domain Eukaryota; kingdom Metazoa; phylum Arthropoda; class Insecta; order Lepidoptera; family Tortricidae; genus Pandemis; species Pandemis corylana. The sequence goes on along the minus strand of OX421857.1, from coordinate 15,850,696 downwards.
AATAGTTTCAACATTAGAACTTAGTTACTTCGATTGAGTGTCGTGAGCGCTTAGTGGAACGCACCCAATGTAAAGTTGGAAATATCTGGCAAATATGCTTCCATTTGAACACACCGTAGCTACCTTTTCAGGCCTTATACTCCGAAATTCGATTTTCGAACTTCGTGTCATGCCGTCCCTTTCACTCTCAAATTAATGACTATTAGTGTGAGCGGAACGGAACGAAACGAACTTCGAAAATCGAATTTCGGAGTAGCCCCTCAGGGATCGGTGAAAGTCTTGGTTTCAAGTGTTGGAATAATTTTATTACGATCCAAACTTCTGTTTATATACAAACTTACTAAGCTAAGTTAGAAAGAGACAAGACGATGTTTCCGTCTCGCTACTATATAATAAAGCTCCTCGTATAAGAAGCTCCGCGCGGTGCAGCGGCCGGTCAGTACGCGCCGGCGCTAGGACCGAGCGCTTGTGTAATGCACTACAACACTAACTTTTTTCTTCTGTTACGTGATTGGTTATTAATTGAAGTAATTGGCCAATCAGAAACAGTCTGATAACGACGTCTCATTAGTTCTTTTTTGTGCTACGAAAATTTTAAAGTTTTCTTTGTTATTTGACGCGAAATCCATGGTGTTAAATAAATAATCCCTAATTCGAATTAAACACGAGTGACAGTGACGAGATTAGTTTCGCCGC